>CAHIKZ030001330.1:257500-415000 GCA_903632075.3 Acanthosepion pharaonis | reverse complement strand
GTATATTATTTATTATCTTTACCAATATATTTTTATTATTATTGTTATTATTTGTAATCGATTATTATTATTATTATTATTATTATTATTATTATTATCATTATTATTATTATATCTTTTTAGCTATATATATTTTTTATTTAAATCGGTTGATTTATTTATTAATTTTATTTATTATTATTATTTTACTACTATTATAAGTATAATTTATTAATAGTTATTATGTTATTTTTGTTATATATAAATATATATATATATATATATATATATATATATATATATATATATATATATATATATATGTGCATATATATGCTTTAATATATTTTCTTAATCGTATATTATGTTTCATTATTATCATTAGTATTATGTGATGATGATGCTATCTAAATAGACATTTGATCACACAGTTTGTGAGCTTTATTTGACACATTGTTGTTAGTGCGTTTCAAATTACACTTCCCTATCTCATTACCAAAACTTTACCAGTTATCTTAACTCATTTTTCTGATCACTCTCCATAATGTAAGCTCCCAAAGAAAACCTATCTTGCTCAATTGTTTTGGGTATTGTTTCATTTGTATTTTTAAATTTTTTTATCCGTATATCTGTCCGTTTGGGATATATTAATTCCATTTCAAAAAATGTAGTTGGTTTTTGTTTATATATATATATATATATATATATATATATATATATATATATGTACATTGAAGACATTTTCGGGGGAATTTAGAGTAATCATATATAGTAATTCATCGAGCCCAAAAATAATACTCAAAAAGAATACAGAAAGCAATGGATGGCGGTTTCGTAGTATTTGGGGCGCATCTGCAGTGAACATCCACTACAGAGAATATATATATATATATATATATATATATATATATATATATATATATATATAAAAATTAATTGATTTAAAATGTTTTTTCCGCTACACAGTTCTAACCATGTTTCAAAAATGGAAGCTAAAATCCCCAAAATTAATTTTGTGATTAAATTAAAGACATTAGTTCAATTCGCTTGAGGATGAAATGCCGACAACATTTTTTTTCCTGGTAATATTTCTGCTTTGTCAAAAATTTATTTCTGTTAATATTTTTTCTATATATAGCTGGTAATATTATTTTTTCAAAAACGTATAGGTGGTAATATTATTTTTCCAAAAACGTAAAGCTGGTAATACTATTTTTCCAAAAATGTATAGCTGGTAATATTAATTTTTTTCAAAAACATACAGCTGTTAACATTATTTTCTCAAGTACGTATAGCTGGCAACATTATTTTTTCAAAAACATATTATTAGAGGGCTTGCTGTTGGACGTAGTTTATCGTCATACCCAGGACGCGGATGTAGTTTATCGTCATACCCAGGATGCGAATATGAAGTAGAATAAAAGTCTGAAAAAACAAGTGAATGAAGAATACTTTATGAGGAGAAAATATATCTCAGATGCACTGTCACGAGAAGAAGCTACGGTTATTATAGTGAGAAGTTATATTCCACCTGACATAGTGAAGTACACATACTAACATTCAAAAGATATTTAAATCCATTATATAAAGCTTAGAGAAATGGCGCCTAAAAAAAAATTGCTTTACGGATTAACATCTAGTTATTTCGCTAGAAATTAAGAATAGACAAGAAAGAAACTCAAGCTCTGATTAAATTTGAAGAAAAAGATAACTTCAGCAATTAGAAAAATATCAGTGAAATAGAATAGAAGTTTTGGAGTACAAGCAGAAAGACGACTTTTGGGCACCATAATTATGAAGATGGTTGTAAAGAGGCACGAAGACAAACGATGATGAAGTAAAGGGAAGCGACAGGAAATTTGAAAGGGAAGACGAAAATATCTTATGATAAAACAAAAAAAATTCGATAAATGGAAGTGAACTTTAAATAAATGTCCTTTCTCCGAAAAACAATATTGGCTATAATGATTTATGCCATTGGGGTCGGCTGTTTAACGAAACCAACAAAAGTAATTCGATGGCCTTCACTTGCAACTCATTTTATTTTTATCATGTGTATATTTTATGTCTCCTTCAAATTAAGTGTCTTTACATTTATTTATGAAACTTTTCTTCTTCGGGCTTTTCTTTCTATCTTTACTTTGTATTTATACCTTTAACACGTTCACTGTTTATGTGCACGGCATAACGGTGTGTCGACAAGGAAAATCGAATTCAAAATCACAGTTCATATTCGTTTTGAAATAACGTTCACATCAGACCTTCAGAAAAATATGAATACGTCTATTTCCCCGTCTCTGGTATGGATGAAACTTCAAGGTATATAGGTTTATCTAGCCTTGGTTTTCAAACAATTTAGAACGATCAAAATCTATGGGGAAATAACATCTAACTACTTTGTTATCTTCCACAAACATAGCTCTACCAAACCGAATCAAAAGAAAACATGATCAAGAAAGTTATGGATTCTATCTTCTTCTGTTGTGTCAAAAAATACAAACAAAACTGATAGCTAATAAAAATAAGGTTGAATGAACATTAAAATTCTTTAAATCCGGTGATACATTGACTGACCATATTTGAATAGAAATTTGTGGGGTTCAGTCATTGTGTAATTAATAATTAATTAGTTGAAAGGAAACAACACTGGAAGGTAAGAAATCTGAAAGCATCAGCACATATAAAGCACTGAAAACCTGTTCAGTAGACCAAGCGTAGATAAGAGATGTCTCTAGAGCCACTGATCAAGAAAGAAAGACGAATGGAATGAAATTCCAACACCTGATACGCACAAAGACCAACCACATGACTAGAGAGATTAAGACAATAGTTCTAGAATTTCGACTCTAGATTGTTCAAGAGAGACATGACCCTGTTAATTAAAGCATTAGTTTTGAATTAAACTGTCTTATTACAGGACAAATATGAGTTCAATCCCTTGGTCTGGTACGTCTGACAATTCACATAATGTGACTCAGGAACAAGCAAGCGGCACAAAAACGAATAAGAATTGTGAGTACAAAACAGTTACAAAATGTACCTTCATCACGGGAAATGACACAAGTAAGCAATTAATGTGATGATGCTATTGCAAAAGGGGAAGTATAGAAGAACTTAAAATTTCCAGCAATATCAGCTCCTGAGGTTAGAGATTTTAATGAAAAATAGGATGAGTAGTTAATCATTATAACCGCCGAGAAAGATCATGGCTTTAAACAAAACGAAGTTGAACATGCTGGCCAAGTTTCATACTTTACTGATTTGCCAGAGTTAAATCATAGGCGTTTGCCAACAAGACATTGCTGCTTCATGTAACTTTATCGTTGGCACAGAATAATTTAAACAGGTAGAAACTTATCTTTGCCTTTTCAACTCTTCCCATTTATTATGACTCGTATATTTCTTTTCCAAAGATAAACTTTTTCCAGAAGTTATCTCGTATCGATTTGTACGGAGTAAGGTTGTTTAATTTGAATTACAAAAACCAAACATCAATACGTTCATATGTGCTGGTGAATTTCCTTATCAAAAGTTTGGATCAAATAAAAACTCCAGCGAAAAGGGAAATTACTCGATCTCACATTAAATTTAAATTAAATACAATTTCGGTATATAAATCATTATATATGAACAATGATCGTATAATAATGATTAGGGGGTATGCTATTTGGAGTGTGAGTTTTACCATCTCTGTATAGAACACCACTGTAAAAATGTGTCAATATTAAGTTATATTTCGTAAATAAAATTTGTATATATTAGAACTCTGATATACTGCAGAGTCATTTTCTTCAGATTTGGCTGTGATAATTTGAATTTCAACGGACTGAGTTATACAGAACAAATAACCGACCTATAATAGAGTTAAGATTCCACCATAAATGCCAAAATTCAAGCTGAATTAAAAGCAGGATCTCAAAAACTGATTTTCTAGGAATATTATAAACATCTTGACTATTGATGCCGTGCGACCATTTTTACACGCATCTGTAACAGAGCGTTGCTTTGCTATGATAATAATAAAAATAATAATAATAATAATAATAATAAAGTACAATCAAAGCTAATCGTCCTGACATCGTGCTTAGAGACCGCAAAGATAAAATGTGCTTCCTTATTGACATGACAGTCCTTGCAGACTGCAATGTATCTTTGAAGATCATCAAAAAACTTTCAAAATACAAGGACCTTGAAATCGATATCTCAAAAATGTGGCGCACGAGAACATTAACAATTCTAGTTATAGTTGGAGCCCTGTGCTTGATTGCAAAAAATTAAAATATACTCACTGAAGGAATCCCTGGTAGCCCATGCCTTAAATAAATACAAAAAAATATTTCTTACAATTATAGCCCCCACATTACGGAAGTCTTTATCTATGTAGAATATAGGCGATTTTCTTTTTCAAAACTGCTCAGTGAAAAATGTCATGATGCACTTTCTGACTTTGAATCTCTGGTCGGGACCCAGAAAGAAATGAGTATTTACCAGAAAAAGGAAATAAAACAACAACAACAACAGCAATAATAATAATAATAATAATAATAATAATAATAATAATAATAATAATAAGGATTAGGAATATTCGTGAAAAATCTAACGGTTTTTTTCATTATTTCTTATTATTCAGCTCAACAGTAAATCTCATCAATTCACTGTTGAGCAGGCTAGAGGTACCCGTAATTTCTATGTTAACAGCCTCTTTTCTCACACTTCTCGCTTTTGAACTCACTTCCGGCTCAATGCTTTCCAGTAAAAATGTAAATGCAATGTCAATCCCTATCTACTGCCCTCCTGATTACTCTTTTCCCTTTCTGATCATTATTAATTTGTCTCATTCTTCCACACCCTGTAAATCTTTGTGTCTAAGTGGCTTTAGTGCATTTCAAGAGGGCATACCAATTAAAAATATTATCAGTGTAAAAATAGAACATTTTTCAAGCAAAATCTATCCTCTCCAGAAATTAGCCTTGAAATATCGCAATCCATTTTTCTATCTTCGTCATCAACTCTACTTACTTTAACTCAAATATCTATTCCATTTTTAGTCAAATTTCGATTATTTTGAGGTATGCAAATATTGAAAAATATTTTATAAATACTTTAATGGCAATTGTTTGGATGATGCCTTCGCTGTGGTACCTAGACTTTATGATATCGGACACCGACAGAATATAATAAGTTCCAAAAAGGCATCATTGAAATGAAAAGACTATCATACCAGAAACTATTAATGAGATGTTTACTCATCACGTGAACATCATACACTTACTGTGTTCACAATACGCCATCTTTTCTTTGTCCAGCTTGGCGACACATCAAGGCGATGTCGAAATTTTAATTGCAATAAGAAAATGACAGTGTTTAAAAAAAAATGGCTAAATGTACCATAAGTTCTATGCTAACAGTTTCTTTTCTTCCAATTCTCTCTTGTAGAAATCCCTTCCTGCTCCATGCTTTCCAGCCAACTTTAATCTGCAAAATTTAAGTGCACTGTCAATCGCTATCTACTGGCCGCCTGATTATTATTTCTTCTTCCCGCTCATTATTAATGTTTCTATTCATAATTCTTCTCCCCTTGTGTCGTGTATTGGGTGATATCGATTTTTTTTAAAAATCCTGATGAATTTTAATTCTTAAGTTGATAAGTGAACAAGTAAAATTCCCGAGGAAATTCCCTTATTGCAACGTTAACTATTCTAGCTATACAACTAATATCAAATATCACAATAACAAGCATAAGAATGAACCAAGGTCATTATTTAAAAAAGAAATACAGATCCAATGTAAATGAAAATATGTAAAATTTACATGCTTTTAGATTTCACTTGTTAATTTTAGACGTTACAATATGTGCGTATTATCGACTCCGCAATCTCACCTTTTATATTTCTGTCTTGCTTTCTTTCTCTCATTTTCTCACTGAAACAAAATAGCATCTCTGATGTGTTGTTTCCGGCTTTCGTGATCAAAACGGAATAATCCATTATTTATTAGTGCGTAAATTACGTTCTATTTATCTAGCTAACAGACAAATGAACGTAGGGGCAATAATAATAATAATAATAATAATAATAACAACAACAACAATCACGTGTACAGCCCACACCTTACGAAGGGCTTTATCTAAGTAAAATTTTTTCTTTAATTTTTTTTTTTTTTTAATTATTCAGTGGAAAATGTCATGATGCCATTTCTGACCTAAAGTTTCTGGGCGGGAAAAGAAAAGAAATGAATACACACTAGAAATCAAATGAAATAAAATAAAAATGATACTTTACTGATGAAAAGGCTGCTCATTTCCGATTACATTTGTCTGCTCGAGTGGCTATTTGCTGAATATAGGACTGAAACGCACACACAGACATACACAAATAAAAAAAGGAAATAAGAAATAAAATATAAAATGTAAAAAAAATGTATGACAGATCTGTGAATGGAGAACGTTATATGTTACATGCTGAGGAAGAAAGTCCAAGGAAAATAGAATGTCGACACAGATGAAAATGAATAGAAAAGCAAATATTTACGATGCATTATTTAAATTGCTGCTAATTTCTAGCTGGTATAGCTGCATTGCTGTATATGTATGCAGCTTTACAATTCTTTGATCACCAATTTTACAAATTAGCTTCATTTAAAATTATGGACAACACTGTACTCTGCTCGTTTCTTGTAATAGAATAATTTATATTGTCCGTTTCCATTAAGGTCTACGATTTTCGCTTGCATACGTATTTTTTCTTCTTCTATTTCTTTGCGTTGCTCTACCTAAAATAGAGATCCAACTCTTCTACAAGAGCAGTGCACCTATAATAGTATAGAATGCATCCGATGAAGATTTTGTTGGAACGACGTAGGAACACGGAATAATTTACGAGAGATTGCGACATTAGTACCGATATTCGGCATTGTGAAAAAGAAGATAACATAGGTTTGGCAGAACAAGTAATGGCATAATGTGATTTATTGGTTAGTATTATTGGCTCAAGAGATTGATAGCTACAACATTGATGTATGATGTCTCAAAAAAAGTAAAATCAAAGAAGGTCTTCGAATTAACATTGGAGTTATAAAACAGAAAATATAATAACATTATAAGAATGGTATTGCCACCGATAAGAATTGAAAAAATAACATGAATAGACATTGGAGGAACAAACATAGTGTTTACATTGAACAAAGACATTAAATTAACTATCAATGCAATTTCATTATTCCCCACAAATTTTGAAGGACGATCTGCAGTATATTCATTAGAACAAGACAGAAAAGTTTAATGTAGAATGATAAACGTTACTGAAGAAAAGGTAGCATACTGATCTGCCGCGTTCCTTAATACTTCTTCAAAAAATAGGTTAGGAAGAAAAAAACTCAGAGGGACGTGTGGATGCCATACATGGTGCCAAATCCGTTCGGTAATATCTAAACAGCCAGCTGTATATAACCATTTCCTAATATGAATAGTGAAAAAAAGGTTTGAGCGATAGAAACTTAAGGGTCTTGAACCTTGTAGACTAGCGTTACATAGTCACAAACAAAAAAACTGTATTAAATGATAGAAACTATATCACTTGAAGACTATCAACAGCCGCAACAACTAAAATGAATACATGTAACGCGAAGATATAATAAGGACGTAATCAAGAGGTTAACATTCCACACTACTTGAAATACAAGGTTAGGAAGGAAACTACAATCAATACTGGAAAGGGTGATATCAGCTACTGGAATTTAAACTCCTGTTTTCCTGAAAAAATATTTTAAGAGCCAGAATTTTATATTTCAATCGAAAGCAGTAGTAGCTTTCCGCTCAGTGAATGCCAATTATTTTATTGTAGTGAAACTGCTAATGTTATCATTACCATAGATATTCAAATAGAATCAGCCCCAAAATAACCTATGTCACCTTATATCTATGCCTACCGATTCCTTTCGACGTCATAGTTCGTAAATTGTATCCGATGAGTAAAAGATCGGCGATGTTTTATTTTTAATTATTTTAACGAATTATATTCTATGACAGTCATTTCTAATTGAGTAATAACGACGTGGTAATTTAAAAGTTTATCATATTTTTGTAAGAGCAACACGTCATCACAATATACTAATAAAGGGCTGTAGATGCTTATGAATACTTTCAGTTGACTATAACACTTATCCTTCTTACTTCCTTCGTATTTCATAAAAGACATCATACTTTATATCTCCCCAAACACATAGCAGAACATTTTCCTTTTCAAATGGGTGATCAAACTTTTCGTTGGCGTTGGTTATGATTATATAAAACAAATATTTTATCACTGGCGTTGATTCTAACAAGGAATGATTACGTAGAAAATTTACTCATCAACGACGAGAAGCGTAGAACAATTCTTTGATTATGCAGAGTAGAAGTCAAATAATGATGGGCCCATTAACCAGTTTTAGATATTTCTATAATTTCCCAATATCTTTTGATGATCGAAGTGTGACACGTATGGAATGTTTTACTAATTTACGTGCAAGTTTTATAGTATTTTCCTTTGCAGAAATTCAATATTATGAGTATATTATATACCAAGTTGAGTGGAATATTCAAGAGAAAGCATTTCTAATCGAATTTTACCAAACTATTGTTGGCACGACCGGAAACTTAATTTCTTCACAGAGAATAAATATTTTTGCCGCTTCTGCTGATTAAAAGATTTTGCATTAATACCGAAGACGGTGACTTATATAGGTCTTATATAGTCTACGTTTTAAAGGATAAAATTGATACACAATTTAATAACACTGACATTAAATAATTTACAAAAAAAAATTAAATACAAATATTTGAACATAAAAGTTAATGGTTATTTTAACGAAATATCCAAGAAAAGTAGCCGAAAATGCCATTATGTCAAAAAGTGAGATGCAACAGGACTTTTATTATAACAAAAAGTGAGTCATAAAGTCGAACGTCATTGCAAATAGATACATCACGTGACCGAATCAAACAGCGAATCATGTAAAATAGACCTAGTCATGACTACCCAAGACTTCTATAATTCATTGAGAGAAAGGAAGCGGAAATCATATTAGTCACTAACTATTTTTCTAGTTCAATCCTAGCTCTCCTGGTTCGTCATTTATATTGTGGTTCCGTGTGATTTTTTAATCAGCCAAACGGTATTTAAAAAAAAAAAAAAATCGCTTTGTCATCATTCGCGCATGCGTACGAATATGCACATGCAAGCCTACGCGTTAGGCGAAATTAAGTTATCGCAAGGAAAACAAGCGTTAATAGCCGAAAAAAGGATAACAATTGTGGCTCAAAAACTACTTAAGAACACTCAGCTATTCGAGTGCTATTCGCAAGATATATTATATTGCACTTATGTAGTATATTTAAAGATCTTAGTATTTATTAAGATATTCAATCTATATATTCTTAACGTAATTGTGGAAAAAATATTTGGACCATTATTGAATTCATATTGTTTTACAGAGAAATATGTTATGACTTTTATCATCTTGGCCAGATAAATTATTAATTTCGGATCAGGCGTTTTATTTACATGTATTCTGTAGAGATTATCTGACCGAATAAAAAGAAAATTCATGTCTTGCCCTATCTATGTTCATTCATTATATTCCGCTATTTTTTTCAAGTCCAAGAAAAGATCGAGCAAAAATAGTGCGCTAAGACGCGGCAAACATATAATTCTAATATAAAGGTGAGTTTATAAGGTGTAAGGACACGATATAAGAAGATGAGTAAATATAACGAAGATGATTTATTTATTTATTAATTCTGTTTTTTTAATCATTTCACCACAAGGTAGACATCAAAGCCTCTAAGAAGCTGGGTCTTACTGAATGAAAAAGACTGTAAGATAAAGAAAAGCAATATTAATGCGAGAACAATAATAGTTGAGGAATTAAGAAGACTGTAGCTAATGGTTGCCATTGCATTTAGATCAGTGAAGATTAAACTTGAAATTTGTTTATTACTTACGTATATTTCATCCTATTAGAAATTCAGTATTTATTTCTGTTATATAGGAATAATGTGTCGCTGCCGACACATGAGTTTGAACATAGATCGCCAGATAGCAAACACAAGCGACCCATTAATGAATTATATAGATCACGTGACCATAGAGAAAAGTAGGAAGTAGCGTGACGTTTAAATGATCGCTATTTCTAGTCTGTCCTCTATACAATTCAGATCGTTATTCCTGGTTTATCCTTTATACTAGGTTTCTCCACTTTTGGCATAAATGTTCGATACCTAAGTTTAAAAATTATTGCAAAAATCAAATAATTGTCGGATTTTAATGAACCTTTCAGAACTTATTCACCAATAAATGAAATTAATTTTGAATTTTTTTTCTTTAGAAAATCTTGTTAAAAAGAGATTTGTTTAACATGTTTCCCCCACTTAAATATTTTCATGAAATTTCGAGAAATTAAATCTTCAAGCGTGAAATTTGTTTTATTAGTTATAAACAAGACTCTTTGTAGAAAGTAAATCACCAGTATTTTTTTTAAAAACAGTACCCCATATCATAGAAAATCTGCTCTGAATTATAAAAAAAAAATGTAAAAACTATGTCATTAATTAATTAGAAAAGCTTTCACCTGTTTTTATAAATACGTTATACTAAGGACATTATTTTGTGAAGAAATAAAATTTTTCGATGAATAAAGTATTTTTTTACAAATTTGTTAATTTTTTTTCATGAACTTCTTAATACTTCAAAAATCATTTAAAATTTTTTATTGCTTTCAAGCACGTAATGCAATGATAACGTTAATGAAAAAGTAAATTTACGAATCGAAATTTGAAAAGCACATAACAGTCGTTTGGCCCCAAATATTTTTAAAATAATTTTTTTTAAAATTTTATTGAAAAAAAAAACGTTCATAATTTCTACGTATGGAAATGTATACATGACATAATCCTTAAAAAATTTTAAACAATTATCTAATTAATAAAAAACTTTAAATAATTACCTAATTAAGAAAGTATGAAATAAAAAATAGATATTAACTAATTGCTGAATAAAAATGTTAATATTTAAAAAGTACTAGTTAAAAACGAAAAACCGCGTTCGCTTACTTTGCAAAAATTGTCAATTTTGATCATCCATAGTAATCAGTCATCACCTCGTCACAATCGAGTGTTTTTTAATTGTGATATGCTGCTTTTTTACGTGACCTAATGGAGGAACCTACACGGATCTCCATCTATAGTCTATCTTCTATTAATATTCGGATCGCTATTTCTACTCTATCCACTATATTATACGGATCGCTATTTACTCCTCTATGCAGTATTATTATACAGATCGCTATTATCTACTCTATTCTCTACACTATTTCTCTATGCTGATCACAGTACGAATTACTATTCGACTGAGTATTATCGAGCAAGTACTATTATCGCGAATCTTAGTCGAAGGCATATTGTTCAACGGCGTATTATAGTTTTATCTGCGGTTACAAAGTATCTACTACAAAAGTGACAACGGATATTCGTTGCCATCACAAAAGTGGCAACAAATGTTCGTGGACATCACAAAAATTTATTTTTCATTTTCTGGGTTAATTAGTTATCATCATTTACATAATTTATATTCTGAATGTTGTCGCCATTTTTGTTGGTTCTATCACGACTCTTCCGGCATAACAACAACAAACATGAGTACAATAGTCCGAATAAAAATAGTGTAAACATAAAAAAATAAATAGTAATATTTTTTCAACGCAGGATTATTTCATTACCAACTTTTTCAAACTTCTATAAAAAATCACAGAAGTTTAATTAAACAGCAAATTTATTAATCCTGTATTAAAAAGCAGGGATTTTTAGTCTCTAAATTGAATGGTTTCTTATAAGTTGAATAATCAAATACGCATTTGTATTTGGTACAAAAGATCGACGTAATGTAGCTCCTCTGTGTCATATAAATAACTAATTTCATACTAATTATTCTGATAAACTTTCCACTAGGGTACCTATACTCAATGAACCTATTCACATTACTGGATAGGCAGCAAGTTCTTATCACTTTCCAGTTGAAATTGCTAGATGTAACCGTAAGTACTATGCTAACAATTACTTTTCTCGCTTGTCGAACTCTTCCGGCTTCTTGCTTTTTAGTCAAGTTTGATCTTCAAAAATTTGAATGCAATGTCAAATGTTATCTTCTGCCTACGCGAGTTTGAATTGCATAAAACAAAATGGCTGAAAAACACCAGAGAATGAAATTGTAAATGTGCCTGGAGAAAAAAGTAAAAATAATATTCTCGATCATGAATAAACAAAAGCTATTAAATGATTTCGTATTACCGGCACGTACGTTGAGGCATTCCTTCTGAAAAACGTGAAAAAGAACAGGAGCCTCGAAGAAAAAGAAACAGCCATTTTAAAAACTGCACGACGTGAAACAGACGAGTAATAGGTAAATAATCAGAAAATAACGTACAAACAGAATATATATATATATATATATATATATATATATATATATATATATATATATATATATATATATAACAATCTTTGTTATGCCAATTCATACCCGTTTTGTTGCTCTTTACAGTAAGAGACGATAAATCGGTTATGGTTTCTATGTATTTTCCTCTCTTTTTTCATGCGTTTTATCTATTTTTGGTAATTGTTTTTTTTTCTTGTTTTTTTTCTTGTTCTTCCTTTTTGATTACATGGTTCTTAATATATCCGTTTATACTGCAAGAATGCATTTTTAAACACCAGAAAAAAAAATTATAATTTTATATCCATTAAATAAAACCCCAAATCGAATCTGCCTAAATACTATTAAGAAAATCTCATTCCTAGAACAAAAAAGCATGTTTATCTTTTTCTTCATGCCTTGGCAACAAAAGAGTTTTCATATCTAGAAGATTAATACTTACTATGCACAATACATTATACCCTAAGTTAAATAAAGGAGACTTGTGCCAACGGGCCACCGATTCATCAACACTAAAATGTAATTATGAAAGACGGGTCCCTGAAGAAGAGGATGCAACGTTCAGGTTTCTTCCTGCGCAACTTCCGGTTACACATCCGATTTCGTACGCTTCTTTTCGAGGTCAAAATGTACATCGACGCTGTGTATTGTGAGAACAGCGTAAAACGTAAACACAGTGAAAGACGTAATCTGATTGCATCTATATTATTATTATTATTATTATTATTATTATTATTATTTGTTCCAGGCCCATTCAGTGCAGAGGCGATCATAGTTCGCCACAGCATACTATCTTTTGTGGCTCTTAGCGTACTCGATCTCTTTTGTAAGCAACCATTTCTCCACCCACTCGTCATGTAAGTGCTCGCTGACTTTTCCTCTCTGACTAGCCATCGATATTTGTAAATTTTGAGAAGATAAAATCATTCAGATAGCGGTAGTAGCAGAACAAAATGGCAGGCAATATAACTGACCTGGAGAGAAAATAAAACTGTAAATTCACTTGCACATATGTGGAATGATAGATTAAACAACCGTGAGATAAATATTTACTGTTCTCTTCAAAAGAGATTCGTACAGAAAGACAAATATTTTGACGTTTTGATTAGATTAGTTATCTAAAACGTTGAATTATTGAGGGAGTTTATAATTTTAATGCTTGCACATCTTCTATGCACCGCGATTATACAGGATATAGGCGACCATAGCTCTTAACAACTTCTTATATTTTGTGGCTGTTATCAGTTTCCTCCCTTTTCTATGACTACCGCTCTCTTTCAGACATCGGTTCACACAAGCTTGACAGGCATACTGCTTTTGCATTTCACTATCTCTCTTGCCATCGATATGGCCGTCAGGGTTTGGTTATCCAAGCATTCCTTCTTCATTATATGCCCAAAGAATTTCAGCTGTCTTTTCCTCATTCTGAGAATAAGTATTCTTTCTGTTGCTTTTTCTTTAAGACTTCCTTGATCTTTTCTTGTTCAGTTCATGGAAGTTTCAGTAGCATTCTGCAAAAGAACAATTCTTTTGCGTGTAGTTTTATTTTTTTCCTTATCTCTAATGAGATTGTCCAGCATTCACTATCACATAAGAGTATGGATATCGCATAGCAATCCGACATTTTTTTCTTTTGTCATCAAGCCTAAATTCGTAATATATGGTTTGTTTACTATTTAGGATTTACTTCACGCAAATTGACCGAATAATATGTTTTATCTAGACCATTCACTTGAAATACAAACACTGCTAATTCCCAAAGTACCATGCGTAGTGATTCTGTCTATCAAATGTGCTTGGGTTATCTATTTGGGTTAAATCTTATGCACTGGTTTGTAGCGGTATTTTGCAAAGGAAATGGTTGACAAATTCGAGGTATGAACCTAGAGCAGACTTTCCTCGAAAATGTACAAAATCTTGAACTCAGACAGTGGAAGTAGTTTATCAGTTTCTTGAGGAGCAATCATTAAGTGAACCTTATTCTGAGATGGACACGTTTCAAGTATTGCTGACCATCATCAGTAAAACTGTAAAAAATGTGGGAAAAATTATTTATGCTATTTTGACAAATTACTGTCAGAATTTATATATTATATAAGAAATTGTAAGTTTGACAGTATACATTTACACGAGAATGACCAGTATACTTCCGTTACAACCATGCGCATACACCCACCACCCATAGGCAAATATATATATATATATATATATATATATATATATATATATATATATATATATATATATATATATATATATTGAAAAACTTGAAAAAAAAATGAAAATATCGTTTAAAACCAGAATCCCCTGAAGACTGGAAATTTTACAAAAGTAGCCTCGAAGTCGGGATAAAGCTGATATTTAAAAATTAAGTAGACTTTTCATATAATGTGTATCGCCACCGGAATTAGAAGCAGTGTAGTTACTTTCCTCTTCAACGACGCCCGCTTGTCAGTCGTATGAAGCACGCGTTGTATCGTAACGGTTCGGGTTCGACTCTCTGCTGTGGAGTCCCAAAAAGGAAGAAAAGGCTGCCCAGTGCTTTCTGAATTTTGTTGAGGATTCTTGTTCTACACTCGATAAATTATTATGAGAAACACACACACACACACGTATATATATATATATATATATATATATATATATATATATGATAAGATAATCAGTCTAATGTGTTTACTTTATTCTTAGCAGATGTCTTATGAATTGGCTTAAAGGAAGTACGTCGTTTCATATATCACACACACGCAAAATATAAGAAAAAATAGTGTAGAATATGCGACTATTGTCTTAAAGAATATTTATTTGGAGTAACTTTACAGGTTTCCTAGTTCTATGATTTCCAAGAGTTGAATTGAGAGGAAGAGACATGTGGTCATGCCATGATATGTCTCGTATCTAACTGGAGTTTGATAATTCTTTTCGTTTTATGAAAGAAAAAAGTAGGCTCAGATTCCTATCTGTTTAAATGGCATTTTCTTTGGTTGATTACGATCACATGATCTGGCAAAGTAAATTTTGCACTGAAAATGTATGCTTCTTCAACTGTTTCCTATATATATATATATATATATATATATAGTGCGAGAGGGAAAGAGAGAGTGTTAGAGAGTCAGAGGAAGAGAGAAAGTGAAAGAGATTTCCACTGCCAGGCAGAAGAAGAATATTCTTCAATTTTGGATGAGCTCTCGTGGACAGGACATGTGGCACAAAGATCATGCTTTTCTTCTGCATATCTTCCTGTATATATAGCTAATTAAATAATTATATTTGGTCTTACAAGTTTTCTGGTGCTTATGGACTCTCATGTGAATCTTCAGACTGCCTGCTAATTCCTCTACTTTGAGACAAGACAGAAATAAATTTCATGGAGTTCGTTGAGGATAGCTATCAGCGCAGTCCGCTTGTTTATCTGCGATAGGTAGTAAGTCCCGTTGTAGACAAGTAAACCTTACTGCAGGCTGATGATTACCAGAAACTGTTAATTACATCCTTTCTTCTAAAGGTTATTGATGTGGGGCCAAATTTGGAACCACAGAACTAAAACACGGAACACGGATTAGATGTAAGAAAGATATATTAACAACAGGTTACAGAGATAGTGTAAGCGGAGCTTACTATATGTTAGTGTTCAATACTGGTAGTCGTACGCGGCTCTCTCTGTGACTCTGTGTCACTCTGTGTAGAGTGTTGCGTCGCATACTTAATATAGATCTGGAAGAGTCTATTGTGTAGGTAGTTTCCGGTCTCACAATACCCCCCTTCCAAAGAGTTTTCTTTTTTAAAAGGAAAGAAAAAATAAAACTGTTAATACTTTTTCCTCTTGGGATTTACGTCGAGCGGTTGAGTAAATTTCCTTTTCCTTCCTGAGCGTCGCACTTCAGGAGAGACTTGGGGCATGTCGAGATGGAACTAGAGATCTTGATGCGTGAGACACAGCTTTTCGCGAACCATCTGGCAGTTAATGTAATATGCAAGCGCCTATGCCGTACGAGCTTGCATCACTTGCGACTATGATATCGAGACTAGGGTCGAAATGTGTGAGGGAGAGGTCTGAAGTAAGAGTTTTCTTCATCTTCTCGAATGCGTCTTGGCATTCCGGGGTCCATGACAACGGTTTGTCCTTTTTTAAAAGTTGGTTGAGAGGCCCTCTCAAATTTTGGATGTTCTTAATGAACCCTTGGTAAAAGTTAGCTAGGTCGACCATCTTTATTTATAATGTGTCCTAAGTATTTAATCTCTGGTAAGAAAAAGTCACACTTTTCCTCCTTAACCTTAAATCCGTATTCTTGTATCTTTTCGAATACGTTTATTATATGGTATGCCGTAGTTTTACTAGTAACTATTATATCATCCAAATAGGCTGTTGCGTAGTCAAGGTCGCCCAACATGGCATCCATGATCTGCTGGAAAATTGCAACATTTACTCCAAAAGCCAGTCTTTTGTATTTGTACAACCCTCTATGAGTGTTTGTGCAGAGCAATTTGGAACTTTCTTCTTCCACGTCTATCTGAAGGTATGCGTCCGAGTGGTCAATTTTAGAAAAAAAAATTCCACCATTCAGTTTATTGAAAATTTCTTCAGGGCTTGGGAGAGGATAGTGGTGATCTTGAAAGGCATCGTTTAACCCTGTGGAAAAATCTGCGCATACTCGTATTTGATTGGACTTCTTTTTTACGTAGACCGTAGGTGCTGCCCACTCGCTGAAATCTGTTTTTGACAGAATACCTGCTTGTTCGAGTCTATCTAAATCTTTGTTGATTTGTTCTAGAGCAGCGAAAGAGACATTCCGTTTTTTTTAATACCGGCTGTGCACCGTCCTTCACCTTGAACTTAGCTTTCCTTTTAGTACATTTCCCAAGGCCGCCAGAAAAAAACCTCGGGAAATTGTTGTTTTAGTTCCTTTTTGAGATTTACCAAATTCGACGTTGTACTTTGTATCTTGCGACAAAATGTACTCATGGGGCAATCCCAAAGATTGAATTTTTCTATCCAATCAGTTCAAAATAAGTTATCTGAAGTTTTTAATACGTAGGCTTTGAGCTTTTTGGTAACTCCATTTAGTTTTACTGTAAGTATTACCTCGCCTAAAATGTTAATCTTTTCGCCAGTTACGGATTTTGCTGTTTTATCCGTTTTTAATAAGGTCGGCTTGTTTAATGTTCGCCAAGTACGCCATTTAATCGCTGAGATATCAGAACTCGAGTCAAGCTGAAATTTAATGGACTTATTGAAAATATCCACTGTTACATATTTTCTTAAATTCCTATCGACAATATCGTCAGATTGAGCTTGCCTAATTTTATTTTTGGGTTTTCTCGTTCAGCTGGCGTACCATCACGAAGTTAAAGTATGTCCACTTTTATTGCAATTTTTGCAATATTTTTTGTTCTTAACTGGACAGAATTTCATCCAATGCCATTTACCACAATGGTAACATGGTCCGGGCGATTTCCTTAACCTATTTGGGATTTGGTTACTGCGTAATTTAGGACATGAGATTTGCCTTTTGTCGTTTTGAGGGGAATAGGAGGTAGACTTGCTTCTGATTTTGTGTTTGAGTCACACTTTACAGATATTACTCTTTGACAGTCCTCTGCCAGTTTTTGGAGAGTCAATCCTTGTTCGTTCTCAAGCTTGGGCAGTACCCGTGGTCTGACTTCGGCGTCTTCTGCTGATACTAGACATTGTGCGAAAACTAAGCACTTGAAATCATCGTCAGTCAGTTCGTCTACTTTAAAATCATTACAAAGCTTGTTTGCCGATGCTGCGAACGTTAGAAAATCTTGCTGGTTGTTTTTGACTGTGTTCAGGCATTTCCAACGTTTGTGGAACAAGGTTGTGTTAGACCCGAATAGTTCCGATAGGAGCTTAATAGTCTCCGAAAAATCCAAGTCAGTAGTTTTCTTGGGTAGTATGAAATCTACGAACCTACTATGGTCTGGAGTTCCCAGTTTTCTCAACAGAAGACGTACTTTTTTTTACTGGTCCATTGTTCACAGTGTACGTTGACAATATCTTCGTAGTGCCTGTAAAATGCCTCAAAAGTTTTGTCTTCCTCTGGTACGTATTCAAAGGTTTCTATTGAATTGTAGATTGTACTCTGGGAGAATATTGTATCTTTTTCAGAGTTTGAGCCTTTTAAAGGATTTACGAGTAATTCTTTAAGTTGTGTATGCTGTAGTTCAGCATTCTGAAGCTTAATTTTTTGAAATTCCATTTGTTGTTTATGTAATTTCAAAAATAGTTGTTGTTGTTTTTCTTCTGATTTTTGTTGCTGATCCAAATTTAGTTTTATCATTTGGTCAACTGCTTTTTGAAAATCTTCCATATCTTGAGTACAATGGTAGTACTTGCTCTTGTATTGTCAGTTCGTTTTATGAACAAACTGTTTTTTTTTTCTCCGTGTGTATGGGTGTGTAGAAATCGTTCTCTTATTGGACAGACTTTAATATTCCATAGATGTCGAATCGCTAGTTCGTCATTTCTGTTTGGTATTGGAATATATGTAGACGCTGGGTGTTTAGCTTTTAAATCGCTAATGTATTAATACCAACTTAATTTCACGTTCAACACTGCTGTGGGAACGCGTGGAGTTTGTGTATTTTTCGAGTACTGTCGCTATTGATATGGTGAGAACGAAATTCTCGAATCTTTCTGTCGCCACTGATGTGGGACTGGCAAAGTATTGCAGTTTTCGACGTGAATGCGTTTCTCGAATTCTTCGTCGACACAGATGTGGGATTGGTAAGGTATTTAGGTTTCGCCGTGAGTGGGTTTCTAGATTCCTCGTCGCCACTGATGTGGGGCCAAAGTTGGGACCACAGAAGGAAAACACGGAACACGGATTAGATGTAAGAAAGATATATTAACAACAGGTTACAGATATAGTGTAAGCGGGGCTTACTATATGTTAGTGTCCAACACTGGTAGCCGTACTTGTCGTACTTACCTGTCACAGGGCTCGTCCCTGGGCTGGTAAGTATCACTGCTATGACTAGATTAGACCAGCTCTGACCAGCTTGGACAAGCTATGACCAGCTAAGTCCAGGTTTGGACCAGCGGCCCGAGTGGAAACATTCGTGTTCCCCACTTTAAAAACTGACCTTGTGTCACATCCTGACTCAGTGGGGGGTCAAGTAAATAGCTACTTGTCACTCTCTGTCACTCTCTAGAGTGCTATGTCGCCTACTTAATATAGGCCTGGAAGAGTCTATTGTGTATGTAGTATCCGGTCTCACAATAGTTACCTACAAAATTGCATAATCAAGAATCATGTACTCAAATAACACACACGCACACATACATGCAAACACACATATATTAATCCCATGACGTCATAATATTCAGTTAACGCGTAATATAACATAAAGATAAATTTTAAAATTTATTTATTGTGATTTGCTAAGCGTAAGATGTGGCACAAAGCCGAAAGAATGAAGCAGCCAGAGAGGATCGAATACACTACGTATCGTAATTGACCTACCTGGATAATATTGCTAGCCATTACATTACTTCGAAATGACCCTCAGTAAAGTCTTAGGAAATTCTTAAACTTAGAGAAGACATAGAAGCTATGAATATGCAAGTCAAACAACTCAGCTCAAATGAGGAAATGTCAAAAAAAAAAAAAAATTCTTAAATCATTTTAGTTGGTCTTTAATAAAATGTGTTCGATGGAAGACTACTGCCCAAATATAGACACACATAGTTTGTCCGTGTATCTAGAGGATTTAAACCTAATTAAAAAACAAAACAACCCCCCAAAAAAAACAACAAATGATCCGCTAATATGTGTCACTGGACAATACATCTGATCTCTTCCATAACGGGAATGCTAACCCGTGTAGTTTCCGATACGCCGTTGTAAATTTACAAAAAAAAATAAAAATAAAAAAAATAAAAAAGGTAACGATATGTGAATCCTTAAACTAATAATTTATATCCTTCGAACTTTTTTCAGCTCATCGTATTTAAGCACTTTGCTAAAGATGTTGAATAGGTAAGACATCAAGTGAATATATATTTACATTAATTTGAATCTCTTTTAATTGTCACGCCTCGTTTTAATTCTCGCTAAATCTCGCATATTGTGCTAGAGTTGGCAATATCTTATGAATCAGTCATCAAATCATTGCTAATAACATTAGTATAAATCAGAAAATTTCACTATTTTATTATTGGTTTTGTTATTATTTTTCTATTTAAATATTATTATTTCTCGCCATGTTTGTATGAATCAATTTTTAGATCGTTGTAATTGTAAAACAAAAATAGAAAAACATTACGAATTAAAATATAATAATTGCATGAGGAATTTGAAATTGTTGATCATAATATAAATTAAAACATTATGAAAATGTTCTACTTCATGAGAAATTCTTTGAATATTTTTACATTGTTATAACTCTATTTATAAAATCATAATAAAATATAAAATTTCATGTAATTTTATATGTACATATCCATATTTAATTTGAATTTATTAGTATATATATATATGTGTGTGTTATATGAATAAAGTTTACATGATTAGCAGTTGTAATCGTACATATATAAGTAAAGTTGAAAAACTTGTCAACGTTTAAGATAATTTAAAATGAATGAATGTTAATATTTGCCGTTACATACTTGAAAACTTTTGGCATTCATTGACCGACAAGACTGTACAGATTTTGGTTGGAATTGATAAAATCTTCTCTTCAGATACATTTTTAGAAAACCGGTTTCTCAAGCCCACCAATTGTTATCTTTCTTTCCGGTATTTCCTTCTTAACCTTTTATATAAAGTAGTGAGCAATTTTAGCATCTTGATTATTCGAATATTTTCTCTTCGAATTACATGTGCTATTCATTTTAAATATTGCTGCTGCTGGTAGTCTTAAAGTGATGAGGTTTCTGTTATTCGGTACAATTATTTGCTTGTGAATATGTATCGTCAATCCACAATGATTAAAAAGGATGAATGTTTTTCACTACAGGTTCATAACAAGGTTGCCCAAAATTCTTTAATGTAAAATCCAAATACGATAAAGTTCAGATGCTTGATAGCCGCAAGACATGAAATTAGGATTTAAATTCTTATATATATTTTACTAACCATGCACATTAAAGCTTGAATGTTTTGTTTTATAGCTATGATATTAACTGAGGTGAAAAAAGGAGTTCAGCCAATATATTTCGACGCGCTGAATATTAAAGGTCGACGAGCCGCATGTAACTCACAAGCCGCAGTTTAGTCAAACGTTTTCTATAGCCATACAGTTAAAAAAAAATATCAAGCGTCCACATGCTTAACGTGAGTCACGGTTTTCCTTGTTGATGAACAAAAATTAGTATTTTTTATTCTCAAGCGAAAACATTATCAAAATAGGTGTTTTACTTAGTCTTTCTCAACAGGTCATAAGTCTATAACTATGTGCAACTACTATTTTCAGGCATTATCACATTGTTAAATTTCATAAATATATGAGATGGTGACCATGGGATTTCCCGTTTTTTTAGTTCCTATTGATAAGCCATTTGCACACGTACACACACGACACACACATAAACAGAAATACATATATATATATCGAAATATATATATATATATATATATATATATATATATATATATATATATATATATATATATATATATATATATATATACACGTAGACACGCACACACACATACACACACACATATATATGTATATACAAGCAGTATATCTTAATTCAAACAGGTGTTATTGTATTATATACGCATATCATAACTATTTATTTTATAATAATCCTTTCTCGTTCTAAAAAGTGTTTATTGATGTTCCGCTGAAATTCCAAAAGTATGGCGCCGTAATTTTTTCTTACCCAATTAATTCACCCATGAGGATGATCTCGAAGGAGATTGAAAGTATTTGATAAGAAAATAAATACGGAGCCTTCGTTGATGAGTTTCAACTTCACATAAAGATACTGCAAAAGATTATTATAAAAACGGACACATGATTGAATGGATATATATATATATATATATATATATATATATATATTGTCAATTTTATTTTCTGTGTACAGCTTGATAATTCGTTATCCCTCTTTGTGCTTGTTTTCCCATCCACTAACATCTATTCCTCCTTTCTAAATATTTATGGAGTAATATTAAAGATAGGAAAGGACAGCTTTTAAAGTGAACTCAATGCAGCCGAGCTTTCAAAATGAATGCTAATGGAAACAGGAAAACATTAACATCATTGTTTTGAAAATCCTGTAATTTTAGCTTAGATGGAAACGATACTTTTTCATATTGCAGAATGTGTTTGATATTATCACCGGTTTGGTAGATTACGCGCAATTTCCCCTAACATCATTTTCATTCAAGATACACTATCAGTTTAAAATTCTCTAGGCCATCTTCCTTTGTGCGTCAAATGTTTCAACAGTCCCTGTGTAATTATAAGTATGCGTGTTCTTTTGTTGCCTCTTTGCTTTAAAAATTCCCTCGTTCATCGTATGTTAGACCTATGGTATTCTCAGCACCAGTCTCTAGACATACATATGTCGTTTCACTTCTTCTTCATCTCTGAAGAAATAATCCAGTATTTACTGGCACGTATGACATTAGATATCGTATTGCAGTTCAACAGTATTTTATTTGTTTTTGATGATTGTTTATGTATTTTAATTCTTTCATACATCTCCGTAAAGCACAGAAAAATACAATATGCTAATTATATAACCAGGCCTCTTTCCTCAAATATCAGCTGACTTGGATTGATTCCTTTATTCTTTGAGACTTATCATCCCTATCCAGGTTATTGAGAGTCAAAAAATATTTTTAGATGGTAAGAATTATGTTTTGCGATAATAATGGTTTAATGATATAAACATTACTAATTAAGCAATAACTGGTGGAGAAAAAAGGTGGAATACTATCTTTCCTAAGGGCATGTTGCGCGTAAGTGAATATAAAGAACGCAACAAGGATTGAAACTCGGCTCTTCAATTAGCAATTCCGAGTCATTATACATTATATCTCCCGCACATTCAAGCTCCCGTTATTCCCAAGCAGTTACCGATCAAGGTACTAACCAATCTTAATTTCGGTTATCTTACCGGAACAGGTGTTTCAACGTGATAAGAACGTAAGTCCTAACTGAATGATGTTACGTATAAAAATAAAACCGTTTTCCGCATGAAGAAATGCGTTCTCTTGTAACTGTGGACAACAGACTTCTACATAGGCTCTTCCAGGAATATCGTAATTTTGACATTTTCAAGTCAAATATTAATCGTTATTTGTTCTAGGTTCCTCATGACCGCCATTTGCAACGATCATCATGTCTTCTGATTTCATACATCTCACTAATCATTAACTTTTAGATTGTAGCCGGCTACATTGAGTGGCTCTTATGTTTTACATTTGCTGATATTAAGTAAAAAAAAAATAAGTCTTTCTTCTTAAACTTTATCAACACTGACACGTGTTACAGATTCATTTTCTTGTCTGTTCATTTTATTTCTCTTAGTCGGAACCTTCGAATTACTGCATTGGTTTACCCACATTTTCTTAAAATACAGGTGAGATTGCATCCATTACATTTCACGAAAATACAATCTCGACGTTCTGATTAAATTTCACGTTTAATTGTCTCAGTGACAAAATTAATTTTCCAAACAAGATCAACATTTAATGAGTGTCTTGAAGTTTATCTTTTCAAAGCTGTGCCAACTCTACATTCTTTCTAATCCAATAGTTCTGTCTCTTTCCAACATACCTATGGTTTAGTTTTACAGAGAGAACATCTTTTTCAGTGAATCCAGCACAGTCGTGATTTTTTTTGGAAATTAAAGCCGTAGTAAATATGAAAGTGTCGATATCGTTGTCATGAAAAAGCTTCAATTCAAATTCAGGTGATCCGCATTACTTGCAAGATTAAAGATTTCTCAGAGAAAGACGGTCATGTACTCTTTTAAATTCTTCCTCTCTTGCCTAATCAATAAAAAAAACTAGAAATTAAATTTCGAGCGAAAGTTATAAGCACGAATATAAAGATACTGGGTGTATTAAAATATATATTTACAAACTTTGAGGGCGGATTCCTCACAACAAAAGAATGACCACTTCACGCTGCTGATATCTGGATCGACTCTGACAGTGTGTAGAATGTGTTCTTCGTGGTCAGACTTGTCAGCGCATTTCAGTCTCTCCTAATGCCACCGATCCTGCCTCAGCAACGCTACGATAAAAGCAAGAGAGGTTGGATGACTCGGCCGCCTTTGGTCTAAAAATGTCATCTGGTACAGCTGTGCAGTCTCCAGTCCATTACCATTCGCGGGCCTCAATGGAAAAATCATATCTTCCTGCTCACGATATGAAAACCCTACTATTGTTAGAGGGAACACTTCTCAGTTAACTATCTAATAAACACGTTAAACGTTGAAGCCAGAGTGACCACAAATGTATACGAATGACAAATATAGTGATTTTCCAAGCATGGATTAGATGTGGCACAAGACCGAAAGTATGGGATCGAACTCACTTTTCAGTAGTAACAGATCTAGCAAGACAAGTTTGCTAACCATTACACCATGTCGAGGTGCCCACGAATGACAAATATAACCTCGTATAAATGGCAATAGAGCAGCACTTACCATCCACTTCATTTCAACATAATATCTCTAAAACGAATGATTTGAGGACATATGTTTATATGGACATATGTACTTGTTTTCTGTAAGGAAGTCGCCATCATTTTGTAGTAGTACATTTGATAGACCCGGTATGGATATATAGTTAATTTTTCGGAGCTTCGAATGGACGTGTCGTGTTTCGTTGAGTTCGGAACCCCATACATTTCAAAACATGGTACATAACTGACGGTTTCGGTTGAGGTTCGTTTTCGTTTATAGCATATCAACACCTCAATGGGTTATTTAATGCCAACAAGATTTTTATTGCTGGTAAATTTTTTTTTCAAAAATTCATTGATGGTAATAATTTTTATATAGATGTATTACTAGTATTAAAATCTGTTTTTATGCTTTCATAGAGTTTTGACCCCAGTTTGGGGGGGGGGTAACTATTTGCCCATAGCTGGGACCCTAACAGGTGCTACCACCCCGGGTCAGGGTGGACCTGGGAACATCAGCAATTAAGAGGTCGTTCCACTCTTCCTCAAAAGCGCCTGATCAGAGGCCTTGCTGTTGGATGCAGTTTATCGTCTTACCCAGGACACAGATGTAATTTATCGTCATACCCAGGTCGGTATAACTGACTGATAATCAATATCAGGAAAACACCAGGAAGAGGCAGTTGAAATTTCTGGGCCACGTTGCAGGGCTGACTGAGAGAAAGAGAGACAAAGAAAAAAAACATAAAATATAGATAGTGAGCAAGGGTAAATAAATGTGGGAACAGGGCTTAGAACAAATAACAGAATGATAAAACGCATTACGAGCTGCAAGGGATAGGAAGATGTGGAGAGCCATGGTCACTACGTTCTGAAGGGACACAGTACATATATAAGAACATACTTAAGTTGAGTGTTCTGATTTGTTTAATTTTTTCCCCTTTTTACACAAATGGACTCACCCAGTATATACGTATACTCCTGCTACGGTAAGACGAGAGTAAGACAGAGCAATACCGCAGAGTCGAGTCGAGTCCAGAGTGACAGAGTAAAAGGTTGTAGGTAGCCGGAAGAGTGAGGGTGAGGTAACAGCGTTGTAGGAGTCACCGTGAACGAGCACGTAGACTCAGTAAAAAGTCATACAGCGATACTTCAATACCAAAGACTATATATATATATATATATATTGCTACTAACCCGTATTCCTGGAAGTACTAACCTGCATTAACAGTTTGTTTTATTACGTTAATACATTATTTTCCTATATTCATTCCTGCCGTTTGTTATTTATTGGTACCGGATTTCAACCCTGAATCCACAACAGTTTCACCGCAAGCAAGCCCATAAAGCCACTACGACGTAAGGGGTTTAGTAAGAGTTAGAAGTATGAGAAAATAAAAACCTTACTAAGGAAAGAGGATGATAATGAATAAGCATAAAGAATGAAATTTATATATAACATCAGTATATTTCTGGGGCGCGTAATGAGAAGGAGGGCTTGGTAATTCTGATACACACAGGACGGATAGAGAGAAAGAGGGACAGAGAAAAGTAGCATGATACAAACTTGATGAGATTGATTAAATGGATGATAGAAATGGATGTTTAGAAGACATATCAAAAAACTAAACTTATTGAGAGCTACAAGGGACAGGACGTTGAGGAGGTCCATGATCAACTGCACCCTGAGGCAACACAGGATATTAAAAAAAAGGATTAAATCGAGAACTTTTAGTATAGTGAATATTCAGGGATACTTGAAGTGTAAATTTAGGGTAAGTTCTTACTAGTGTTATACTGAAAGTGAAGAAATGTATGTGCTTGAAATTATTGATTAATATAACTTTATTGTAGCAGAAATGCTATTTGAGATACTATCTTCTGTTTTCTATTATTAAACAGCGACATGAATAATAACAGGCGTTCACACTATAAGCAGCATAACAGCTAATAATAATAATAAATAATAATAATAGTAATATATATATATATATATATATATATATATATATATATATAATATACCAATATTAGTAATAATAAAAAAGAAAACAGAATAATAGAAAAAATAAAAAAGTAAACGCCTACACTTAATAATATTAACTACGAACACGGCCACAATGTGCTAACTGTGTTCGGAAAATAAAACATCTCTATAACACAAAAATATACACACTCAATTAAACTGAATAAAAAAACAAAATCATCCTTGATAATGGCTAAAAGTATAGCCGAAAGCACTGGGAATTACAACACATTTAGACACTGTGTCCAAAGAAAGAAAGAAAAAAAAAAAAATAAAATGCTTAATCTTAGTATCGTGTTTGTCGTTTTAAATGAAACATTTATATATATAGTAGTAGTAATCTTATAAGTATAATTTCTTACACTCGTCCAGAAAACCTTCGGTGGCTTGATTTGCGAAAAATCAAACCAATACCATAGGGGAAAAAAGTATAAAAAAGAAAGAACAAAAAACATGTACGTCAGCCGAAAATAACGGTCTAGCATGCAAGTCCAAAGCAAACAAACCCCGATACGCGTAGGCAAAATAACTAAATAAAGTGCTCAATAAGTTAAGTAGAGCGGACTTTGTTAAATCTAAAGAGCCAGACAAACCTAATAAGGTTTCACCTAAAATATATATCGTCAGAGAAAGCTGGATTTCCCTGACGATCCGCTTAGGTTAAACCTTGTTTGGTTTGTGTGGCTTTTTCACACAACTTATACCTATATATATATATATATATATATATATATATATATATATATATATATATGTATGTATAAGCAACATATCGTCTTTCAATCATTCAAACATGTTTCATTGAATAATATAGAGATATTATGTCTATTTATTTCTATAATGATAATTTTCTTGGTCATTAGATTCGTAATTTTAAATTGAAATTCATCAATTAAGGTAGTTTGTGTTTTTGTTGTTTTTTTTTTTTCCCCAAGTACTTTCTATCTCCTCCGATATTCGTAAACAAACTTATTATTACTGTTACGGTTGGGGTATTTTGAAAACACGTGTGAACGCGTTCTGTTGTAATTTTTTTTTTAATATTTTCAGTTGTAGCTATGATGTTTTTGGAAACAACCGTCCCCAATATATGAGATGGTAGAAATGGAAAATCGCATTAAATGTTGGCGAAATACATTTTAAAACATTGCTGCTACACTTGTAGTAAATTTTCTTTTTTGTCCGTTGGTTGCTTATGAAATAGCGGGGCACGAGAATTTGAAGTTTTTGTTTATTATTTTCATGGTGTATTATATTGGTGTTGTCAACAACTATTTCCCTGTATTGTTAAAATGGACAGGACTGTGTTTTTAAATGTGGGACAGAACATTTATCCGAAAAATAAAGTGTATTACGGCCTGATAATTAGTAATTCTGTATGAAAATAATTAGGCATAAATATGTATGACTGTATCATTAAATGAAATTTATTTGAATATATATATATATATATATATATATATATATATATATATATATATATATATATATATATATATATATATTTTCTCATGTTTAGAGATACAAAACTATAGAATTGTCATGAATAGACAAATATTAAATTTATTATTACCACTCATGTTGATAATAAAATGAAAACTAAAAAATGAGCTAGATAACCGGTTTCGAACCTTGTTCACAGAGTCCTTTTTGGTTGTTTTTAGATAACTAAGTTTTTTAACCTCGATTAAGCTCCGTTGAGCGAGGTTCGAAAACGGTTAGCTAGCCCGTTTTTCAGTTTTACTTTTTATTATCATCATGAGTGGTAATAATAAAATTATTTTTTTGTCTATTCAAGATTTATATATATATATATATATATATATATATAAACATAAGTTTAGTGGTACAGAATTTTAGGACTGCTATAAAGAGAAAAAATTAATTTAATTATTACCACTCATGATGATGAAAATACAAAGTATCAATGTAAAATGGGAAAGTCAACGAGTTTCAAACCTCGCTCAATGGAGCTAAATCGATTTAGCTCTGTTGAGTGAGGTTCGAAACCGGTTAGCTTGCCTTTTTTCTAGTTTTACTTTTTATTGTCATCATCGTGAGTGGTAATAATAAAAATAATTTTTTTCTGTTCATGGTAATCATATATATATATATACATACATAAATACACACACATATATATATTAAGAAATGGACAAAGTCCGACAATTTATTTATTAATGACATTTTTATGTTTAACGTTCTTTTTTATAGATACAAATATTTAAGTAAACGCTGTTTATAATAAACAGTATTAAATAACATTTACCGGCCTGAATGTCCGAGAAATTTTCATAGAAAATATTCGTCCTATACGGAACCGGCATTTACGCTGACGTGCCTAACCTCTCGGCCACAAAGGAGCGTTCGGTAGACAAAGTCGAATTTACTGCTTATAAACTTCAATCTTCCATGAATCTAAAACATTCATAACTGCTCTGGCCTATCAAATGTAAACAAATGACGTCATATATTAAGAAATGGACAAAGTCCGACAATTTATTTATTAAAGACATTTTTTTATGTTTATATAAAAAAAATTAAAAAAAGAACGAGAGGTTAGGCACGTCAGCGTAAATGACGGTTCCGTATAGGATGCAGGTTCGAATCCTGTCAAAGGACGAATATTTTCTATGAAAATTTCCCGGACATTCAGGCCGGTAAATGTTATTTAATACTGTTTATTATAAACAGAGCATTTACTTAAATACTTGTATCTATATAAAAAAAAAGAACGTTAAACTTAAAAAAATATATATATATATATATATATATAAGTGTGCGTTTTTGTGTTTCTGTGTTTTGTTGACAGAAAAAATTTTTAAGAAGACATTAGTAGACGACAAGTTATTTTTTTCAGTATAGAATTAAAACAAACACCAATGTTGCTTGTTTCGGCCATTCTGCTGTTAGACATTCAATGATATTTTACACTCGCCCTAGGGCTGCGAATAGAGGCGAACCGAGACGTTCATAGGCTGATACAGAAATTGATGATATGATGTCGTTAATTCTAGACAATGTTTTCATCGAAGTGTTTTCGACGTCACCCAAAAGAAATAATTCTAAATTTAATTTTAACGACACAGACACACTTATTGTTGTTTTTTTTCGTTTTTTTTCGTATTTTACTTTTTTTAAACAATTCTTATGTTTACAGGATTGTTTGACAAAATCGAATTGTAGAAAGAAGATTCGTTTATAACAGAACTAAATCCGCATACCCACGTGTACAGATACCCAGACACACATTTAAAACCGCATATATATACACATGTTCACACACACCGATATATATATATATATATATATACATACATACATACATACATAAATACATACATATAGAGCACGTACATATATTTAATATACATCTCTATTTGCATAGTTTTCTACATATCCGCATTTATATATATATATATAAAAAATATGCGTATATATATAAATGTGTATATATATATATATAAAAATATATATATATATATATATATATATATATATATATATATATATATATATATATATATATATTGAAATAAAAAAAAATAATAAAATCTTCAGACAGACTGGTTTGTAGATTAATATTCTTTCGTTTTTCTTTTATCATTATTTCATTTAGATTCCTCGACTTGTTTCTGCCAAAATGGCCATCATCAGGAGAAGAAATATTTCTGCTTGCTGGTAGCAGTAAACTACAGAAATGAATGTCTTGATGGAGAAAATGAACTTTTGTCTGTAGTTTTCATTTGTTTTATTTTTTTATCTTTTTAACATGAATCTTTTAACATTACAATACAGAATCCTGACAAAGATTTTTAAGTATTTTGACAAATGTAAAATGTTTCATTGAAAATAGATTTGATTGCGCGTTTCGCCATTAAAAGACACATCAGATCCAAAAACGAAAGAAATTAATTTGCGTATGTGTCTTTGTGTGTATGATTAATGAATCTTAATGCTTTTTACCTAACCTGTTATTTTCCATTTTTAAAGAAGAACGGGACTTTTAATATTTATACTGTAGCTTTTCTTCATAATACTTACTTCATATCTAAAGTTGTTAACATATTTCCCAACTTTTTTTGTATCAACTTAAAGGCACATCCACATATCATTTTCGGAATGACCGAAAACAATATACTCATTTTGCTTTTTCTGAAATAAATCTCAGCTAATACTACCAAATCGGTTTAAAATAAATGATTGATGTTTTTGGTCTATCGATATATTTTTCGTGACGACAATATATGTTTATAAAATACGATATAGAATACTAATGGGTATATATATATATATATATATATATATATATATATATATATATATATATATATATATATATATATATATAAATATATATATATATATATATATATATATATATATATGAAGATATATAGTTTTAAGGTGTGAAATGTTTATGTCTGAGACAGTGCGCAATGTCATAGATAGAACGATTGATGTTTTTGATCTATCGATATATTTTTCGTGTCGACAATATATGTTGTTAAAAATACGATATAGAATACCAACAAAGTCAATGTGTATATATATATATATATATATATATATATATATATATATATATATGAAGATATATAGTTTTAAAATTGCCATGTTTTGAGAGACTATGCGCAATGTCATAGATAGAACGTATGGAAATTTAAAATGAACAATGAAGCCAACACTCAGAGGCGATAGACTGACTGCTTCATGCTAAACGCAATCATCAGGCCTGATTGTTGCATTATTGAGTACTTTATTCCATAAATACCACACACCTTAAAATCATATTTCTTTATATTTAATTCTTCATCTTATTTTTTTAATATTTATTAGATCACTTTCGCTATATTTATAACACATTATCTCAGACTACTCCCTACATACACACACACAACACACACATATATATCATTAAAAGCATGGGTCGATTCGCGAACAAAGAATTGTGATTTCTTTCTTTGACTAGTGTACGAAAAAGGTATCGACTGCAGGTAATGACTAGCGTTCGTTGACGGCCCCGGAACTGATTTGGTGAATGATGAGGGGTGTTCACCTCTTGTTGCAGCCTCTTTCCCCGCAAAAGATTAGATTTCATTTGATGTGTCCTTTTATCTTGTCGGGGGGTTTACTGTATTTGTGTCTTGAAGTTTCTTCGAATTGTACAGACAAACTAATCGCCTAACAAGTCTATCTCAGGTGAAAAACTTGTGACCATGGATGTTTGTACTAACACAATGTTATTGAAGCATGATGTTAATTTTATCATACTATCGGGCAATGCTGAAGTAATAAGCACAGTATGCATAGGTGGTGTTTGTGTATAACGAAGACATGCATAGCTGATCACACACATAATGCTATATATATATATATATATATATATATATATATATATATATATATATATAGCAGTAATAGTCACTGTTTATAAATTCACTTTTCTCCTTGAGAGCTCAATGAAATAATTTTTTTCAGGAACGTATGTATATATATATACATATATATATATATATATATATATATATATATATATATATATATATATTTTTAATACGCGTATGTCTGTATGTCTCTGTGTGCGTCTGTGTGTGTGCGTGTTATATATATATATGTGTGTGTGTCCGTTGTGTGAATGTTATATATATATATATATATATATATATATATATTCCGATATGAGGTAAAAAGTATTTGATTATTAATTATACTGCTCTGCATAAATTAAACAAAATGCTTAGATATCTTATTTGTGGATGATTTTCAATATTTTCTATTTACTAGGATTCACTTAGATTATATACAAACGAAGTTTTAACCTTAATAATATATATATATATATATATATATATATATATATATATATATATATATATGTGTGTGTGTGTGTGTTTATATATATAAATCGATTCTCCCGTCGGGTTCGACGTATGAGGGTCAAGCAGATCAGTTTCCAGGAAACCGACAGACCGACACCGGCACACGAGATTTGATTATAGTGGTGAAGGCCTCGTGCAGGACCATCCACACTTTTTGATGGGACGGATACAGAGACCTGGTGCACCGAATGCCACAAGGTTCCCAAACGACCCTCCGCAGATTTTGAATTCAGTTTTGTCCTTCTCCTAGACCAGTTGCCATCCAAGGCTATAGAACCCAGTCTGTCCTGCTATTTTACCCATAGCTGGAGGGAGAGGAAGAGGATTCATACCTTTCCCAAGGTTATTAGCACGTAAGTGAATGTCATGGTTTCGACTGGAATTCTAACTCAGCTCTGCGATTCCTCAATCCAAACCGCTATCCATATATATATATATATATATATATATATATATATATATATATATATAGATAGATAGATAGATAGATAGATAGATAGATAGATAGATATTTTGTTTCTGTTTTTATGATTGTCTGTGTGTTTTTGACACTTAAAGATTATTGTGAAATCACTGCCTTATTAAAGTTTCAACTATTTTTCGACCTTTTCTATTTGCTTATTTTCAAACTTCTTAATCGAAACTTACTCCATTCTAACCGCAATACTGTTTGGTAATTGTTATATCCATTTAAAATTCACTAAATTTTTTAGCGACAGTATTATATTCAGTTGAATCTTTCCAAACAACGATAAGCAAATTTATTTTCTAATACACACTCGAAACTATAACGCAAACAGATGATATACAATCGTGTTTTTGTTTTATGTTGTTGATGTACAAGACATTTTACTCTATTCATTTTGTACACGTTTTTTTTTCATTTTTTCAAATGCCTGCAGCCATATTGTAATATTCTGTTTTAATACTTGAATAAATAGTTGAATGGAAAATATGCATATTTTTTCTGCTGACATTCCATGGGTTTCAACATAAATTGCTGTAATAACAAATACAGAAAAAGTTGCCTTGGGCAATCTGTGCTTTAATAGGAAATGGGAATAATTTTTGTAAAATTTCCAGATATCAGGTTTATATACCATAATTATGACATATTATTTGACTAAATTGTTTTTCAATTATTGAAAGAATCGTGCTTTCAGTAATCACTCCGTTGAAAATCGAGAGTACATGCAGACATGGTATCGATTAATATACAGTTGTGTACTGTGTATGATTGAAAACCAGGGTACTTTTATATGGTTTTGGATTTTGATTCTATATTTGTCTGGTTTTGCTTCTATATATTTTCTACCGCCGTATTATATATGTCATTGTAATTATTTCCTACCACCATAATATGTCTGTCATTTAAATAATTATTTCTCCACCGTAATATATCTCAATTGTATTTATAATACTGACGTAAACTATATGTCGTGGTATTTAAAATTCACTACCGACGTAATATATCTGTCATGGTAGTTATTTCCTGCCGCCGTAATATATATGCCATGGTAGTTATTTCCTACTGCTGTAATATATATGTCATGGTAGTTATTTCCTACCGACGTAATATATCTGCCATGGTAGTTAATTCCTATCTCCGTAATATATATGTCATGGTAGTTATTTCCCGCTGCCGTAATGTTTATGTCATAGTAGTTAATTCCTACCGCCGTATTACATATGTCATGGTAATTATTTCCTACCAACGTAATATATCTGTCATATCCATTATTTACTGCATATTTATATATATATATATATGCCCATACGTATACATATTTACACATACTGCCGTAATATATATGTCATGGTAGTTATATCATACACACACATATATATGTCATAGTAGTTAGAATACATAGCCTACCGCCGTAATATATATATATTCCATGGCAGTTATTTCCCACCGGCGTAATATATCTGGCATTGTAGTTGTTTACGACCGACGTAATATATCCGGCATGGTAGTTATTTCCTATATCTTTACACATATAATATATCTGGCATTGTATTTATTTCCATATAACGTAATATATCTAATTGTACAGTTAATTTCACCGGGGTAATATATCTGGCATTGTAGTTATTTCCTACTGGAGTAATATATCTGGCATTGTAGTTATTTCCTACCGACGTAATATGTCTGCCATGGTAGTTAATTCCTATTCCGTAATATATATGTCATGTGTTAGCGTTCACGTGCCGTGATGTTTATTTCATAAAACAAGTTAATATAAAACATTGTATTACATATGTCATGGTAATTATTTCCTACCGACGTAATATTTATCTGTTTTGGTAGTTATTTCCTGCCGCCGTTATATGATTATGATGGTTGTTTCAAACTTAAATTGCATTCTTTTTCTGAACTTTCTTTCTGCTTTTGATTTATTTCCAAATATTTGTTTGATCTCCGAAGATACAAATGCAATGTCAATCATTATGTATACTTAATTCTTTTTTTTTACTTTATATTTTCTGTCTGCTTAATTTTATTTTTCATATACACTAACACTCAGTAGAACACCACCTTCCACATTTTTTTTTTGCATGAGATTAAATTATGCAAAAAATCATTGGAATAACTTGGCTTACAGTCTTATCACGTTGAATCTCTGCTACCCGTACGATCACCGAATGTAAGAAATATATAGCCTGGTCAATACCTAGATCAGTGTCCATTTGTAATAAGAAGTGATGTCAAGCTTCTGTAATGGATAATAGTTCAGAAATTTTAATCAAAGAGCAGATTTGCAATTAACGTTTGGTTCGTTATATTCACTTACGCAAATACGCTGGAAAAAAGTTATGGATCCATCTCTACTCTCTTCAGCTATCATATTATTTTTCTAACATTTTATTGCAATATCCTGTCCCGAAGATTTATTTCCTATGTTAAATATAAGTGTCGCTTGTGATACTAAAATATCGTCGTTACAAACATGTTCGGTCCACGGCATTCTCAGCGTGTTTCTGTAGAATTCCATTTATTTTGCTTCAAGCCGAATCTGAAATAAAGAATAGACGTAAGTAGGCATTTATGAAGAATGCAAAATTAGACAGCACTTTTTGTTGGTTTCCGTATTTTTAATGAGCAGACCTCTTATCTCGTTCATTACGTTGGTATAGCTGATCTAATTTGAACGTTAAAATTTTAACATTTATACATTTAAGTGAATATTACGTGTATGAGAAGAAAGGAGCTAGTATAACTGACGGGAACCAAAGTACTCAATGTACATAAGAGACAAATAAGCGTGATTACATTAATAGTTTTTTCAATTCATATATACTCAATTGAATATTTCAATGATTTCAGATTTATTAGTTTACAGGAAGAAGTTCACACACACACACAAACAAATACACACACACAAATAGAATTTATTCAAAATTATAACATGTTATAACGTCACTACAAATATAGCTGTTTTGATTCAAATCTTCTGGTGTCTTATCACGTGATCGTGTTGATTGCGTAATAAAAAAGTGTTATATGTATATATATATATATATATATATATATATATATATATGCACACACACACACATATATATATATATATATACACATGCACACACACACATATATGACAAATGGTTTTTGTAACAAAACTTATTAATCAGCTGATTATATTAGCAATGCTAATTGCTATTTGGCATAACGGTGGAGTAATCGGTAGCGGCACAGATTGAGAAATCGGAGAAACGAGTTCGAATTCAAGTCACATCCATAACATTAACTTATTTGGGAAATGTATGAAACCTATTTCCCCCCCTCCCAGCTATGGGTAAATAAGATAGACCGTGTTCTGTAGCCTTGGATGGCAACTGGTCTACCGCAGAATGAAATGGCAACCTACTGCGGGAAAAATTGACTTGTCAGTCATGTATGGAAAGATTTTCTTATCGCCAAAACGTGTTCATTCTAAAGACACACTCATATATATATATATATATATATATATATATATATATATGTATTTATAATATATGATAACACAGATCTGCGTGTTTATATGTGTGTGTGTGTTGAACATCGAGGGGTTGGAATATCTGAAGTCGTCAGTTATATATCGAATGATACATGGTCGTTCAAGCGTGTATGATAATTAATTGTTATTTGTGATTACACAGAAACGCACTAACACACAGACACACACTCATTTATACGTTCCATTAGACACAGACGAAAAAAAAAGACGTTATATATATATATATATATACATTTACAAATACATATGTTATAAAATCACTACAAAGTAGCCATTCTGTTTCGACACTTCTGGTGACATATCAAGTGATGTTGTTGAAAGAATATATATATATATATATATATATATATATATATATATATCTATACTTATTTCGAAAAACCCTCGAATTTTTAATTTGCCAATAATCAAATCAATCTCGAGGCAAAGAAATGTTTTAAAATAAAAAGAGCTAGAAACATGAAAGTCTGCCGAAAATATCTATTTGCTCTCCTCTGTATTGATCACTCTTTTAACAATAGTCTTTTTGGTTATTGGAATTTTATTCTGTCTACTCCAGTCCTATAGATAGATAGTGTTGAAACTTGGATAAGCATGGAATAATAATAATACAACACAAAATGTACGTAAACAAAATGTATTGAAACAAGGAAAAGGTACACAATATTTACAGTTAGTTTAGGTATATTCTTGGGAAGACTGTTCCTGCAGAAATGGGTTGACTAAATCGCAGTCGGGCAGAGTCTCTGGATTCGATCTCTTTTACAATCTCTTTTTTTCCTTCCGGTACCAACCCATATTTATATGGTCGGTACTCCACTTATGTAAATTAGGTGTATCGTACCACAACACCCTCCTCCCAAGCCTTGGAATCCCTTTGGATTTCAAATTGGCTTCCTATATGGGTTGATGATTATGGCTATTTCTTTGTAGATCCATTTGCCTAATTTTAATATTTTTCCGTTTTGGATTCACGTCCAATGGGTCCGTCAACTTCCGTTTCCTACCGGATCTTCTTGGTTCAGGTGTATTCTGTGGAGGTTCTACCTGAAACATATCATACATTATATCAATGGGATCTTCGTCCTCATCCGGTATACACTCTTCTTGCGCTATACCGTAATCTTTTTTAAGTTGGTTTTGGTGCCTTTTATGAGTATTCTTCGGCCCTTTAATTATGTAAATCAGGTCATCGATTCTCTTGTCCACTATGCCTCGTTCCCAGAAGTCAACGTTGTTTTTATAGCACTTGAAAAACACCTTCTCTCCGGGAGTGTATCTTTTTCTCGCTGTATACATGGTATTTTTTAATCTATTTTTTCCTGGCAAAAGCTTGTCAAACACTGACTTAACTTTCCTAGCGAACATTAGTTCAGCTGGTGCCATGTTTGAGTGTGTTCTCTGGTTTGGCGTGATTCTGTATACTTGTAAGAATTGCTGAAGCGCCTTTTCCGTTGGAACTCCTGAGGCTTTCTTCAGAGCTCGTTTTAAAGTATCGACAAATCTTTCTGCAAGTCCATTAGACCTCGGATGATACGGAGGCGTCGTTATGTGGTTAATTTGATATAACTCACAAAATTCCTTAAATTCTTCAGAAGTGAATTGTGTACCATTGTCACTCACAATACACTCTGGCACACCGAACCGTGCAAATAGTTCATGCAAAAAAGTTGTTGTGGTATTGGACGTAGGCTTTTTACAGCGTAGTACTTCCGGCCATTTTGTAAAACTATCTACCACTATTAAGTAGTAAAAATCTTCTACTGGACCAGCGAAATCAATGTAATCTTGTCCACGGATGATCCGTCTTGGGCCATGGTTTGTGTACTATAGGTGGTGCCTTTAGCTGCTAACGCACACCCTTTTACATCGATGAACCATGTTTTCGATATCCACATCCATTCCTTTCCAATACACAAAGCTTCGCATTAAGCTTTTTTGTTCTATTAATACCCGGGTGACCCATATGAAAATCCCGAAGTATTCTTTTCTGCAACTTCTTTGGTATTACTACCTCACCATATAATAAAACTCCATCACCTATTGAAAAAATCTCCTTTTTTGGTCATTTGCTACCATTTTGCTTTTTAATTTCTAAAATGAAATCATCGTTTTCAGCTTCTTTTTTTAATTTCATTTAGCGTAACCGGTAGCTCTCTTTACAATGTTGTTTACCATGCTTTTCACCTCATAATCTGCTCTGATATTTGCAATAATTGATTCTTCGAATCTTTCTTCTTGACTCGGTACTAGTCTTGATAGACTATCCGCATAAATTATCTTTTTGGATGATAGGTGCTTTATGTGAAAATCATAATTGAGAAGAATGGTTCCCCATCTTAACAGACAATTTGCTGTATAAACGGGTAACCCTTTCTTTGAACCAAAAATAGTGATCAGTGGTTTATGATCCGTTTCAAGGATAAAATGTCTGCCGTGGATGTACCTGTGAAATTTTTGTATGGCAAAAATGATACTCAGTGCCTCTTTTTCTATCTGAGAGTAACTTCTTTCTCCTGGGAGCAAAGTTCTCGAAGCGTGTGCAATTGGTTTTCTAGAACCATCTGGCATTATGTGTTGGATACACGCTCCTATCCCGTATGAACTAGCGTCACTTGCCACTACAATATCCAGTTTTGGATTGTAATGGGTTAAAAAGAGGTCGGACGTAAGCATTTTCTTTATTTCATCAAAGGCTTTCTGACATTCTACCGTCCATTCCATGCCTTTGTCTTTTTTTAGCAGTTCATTCAACGGAGCTCTTAAATTGTACATTCCTTTAATGAACGCTTGATAATAATTTGCAATCCCTAGAAAAACTTTGTAGCATCGCCACATTAGTGGGCGTCGGCATGTCTCTAATCGCAATGGACCTTTCCGGATCTGGACATCTGCCATTTTTGTTGATTATGTGCCCTAAATACTTAATTTCCTCCAAACCAAATTCGCACTTTGACTCTTTGACTTTAAATCCAAAGTCCTGAATCTTTTTAAATACTTGATTGAGATGCTCTCGATGTTCGTCGACCGATTCGCTCCTTACTATGATGTCGTCTAAGTAAGCTCACGCAAAGTCTAAATCATTCAGCATGACGTCTATAGCTTGTTGAAAAATGGGAGGTGCCACTTTAATACCAAAAGGAAGCCTGTTGTACTTGAATAACCCTCTATGCGTGTTTATCCCTAGTAACTTCGAACATTCCTCTTCGACGGGAATTTGGAGATAGGCATCTGATAAGTCAATTTTTGAAAATATAACTCCACCATTTAGCTTGTTAAAATCTCCTCCGGACTCGGTAACGGGTAATGGTAGTCCTTAATTACCGAGTTCAACCCTGTCGAAAAAATCAATGCAGACTCTAACTTGGTTTGATTTCTTTTTATGCACAAATCGGCGCAGCCCATGAATTAGATTCTACTTTCGAAATAATTCCCATTTTTTCCAACCTATCAAGTTCTTCGTTAATTTTCTCTACACTTGCGAAAGGCACATTACGTTTCTTTTTAAAAATTGGCATAGTATTTTCCTCCAATTCGAATTTGGCTTCAAACATGTTACATCTTCCAAGACCAGGTGTGAAAGTTTCCGGAAACTTTTTCTTTAATTCCTCATTAATGTCCTGTCTTGTTTGCGTATTACTTTCTACTTTTCTGCAGAAAGAGTTTAACGGTTTATCCCACAATTCGAATGTTTCAATAAAATCTGTACCCATCAAGTTTTCTCCATTTTTCAGAATGAAAACTTTTTTTTTTTTAACTATCCTGTTCAATTTCATGGGAAGTACAACCTCGCCTTCGAATTTAATTTCCTTTCCAGTCACTGTTCGAGCGCGTTTCGTTGACTTCATTATTGTAGGCCTTTTTAAAATTTTTCCATGTTTTATAGTTCATTATTGTTAAATCTGAACCCGAATCGAGTTGAAATTTGATATTCTTTTTTAAATATTTCAGTCGTCACATACTTCCTCAAATCTCTATCTGATTTGATATTTGAATTTGTTTGTCTAATTCGGCTATTGACTTTTTTTTCGTTTTACAACACGACCCTTTGTGACCATTCTTGTGGCACACGAAACATTTTTATTTCTATATGGGCAATTTAACTCCCAGTGTCTTCCGTTGCAACGTCTACAATTAAATGGCGGAACCATTTTTTTCTCCTCATTTTTTTCATTTAATTTTTCTTGTCTATTTTTAAAATACGCCGAATTTTTAATCCAATTTTTTTCTGATGGGTAATTTGACTGTTTTTCACTTTTTTAATATAAGCAATACCAGCTTCTTCAATTTTTTGAGACTCTTTCTTTAAACTTACGGCCCGCTAACACTCCTCTGCTAACTTTTTGCAGGGTAAGGTTTTGTTCAGATTCGAGTTTAGACAAAACTCTACGTCTTATTTCGGCACTCTTACTGGATACCAGTCCTTGAGCAAAAATTAAACACTTGAATTCTTCAACCGTAATCTCTGCCAATCTGAAATTGTCACAATGTCTATTCACTATAGATGCATAAGTTAAGTAATCCTGATCGTCGGATTTAGCTACATTCATGCATAACCATCGCTTATGCCAAAGCGACATATTTGCTCCAAACAACTCCTTTAGCAATTTCACTATTTCCGAGAATTCCAATTCATTTGTTCTTTTCGGTAGTATAAAATCTACAAATTTGCTATGTTCTGCTGTACCTAGCTTTCTTAGTAACAGACTGACTTTTCTTGAATTCGACCAGTTTTCACAGTCTGTGTGGAAAATATCTTCATATCGTTTAAAGTACGCTTCAAACGTTTTTCCTTCGTCTGGCACATAGTTTAAAGTTTCCAACGAATTTAATATGATGTTATTAGAATATGAAGAGTTACTTTCATTTGCCTGAATGTTGTTTAATTTCTCCAATGTTAACTTTTGAATTTCCAAAACCTTGACATACATTTCTTCCTTTTCCTTTTGACGTTGCTGACTCAACTCCTCTTGCCTTTCTTGATAATTCTGCTGTGCTAATTTTCTTTTTCTTTTTGCTAAGGAAACTGTTCACTTTGTTGTTGCAGACTCAACTGCTGGGATTTGACTAACTCAGCTTGACTCAACTGCTGGGCTTTAAACAATTCAGCTATGACTTTGGATAATTCCTCCATTTTTAACTGATAGTGTTCATGCAACAAAGAATATACTTTTAAATTGTGTATCCACGAATATAATATAAGCAGACAAAAAAAATCGAAACAACTTACGCCTTTTTTAATTTTATATCTTGCTTTATAAAATATTGTTGAGCAACAAAACAAAAAAAAGTTCGCTTACCTTTCAAAGTCGACACGTTGTATTTGTGCTCCTTTTAATTCCATGCATGTTTTTTTTAGTCGGCCAGCTTTTTTTTTTTTTTTTTTCGCCGTTATTTGTTTACGCCACCTTCCAGATTTTTCTGAGTGAACGTTCCTTTATGCTTAGTCGTCCTTTAACTAGTTTTAACTGTCCAAACTTCAGAATACTTTTCCGTTCCATTAGATGTTCGACTTTTAATTAATGATTTTTTTTTCTTCAGCCTGGGTTCTTCCACTTGTCCCAATTGTTGAAGGCTATCAATTATTAATTCATTTTTTTTCCGTAACGTAAAGTTCTTTATACCTCGTCGCCATTGTTGAAACTTGGATAAGCATGGAATAATAATAATACAACACAAAATGTACGTAAACAAAATGTATTGAAACAAGGAAAAGGTACACAATATTTACAGTTAGTTTTGGTATATTCTTGGGAAGACTGTTCCTGCAGAAATGGGTTGACTAAATCGCAGTCGGGCAGAGTCTCTGGATTCGATCTCTTCTTGCAATCTCTTTTTCGTCTTCCGGTACCAACCCATATTTATATGGTCGGTACTCCACTTATGTAAATTAGGTGTATCGTACCACAACAGATAGATAGATAGATAGATAGATACTAGATATATATATATATATATATATATATATATATATATATATATATATATATATATATATAAACAGACCGACATATCTATATATATATATATAGAGATAGATAGATAGACAGACAGACATTTATAAGACTTGCTTTTCTCAGTCTTCACACATAAGAACAAACCGTTTACCAAAGTATTAACAAGCAAATATAACTCAAAACCGATTATTAAGTAGATTACACGAAAAACATGTTTAAATATTTGAATTGGTTGTCCAATATTGAGAACGAAGAAACTCAAAGATCAACAGAAAAAGATAGGTCAGCATATTCTCATAACATTTTTACGGGACGTTAAAATACCCACAGTCAAAACAATCAAAGCTAATCGCCCTGACATTCTCACCAAAGACCACAAGAACAGAACGTGCTTTCTTATTGACATAGCAGTCACTGCAGATTGTAATATATCTTTGAAGATTTTCAAAAACTATCAAATTACAAGGACCTTAAAGTGGAACTTTGAAATATGTGTCACATGATTACATCAATAATTACAATTGTAGATGGAGCTCTCGAGTTGATGTAAAATGTTCCGCTAGACTTATTGGAGGGATCTGTGTAAAATTCCATGGAGACATTTCTTAACTTAGGTCTCTAGTTGGGACCCGGGAGGAAATGAATATGCAACCAAAATCAAAGGAAATAATAATAATAATAATAATAATAATAATAATAATAATAATAATAAAAATAATCCACACAATAATAATAATAATAATAGTAATATAATGATCATCATCCACATAATAATAATAATAATAATAATAATAATATCTGCAGAAGGAGACGTTCCATATGTACATCGATAACTATGTTCACTGCTTGATACTTATACATCGATAACTCTTGAGCTTAAATTTTCATTGTATAATTTCCTATAATTTTGAATCAAATTCCAAGCGTATTGAAATGCATTGACAAAGAATGTGATTATGCTAAAAAGTAAATCTTTTGTAATGTAAAATATTTCTATTAAACTCAGAAGAGAATCGGCATGTTTTTTTTTTTCTTTTTTTTTTTAAAAAAAGAGGCAATTGTCAATGTTATAGAAAATAAAATAATCAAGTTTTTAGTTCATCTATAGAACAACAATTTTTGCGCTAGCAAAAAAATAGCGATAATTGATTGGAGGGCGTTCTCTCATTCGATTTCCTTTGACAACCGTTAACATAATTCATGATAGTTGATTGTCCGTAATTTCCTATTAAAACCTTTAACGTCTAAAAATACTATTAATGTCCGCCTTGTCTACTGGTTTCCAAATAAATAATTTTGAAACCAATATAAATGGTACAACGTCAAATAATGAACAATACTGAGAATAATTACTTAATCTATCATATAAACCAATAGCAGAAAAATAGCATACTATAAAATATGGCTGAGAACAAAGATGTTAAAATGGTATATAAATCTCGTTTTCCCTTAAATTAGATAAAATGCATTTGCCGCGTCTTCTTCTTCGTGTGCCGTGTTCCTTCAGCACCTAAGCGATCATGGCTCTCTAGAATTTCCTGTCCTTTGTAGATCTTAATAAATATTGCCTTTCTGTTATTTCTTCTAAACCCTGTTCTGCTATCAATTTACTCATGCATTGTTATGTGTTCTTTTCTTTTGTCTTTCTTGCCATCAATCTGTTCTGTCAGTATCAAATTTTTAAAGCCATCGTTACTCATTATGTGGCCTAGAGACCTCAACTCTCTCTACCTGGTATTAAAGAACAAGATTAACGAATAAGCATCTTTTTTCACTTAGAGAGGGGCATTCTGGACATGAAATCGTCTCGTGGTTCACCGCTTAGAGAAACTGATAACATTTTAAATTAAATTCTATCCAAAGTCTGTACCCAACGAGTAATATTCCTATGTTAAACGCATAGTGTTATTTTCTGTGACATTTTCCCTTGAGATTTTAGCTAATTATGTATCTCTGCAAACTTCCCGTCCATTGTAAGTCTAAGCAACCTTTGACTCCTTACAAGCTGTCTTTGACCCAACTTTGGTATCCATTGAAGCAAACACGTTAGGATTATTGCTCACAGTATCTTTCTGACCTCCTTTCATTACTACACACTGCGAGTGCTAAAATTTTCTGAAACCACATTACACTTTTAGTAAGAGAAATGACTGAAACGCAGTGCAATATCTAATCTCATATAACGCACTGAGTTTAAGAGAATTTCATCTCATGAAAATGATGCCTGAAGCAATAGAGATGTGGTTTGTCGAAGAATGCTAAGAATAACAATGACAGAACATATGAGAAACGAATTATTCCTAAGAAAAATAGCACAACAATGAAACAATTGTAGTCAGTAAGAGACTTTTGAAATCTGAAGAAAATGGGCTAGGAGAATTTTATACCTATTGAATTCCTGGGTAGAAGAATAAAAAGGCCAAATGACAATGAACCTAATGATTTATAGTAAATGAATAACGAATCAAGTGCAAAGAGTGATCTTCATAATGATTAAATATTACATAAAATGGTAGGTAGGTTCACCTATCGTTCGGTTCACACTCCGCCTCTGTTTTTTGAAATGATGTATAGTTTTATCCGTTGCTTCCTCGTTACGATTGAGTGTCTGATTCCTTGTAAAGACTTCTTATTCTATTTCATACCTTGTGACTTCATTCATTTTAATAACACTACCGCCTTCCAGTCGAAGCCATTACATTGACTTACGTGCTAATACCCTTGGGAAAGTTATGAATTCTCTTCATCTCCTCCCTCTCGAAGATATGGGTAAATAGCACGAGAGATCAGGATCTATAGCTTTGGGTGGCAACTGGTCTACTACAGAAAGAAATGACAACCTATTGAGGGAAAAAAATCTGCCTCGTTAGTCATGCACCAAAAGATACATGATCGCCTATGCGTGTAATGCGCATGTCACATAACTGAACTGACCCACTGGTTGGGGTGGTTGGAGTAAAAGAGAGAGTGTTAAAAGCTAATTAGTGCAACAAATGACACGTCGTTATGGAGGACCACTATCGTGCACGCCCTTAAATGTCTTTGAATATAATAAAAGAAGTATGCATTTCATATTTTCAAGAATACGTTAAAGCTCTTAACATTTGATAGTCTAGAATCGAAATACGAGCGTCCTGGATATGACAATAAACTACATCCGGTAGCAAGGCCGCTGATGGGAAAGTTCTGAGGAGCGTGAAATCAACTCTTAATTGTCGTTGTTACTTGGTCGAAACTGACACGTGGTGGTATCACCTGTTAGGGTCCCAGTTATGGGCAAATAGTTAGCAGCCAAAACTGCGGGAAACACTATGAAAGTATAAAGTAGATTTTTAATAATAAAAATAGCAGCCACACATTTAAAAAAAAATACCTGAAATATATTTGACTCACGACAAAAAATCGCTTTACGAAAATATATCAATGATACCTGTTCTACAAACTGGTTTCTTACAAGGAAGATATATCCTATTCATACGAATCTATCCTAAAAATCTTATTAAATAACCCATTGAAGTTTATACGCCATAAAATAAAATATGCCAGAAAGCCAAAGCATAGAATAAAAACATTTGTAAATAAAATTGTGTAGTTATTTTATTGTTATTCTTGGTCTATTGCTCTGATCTGAAACACAACCAGAAACATCTCTGGGGTGGGATTATTATTGGAAGATTTGCTTCCCCCTGACCTCCAGTAAAATCCCATATTTACCTCTGGTGCGAAAGCTCAATAAATACAAATAATGATTTTTTTTCCTGTTTCTCCTACATTTGTCTTGATTTCTCATACGATGTCTGGAAGTATTTTTTTTAATCGCAGAGCTGCGCTTAAATCAATATTTTGAGGACAGACTGACACAACTTACATTCTGTCTTTCCTTGAACTGAAGTTGTTATTCAAGTGTCCTTTATTTATTATTCAACTTTAGTTTTACTGCGAGTATTAAGAAATGGATGTCGGCTAAGACTTCATATATTTTAATGAGAACGACCCATGTCATGTTCTTCTATATTTACAGCAATGGCATATGAACCATCTAATCGTTATGAACGTATTGAATAAATGGTTTATTGTATACACTAAATGATACTGAAAATTTATCAGGTAACAACCCTATGGAAAAACACTGAGAAAACACGCTTTTCATCGACGTGGTATTATACATAATATAAGTTTTTATGGAAAATAAATATACATCTAGACAAACTATTAACGACTAATATATACAAGAACCCCTCGATTAATGCGGATTCGATTAATGGGTTTTTGATTAATGCGTATACGATTATTGCGCTAAAATTTTATATACCAAAGATCGATTAGTGTATGCATTATGCTCGATTACTGCGATAAAACATTCTTCAGTTTAACCATAGTAATTGAAAATTGATTCTGTTTTAGTTAAAATTAATTAAATATTTGTTAAATTTAAAAATAGAAAATGAGTAATTATTTTGTTGGTCAAGTAATTACAGTAGTGTTAAAAATTGACTGATGTAAATAGATAAATTTCATAATATAAGCTGATAATAAAAAAAATGTGATACAATTTGTCGTTGCTGCAGTAAAACGGAAGAAAGTTTTGTTAATACATAAGAAAGTGTTATTTGCTGAGATACATTGAAATGAGAAGGGTTAATACCGAAAACCCGAGGGAAGAATTGAGGATTTAATTCACACATAAACGACTTGAATTGTATGTCGAACTGTTTGAACAATGGAAAAGCGACACAAACATAGGAGGCAATGATGACTGACATGTGTTCTACGCAGCAGGAAATGCAAGCTGTAAAGAGTAAATATCATTTTTCATAAACAACGAATTTGGGGTTGATTCCCCTGGTGGAAATTTGAGATGGAATACCAGTAGGTAGTGGATAAGCCAGCCACGCTCAATGAGGAGATTTAGTGAGAAGTAATAATATGGGAGTGTAATAAGTATTTCCCCAGAATTATGGAATTCTCTTATCATGCAAGTTTGGGCGAATGTCAATAAATACGAATGCGCTAGGCAGAAGAAAAAAGAGACGCAGGAGACACGGAGCTCAGACCAGAGACATGTGAGAGGCCTACATGATTATCTGCCGAAGAAAGCCTCCAGCTTGTGCCAAAATTTACGAACAACAGCAAAACCAGATGTTGCCAGGTCAACACTAATATTACTTCCGATTAAGACGCGAATTTGGCTGGTAATTAATGGCATGCTAACTCTGATTTAACCATTTACGAAGGACTTATATAAAACCATTATTTACTTTTTGTTCAATTTATTCAATAGTTTGGTTTGGGTTATTTTGTTTAACGGCATATCAACCTCAATGGGTTATTTAATGCCGACAACATTTTTTATTGCTGGTAATATTTTGTTTTGTCAAAAATCTGTTTCTGGTAATATTTTTCCTTCAAAATTGTATTGCTGGTAATAATTTCTTTTGTAAAAAGTATTGCTGGTAATAGTTAACTATTTGTCCATAGTTGGAACCCTAACAGGTGATACCATCCGAGGTCAGGGTAGACCTTGGTCACCAGCAATTAAGAGGTGGTTCAACGCTCTTCAAAACCTCCTGATCAGAGGTATTGCTGCTGGATGTAGTTTATCGTCTTACCCAGGACGCGGATGTAGTTTAAGGACGATCAATTTATTCAAGTTTTTCCTGTACATATTCTCCCTGCTTGGACAAGCCTAACAAGAAGATACCTGTGAAGATTTGATCTTGGCCTCCTTATGATCAAAAAGAAATCATAACGTGGGGTAGGGCAGGCCTGAGATCGAAGCGATCTTCATCGATCAGCCGCAGTGTTGGAAGGACCGGGAAGGGTGTTGTACGATTACAAAAATATATATTTGAATATTTTTCTTTACTAAAAGTATTTGTATATTTTGATTTTTTTCATATTTATTTGAACATCTCAAAAGGAAAATTCGGATTTTTTTTGTTCAGAAATATGAACGATTTATTGGGATACAAAAATTTGCATTTAGAAAGCATATGGAAATATTAAAGATGTATACATTTACGATGGAAAGATTATAAACAAAAATATCAGGTTAAAATACTAATGATTATGATGTGTTTGGAAAATTTTCTAAAAATATGTACCTATATTTTAATACAAAATTACGCAAATTAGAAATTAAATTTGAATGAGACTAAACTTTGAGGTACAATTGACAACATTTCCTATAAGTTATTATAGTGATTTTCCAAGGGTAACATAGATGTGGCAAAAAACCGAAAGTAGGGGGCCTTTGCTACAAGCTTGCTAACCATTACACAACCTCGAGGAGTCCAGAGATTTTCCATGCATAGCTTAGATGCGGCATATGGCCGAATATATGGGGCACTCAGTGAAGATCAAACCCACTCTCCAATCGTAATTGTTCTAGCGAGACAAGCATGCTAACCATTACACCACCCAGAGGTGCCCTTCCTATAAGTTATTATATTGGATTAATGCATTGTTGATTAGTGCGTATCTTAGCCGAACTAAAAAGACGGATTCCTTTATTCTAATATTATAACAAGCGAACCCATGAGATTAATGCTTCTCCCGCCTATGCAATCGCCTTTGTTCTTTTGTTTTCTTTGTATTAATGATTGCTTAAGAATATTCACAGATAATATATATTGATATTGTCACAGTTTATGCCAAATCCTCAATTTCCTTCTTGGACATAATTCAAAATCCTTTACGAGGCCTTCTGGGTGATGGATAATATTAGACCCTGCAATCCTTTTCCCACTGACAAACGTCACTCGCTTCTCGTTATTTCGTCAATATATTCATGGCAGAGGTTCAGACGAGCTACATTCTCTGGTTCCAATATTTCCAGAGTGAGGAGAGGTCATGTCACGTAAACTGGGTTCCCTCATACTCAATTTGGCGTTTCATTAAATGTATACACATTTTAATATTTATGTATTAGAACAAGTTCAGAGCTACAAGGAAATGTGTTGACACTGAATGAATTCTCTCTTCTAAGCTGACGAATGTTTACGTCGTGTGTGTCGAATCCAAAACTGACATTATGTTATAAAATATATTACAAAGTTGTAAATAATTTACAAGTGAAATATTAAACGATTAAGTATTAGTGAACGATCTGTCAGCTATACCAAACTGCATGATGCATTACACCTCTTTCATATATTACTGTATTCTATATTATTTTACTTTGGACATGAAGTTTAATAATTATTTATCTTTTTAGCGTCATCTCAATTCCTTATCGCTCATTTAATGCTGAAATTTTATTTTCTTGGGGGCATTATTAATTTATTTTAGCAAAAATCTTTTACTAGTAAGTTTTTTCTTTCTGGAATTATAGCTGCTAATTTGTATATTTTGTTTTTTTACAAAATGATTTCTGCTATTTTTTTTTTTTACTATGAAAATTTATTGCTGGTATTTTTACTATAAATATGTTTATAGTTTAATAGATTTTTGACCCCAAGTGGGGGTGAATTTTTTGCCCATAACTGGGACCCTAAAAGGGCTACCACCCTGAATCCGTGTGGATTTAGGAACAATTATAATTAAGAGTTGGTTCAACGCTTATCAAAACCTCCCGATCAGAGCTCTTGATGCCGGATATAGTTTATCACCCTACCCAAGAAGGTGAACATGAAGTGAATGACTTCACAAAAGGCTATATATTCAAGCATTATACAGAACAAGAATTCTCTTAGGTTTCATGCATTATTTCAAATTTCTTTTGATGCTTTAATACCAGATCCAGTGATTTCGCTTATGACTACTAGATGGCAGTAACATCTGAATAAACAACTCTATCCAAAATGCCACACATATATGACGAACTTCTATATCCACTACGCGACTCATACATGAGGAACTTCTATATCTCCGACGCAAATAGTGATTTATGATGATAAATAGGGTTCTTTATGATATTCATATTCATTCACTGGCATGATCGTGACGAAGGACCGAAACACGGTGCGAATTTTTTCTAAGCTCTATACTAAACATTAAATCTGTTACGAAAAAAGAACTAAACAAAATGAACACAAAACGATCAGCTTTAAAAAAAAAAAAGACTCGTAACTGGAAAAACCGAATGAAAAAAGAATGTTGACAACAAATACTTTTTCACAGCCAACCCAGTTCTGCGGAATCAGAGTCGAGTTTAAGCAAGCGAATGAACCAATTGGAGTAAAGTGCCATGCAGATTTAAATTTTTCCCACTTGTAACGAATGCAGCTATCGATATTTTTTTTGCATGCTAGCATGCTAGTTAACATTCATGTCAGTCAGATGTTGGCTCTCACGCTGGCCAATAGAATCTTCCTGTATATTCGTGGCAGCCAACTATAGGCTCTCACTCTGGACAGTAGAAAACTACATGAAAACTGCCGTAGAAGCATGAAAAAATCGATTATTTCCACTTTCGATGGGAGTTAGGAAATGCAAAGTCGGTCTTGGCCTTCCCGCTAATTTGGAGAATGTGCATGTAAATCTTGGTGCAAATCCGTCAAAAATTGCTGCCGTGCATTCGTTACACACACACACACACACACACACACACAGACACACACACACACACACACATACACGCTGCCTTTTATAGATAAAGATTTTAGTTAGCAGGCATGTCACTTGGATTGGTCACATGCGTTATTAATTATTGTAACGAGCAGCAACTGGCTATATTAAAATAGAACAGCTATATAGTGATTTTCGAAGCGTAGCTTGGATGTAGCACAAGGCCGAAAGTAAGGGCACCTAGTGAGGATCGAACTCACTACTCAGTTGTAATTGTTCTGGCAAAACAAGCTTCCTAACCATTACATCACCTCGAGGTGCCCCAGAACAGCTATATATATATATATATATATATATATATATATATATATATATATATATATATATATATATATATATATATATATATATTAGTTTGTGACCCTGGGTTTCACGATTTTAAGTATTGCACATATAAAATATATACGTTTTTCATATATACAAAATGTTTAATTAAATTCTCTGTTTATAATAAAAAGAATTAACACTATTTACCAGCCTGAAATTCCGAGAAATTTCAAAGAAAATATGCGTCCTCCGACAGAAACCAAACCTGTATTCTAGAGTGAAACGTCATATAGCCTGACGAGCTATACCAGTTTAGCTACGAAGGAGCGTCTGGTTAACAAGATTGATTGTAATGCTTTTAAACTACAAATTTCTCATGATTTCCCTCGAACGTTCATATTTGCACGAAGCTTATCTAAACGCAAACAAATGACGTAACACAATGCGAAATAGACTAAGTCCTACAATTATTTTAACATTGTTATACGTTCAAACATTGAATATTTGTGTATATATACAACAAATTAAAATATTTGTCAGGCTTAATCCATTTCGTAGTATATATATATATATATATATATATATATATATGGAGAGAGAGAGAGATAGAGAGACCTCGAGGCGGTGTAGTGGTTAGCAAGCTTGTCTCGCTTGAACAATTATGACTGAGTAGTGAGTTCGATGCTCATTTGGTTCCCCCCTACTTTCGGCCTTGTGCCACATCTAAGCTGCGCTTAGAAAATCACTATATATAAAAGGAGAGGGAGAGAGACAGAGAGAGAGAGAGAGAGAGAGTGACAGACAGACATGAGAGTGAAGGCAAGATAAGAAGGCGAAAAACGCACCTAATCTTCATGAAATGGTTGTTCTAAAATGTTTAAATGAACTTAGACAATTTTAATCAAGTTATCCCATCACAGTATTACTGGACATAATTGGATTGCTACTTTGTGTCTCAAAAAATGTTTATGGCGCATATAACATGTGATATTCTGTGAGCTTAATATGAATTTGTTTACTCAATAGCTAACTTCTGTATTCTCCACATGCGCATCAGAACTGCAATAAAATAAATAAATAAATTGGCTCAGTGCTGGTAAAATAAACACAGCTTACCGCCTTTATGTGAAGACATTGTTTATTCAATGAATTCTTCTGTAACCATCCAGATTGGTTCTACATTGAATGGGAAAATAATGAATAGAAAAATTAGTTCTCAAAATACAAGGGAATGTCAAATATTACCCACGCTCTTATATGAAGATATGTTACGGCGAAGAAGCAGACACCTTTTGACTTAAACTCGTATATATTCCTTTAATCTAAGCATCTTTGTGTCGCCATGTTTTGTATACTTGTAACCACGCCCAGATATTAATTGGATTACTGCATTTTCATAAATATTTTATGATTTGCAAAAGAAAAAAAACAAAAACAAAAAAACAAAAACAACAAAACAACAATCACTTTTAATAAATAATTAACATATAACTAAAAGGAAAATATTAATTTAAATTACGCCTAAAATTGGTTCATCCGCAACTTTGAGTAGAAACATTGTTTTCAAAGTGTTAACATCTTTCTTAACACAAAAAGACCTCCAGGATTCCGATAAATCTCAATAGTTTCTTGTATCTAGGCTGAGTGTGACAAATTTCATTACTGAATAGAAATGAAGGCTGCTGCAATTCAGTTATATATAAAATGTTTGGTCTCAGGCGTCGTCTGTAGTAAAAAAAAAATAGTTTCCTTTTAATTCAATATGCATTATTCAATAAGAAAAAGATCAAGTCCAGGCTACTTTTTTTATGATACTTGGATAATTTTTATCTAAAAGTCCGCGTAAGGCTTTATAAATTTTAGAGTAACAAATAGGTTTCTATTGACTTAAACAATGATTTTGTTTTTCATATGAAGCAAGTAGAAAGAATTCTGAAAATGTTCGTATACTTCTGTCACAAGTCTACACGCGGGGGAAAAGTGTCAACACATTAGTGGTGTCTTTGCAGAACATGTATACTTGAGTACTTGTAAAATCGGAATTTGAAATAATTCCTTTTATATCTCTCCATGTCTTACCACAGGTAGCGTCATAACTACGGACATATATTACGTAAAGCAACTTATAAGTTTAATGGTAGGACACATAGCACAGTGGATAAAGGCGTTGGTTAGATACAGTGACAGGACCCAAAAGAGTGTGGGTTCAATACCCGGTTAAAGCATGGGGTACTTTCAGAGGGAAATTAATATGAGATAACGGATAACTGACATCCATTAAACATGACTCGTGCAACTAGAACAGTCTACCCCAGTGAGCGAAATAAAGGGTTAAGCTAGACATTCCAACAACCTGAAGAAGGCCAGAGCGTAAATCGGCCGAAATGTTGTAATAAATATGGCGACAAAGATGAGTACAATAGTCCGAATATTGTAAATAATGTACATAATATCTCATCTAAGAAATATAAACAGAAACACTACATTTATTGTCATTTAAAAAATGAATATATTTTTGGATACTAGTTTCAAATTTATCAGCCTCAAAGACAATATATAATCCCTCAAAACATGACCAAAATGCATAAAACGGCTTTTGTGAAAACGACATTATGAGAATTGGGTTTTGTTATGTGTTTTTTTCAATATTTGAGATTTTAGGCTAGTGTTCGAAGTTCATATCGACCGAGATTATTTTAATAAAAGCAACCAACCTAGTATGGTACAGAGTTATTTAGAACTTACTTATAGTGATGAAACTTAAGCCAAGATATTTAGAAAAGGGAACACTGCCGTTAACAAATACCAAATTAACGACTGAGTTGAGTATCGGTGATGAGGCATCCAAAATTTTTTGATTTCTAATCTGCTTTATCGTTGTTTTTCTTCGTTTGATACTCAACTAGTAAAGTGTAATGACTTTGCTAATTGTGAAATTCCATGCCTTTTCCGGAAGTCTAATAGGGGTGACTCTCAGTTGTGTTGTAGACTATTTAGAAATCAACACTTTTTCCCTTTCTCTTAGAATGACTTCTAAATGAGCCTAGAGGACCACGCTAATAGTTATAAAAGAGAGAGAGAGGACGGACTCAATGATTTCTAATGGTCCATTGTGAGAAGGTAAATACCAACAGAGTAATCCGGAATTTGATCTCGGTGCTTTCTACACCGATTTCAATTACTGCGCTCATTCTGACCAGGCACCTCGATTTTAGTCACGTTCTCACCGACGTAAACTTGCTTCCCGCAGCCTATTCCATAAATATTTTCATGGCAACTGGTCTGACGAGCTTTTCTACATGGTACCCTAACTACAAGAATATAAACGTGCTACTAAACTGGCATCTAGTTACATCACTTATACTCCAAAAGTTTCTTTTCCCGCACGTCACAACTATGGAACTCCCATTCGTTTATTTGCTTCCATGATAACTAAAATCTTCAACACTTTAGATGCAACGTCAGTCGCCATTTTTGTCTACTTGAATCCTGTCATCTTTTGTCTTTTCATCAAACCTCCCTATTGACAGACTTCTCTTTCACATTCACTCCATGCAAATCGCTGCGTACTCGTGTCATTCCCCACTTGCCTGGGGTGAAATGATTAAAAAAAAATCAGTTACAAAACGAAATGAGCTCTGATTGATAATTCTTCATTTTATATTTACTATGTGTCCCAGAATTTTTATTTGTTTTATTTTGCTTATATATATATATATATATATATATATATATGGGATTAACTAAAATTATTTAAAATGAGGAAATCACATGTCTAAATCCAAAAAACTGTCTTGAAGTCTTTGATGACTGGTTGGTTGATTTTGTTATGTGTCATATCAACTGCCCCCCTCCCATTGTTTAATGCTGAAAGCTAAATATTTTGAACCCAATTTAATTGGCTTCAACATAATATAGTTATATATTTTTTGCCTTCAACTATAGTGAAAATGTATTGTTGGCAATTTTGCTCTTAAATATATTGTTGGTAATTCTATAAAATTTTATTGTTCAATATTTTAATATAAATGCGTACTGTTGCTCATTTTACAATGTAAAAATGTTTTTTACTATAAAAAAATATGTGTGTTTATACGTTCATATTCATTTTTGTTTGTTTGGGGTTTCACTATTTGCCGATAGCTGGAACCCTAACCGGTACTACCGCCCGTGTCTGGAAACGAAAATAGCTATAATCACCCCCCCAGACCGACACAAATTACAATATATAAGATTAGAACTGATCTCATAATGTTGACAAGAAAACCAAATTTTTACAACGTTACTTAAAGACCGAAAACTAAAAACGAGAGCCTCCAGGACATTACAAATGTACGTACTATATACAAAAGTAAATAATGTAAAATACTCTAGGCAAACCAATACTTTGAACAAATAAGTTAACTATCCCCAGACAAAGATTTCAAAAATCATCTAAATAAGTAAATTAATTAAATACTAGAAAAAATACGAAAGCACGCCTAAACACAAGTAAATGTAATCATAATACTCTAAAGAAATAATCAATAATAAAGTGCAAATTCTGGATCCATAATTATTTGTACTCAATAATCTCTAGAATAAGTTGAAAGATCCCAATTATCGCCCACCCAATAACCGCTAGGATATTGCAATAGACGCTACCAAACCTAATGGAGCAATGACCACCATGTATAGTCGAAGCAAAACACAGCAAACACGTTCCAGGCACGAATTAGACCGTCGCTTGGTGTTGATTTCAGTGTTGTCTTTTGTGTTTGTTGTGTTTAGCTCTTGAAAATATATTTTCAATTGAGCACTTTTGAACGACAAGCTTATTGTAAAAACAACGGCCACTTGCGTAAATGCGAAGCTCTTCAGGAAAATGAATGGAACACTATGGCTGCTTGGCGTTTATTTACGTTTGTAAAAACAACACTCTAGATTTGGCTAATTCATACTGTCGAGTAAAGATAACTCAATGGAAGAAGCTCTGACTGACACCAAAAGCGTTTGGGTGTCTATCCAGTCATTCGGAGCTCTAGTCGCACTGAAGAGCTGTGATACAGCGAAACAGTACTGTCTGCGAATAAGAAACACACACATACCCTCGCACACACACACACACACACACACACACACATATATATATATATATATATATATATATATATATATATATATATATATATATAAAAAGGTTACAAATCTGTTGGTATTTAATCCAAGTGGATCCTAGTAACATAAAATATTAAAATTGATCTACAAAAAGAGCTCAATGTATTTATTATAAGAAAATAACTAATAAACCCCAAACCACCTCATATGGGGAATAGCCTATTTCGGCAGATGGAAATATCGGTCGTCTGTCTTATCACCTCCGCTTTCTACAGAGTTTGGTCAGAAATAGAAATTTAACAGTGAAATTTAACTTTTTCTTAGCTTTTACAGTTAAATTTTATTTCGAACACAAACTCTGTCCACACTCAGAGTTGATAATACAGACAAGCCATATTTTCGCCTGCGAAATAGTCTATTCCCCATGTGATTTGGGATTTTCATTTATATATATATATATATATATATATATATATATATATATATATATATATATATATATATATTAAAACATTTTTTATATTTAACATTCTTTTTAAAGATACAAGTATTTTAGTAAATGATCTGTTTATAATAGACAGTATTAAATAAAATTTGCCAGCCTGAATGTCCGAGAAATTTTCATAGAAAATATTCGTCCTTTGACAGGATTCGAACCTGCATCCTATACGTAACCGTCATTTAGAAATGACCGTTCCGTATTGGGTCGAATCCTGTCAAAGGACGAATATTTTCTATGAAAATTTCTCGGACATTCAGGCCGGTAAATGTTATCTAATACTGTTTATTATAAAAAGAGCATTTACTAAAATACTTGTATCTTTAAAAAGAATGTTAAACATAAAAATGTCTTTAATAAATTGTCGGACTTTGTCCATTTCTTTATATATATATATATATATATATATAATCTTAATTCATTTTAATTATGTGCGATTATTGAAGAAAATAAAACCTGATTTTAAAAAAATCTCAAACAACAGAAATATCAAGCGTTGTTATGGGCTGGAAAAACTTTTCGCAAGTGACTAATGAAAAAAGATTTTTTTTTTAATTACTTGATCCGTGAAACGCAAACTGTTTCGTTTGGCCTAGAGTTGACTATGTCCTCATTAACTGGTATTTCGAAAAGAGAAAATTGATAACCGGTTTGGATTGTCTGCGTTTGAAATTCGTTGATAATGGTCCAATCGATAATTCAATTGCGACAAAACCTCATTTTATGAAGTATTATCTGCCCCATCCCAATGCAAACGTTGCACGATTCATCAGAGTTCTATCGAAAATGTTTGTTAAAGAAGAGAGGGAAACGAAGTCAATTGAGGGCTGTAGTGAATTGGAGCGGTGGCCGAAAGGGAATAGAAGCTTTGAAGTATGGTAGAGCGCCGATTTTTTTTTAAAAGGAATATGGATAATATAATACTAATATCAATAAATTGTAGAAGTTAATAAAAAAAATCTTGAGAAACGAATTGTTTATTTTTCCCTCTATTTTGCAAAAAAAAAAAAACAGAAAATTAAGTTAATGCATATAATATCTCTATTCTGTCAATGAAGCCTGTATTGATTTCCAGTAAATAAATATATATCCCTGAGTAAAATAAAAATACTAAAAGCCATTTTGCGTACAATGTCCGGAACGTCGTTATTCAGTAATTAGTTTTTTTGTGCCGTTACCTGTAAAAAATATTTTCCTAGTAATGAAGAAAAAAAATATTAGATATAGGAGGCGAAACAATGGAGTATGGATGAATTAATTAGTACTTAATAAGAAAAGTGACACTTATGTATACGAGTAGAGAGTTTGAAATATTATTGTTTCACTCTGAATTTTATAGTATCAGGATTTTTTATCTAAATTATTTAAAATCTCTAAAATTTCTTCATGATGTATTACTGGTAATTTTGCTATAGAGATGCTTGTTTATCATTTCTTGGTTTTGATTTTTTTTTTGGGGGGGGTGCACTATTTATCCATAGTTGACACACTAAAATGTGCTACCACTACTTGTCTTGAAGAGGAAATAGCTACAATCAACTTCTTTGACCAAGAGAAATTACTAAATAAATGTTTAGAATAGATCTAAAACTGTAGACACCAAAAAAACGTTTTATTACGTTACTTAAAGATCGAAAACTAAAAATGAGCGCTTTGTAAAATTCCCTCAGGAAAAATACAAATCTTTGCAGATAACGTGAAATACTTTAGACAAAACCAATATAAATATTTTTTTTAAAATCTTTAAAATGTCTTTATCTATTTTGTCTTAACACATTTCGGCCATTTTACCCTGCCGTCATCTTCAGTTGTCGTGATTTAAACATTAGGTTTAAGTCTACCATTTCTAGGTTCTAGTATCAAGAAATGGCCCTAATGGATTAAAAAAACTTTGCGTCATGTGTTTTGTAAGATGGAAATTGCGACTTCAATACCGTGGCGGACTCTTAGTGAAAACGGAGTAGTAATAAACAAGAACAAGAGCCATGAGCAGAACGGAAGATTCCGGAAGAAGTCCTTAGGGTCTACGGTCGAAATGCTGTGATCATTAGTAAAATCTATCAAATTGCTTAATTTTCCCTCAAATTCAAGAATCTGGTAAGCTATTATATATGTAGTCATTATCCTGTATAAAGATGTTGACAATGTGTTTTTAACTCATTTTTTAATACATTTTTCCCATGCTGCTATTGTTGGTATTAACTTCCAGTTATAAATATTACATATATATTATTATATATTATATAATAACACTTCCATTAATTTTTGGTCAATGGCAATTATTTACTTTCTTATTCTCAATACAGAATATTGAGATTTATAATTGAAAGCTGTCCAAACCAAATTAAAGCAAAGAATTGCTAAGTTCGATAAACCAAGCGTCAAGAACTATCTTTAAGAATCGAATATTAGCGATTTTCATTCTTGTCCCGAAATCTCATCTTCTTGGACACAGATCAATATTAAGTAATTTGGGGGTATTATAAATTTATTCTATATGGGGGTGAAAAAGCGCATATTTCTTTCAAGAAACTCCGGGAGAAATGTTCCTGAAATGTAGATATGATGTCCAGTTTTATTTATTTAATCTGTTGCGATACAGTGCATTGCAACACGGAACTAGACCAAAACTACCAGAACATTATCCTTTCAGGTTGAATCTCATGCCGTTAAAATGGATTTTCTCAGGAAATATTAGTCGCTAAACCTATAAGAAATTAAATTCTCTTATGGCAAATCTGAATATATGTCAATCGAAAATGAGTACACTACTCGATATTAGGTTTATTTATTCTATATATCATGAAAAGTTTTAATTAATTAGCGATTACTTTTTTCTGAAAGATAATTACATCTAAATAGAGTATCATTATCATCATCATCATCAGCGACAATAACAGTAATAATAATATCAATTCCATGAGCAGCCTACCATAAGGTTCGACGGCATGCCAATGTTTGAGTCGCCGTGAAACATCTTCCAGTTCATTATGTGAGATTTTCAGACATTCTTCCTCTATCTGCTTCTTTTGACTTTTACCAAAAGTGATATCATGTAGGATAGCAGCAGTAGAAATTTTTCTGACTCTTATCACGTGCCCATATCATTTCAACACTAATTTCTTGAAAGTGATTATGGGTCCTGCTTCTTGTCATATAGTGTCTCGCACTGGGTCATTTTTTATGTTGTCTACGTAGGAGATACCTAGAATTGTTCTGTAGTATCTCTTTTGTAATTTTTGGATTCTTTTCTGTAATTTTATTGTTGATATTCCAGATTTGCAAACATACAGGAAAACTGTCTTTTTATTTGTTGTTGTTTTGTTTTAGTTTATTAACAAATTCTACTATTCTGTTCAGGAGTCACTTTCCCTTATAATAAAAATGAAATGCTACAATATCATTATCTTCTTGAACATCGATATTAAATTAATTGAAAGCTTTGTCTCAATCAAGAATGCTTTTAATTTTTGCATTAATCTCCATACTATATCAGGAAGATGTTTCATACAGGTTCTTCATCAGATAAACAAGTTTCTCCTCTTCTCCTCTCAGTCCATCTATGACATCCGCAAATCGAAACATTGTAATCTTGCGAACCACGATGCTGACTGTATTCTAGGGTGCCACTTATGATGAGATCAAGGAACGGGCTATATTACATAGGGGGAAGAAATAGTCTTGGTTTTCACCGACTGATATGTGGAACTACTTTCAAATCGAAACTTGGTAAAAAAATCCCCTGCTTACCTTATCATACAGATGCTGGATAGAATAAATAACCTTTTAAATTATATTATATTTATTCATTATTGTCGACAATGCCTCTTGCTGTAATCTGTCAAAGGCTTTCTTTTGAAATTTATAAATTACAGATTGAAGGTATCAAATTGAACAAAATACAAAAATAGCGGGGAAGTATTTCAACGGAGAATAGAAGGTGGAACACCGAAATCTGAATTCGCATTGGCATAGAAAAAAGATGCATCATAAAAGCTAATCAAAGTATTAAAACATGAAATCTTCATATAAAAAGAAACGCTGTACATTTATGTTAAATAAATTACCAGAAAACAGAACGCATGGTCATCATCAAAAAGATGAGCCTCAAATACTAATTAACAGTAGCAGATATTAAAATCAAGCTGGTAAAGAAGTCTATATATGTGGGAAGTGTTCTAACTGTGGGCAGAAAGTGCGACACTGAGATCCGAAGATGTATTTGGAAGGCCAAAGACGCAATCCAAAAGCTAATCAGAGTATTAAAAGACACGGAAATTTCGTTGGTGTTACGGGGTCCTCCCCTTTTTCATAAAAGTGAACTCGACCAGAGTGTTACTTGGACTGCTGCCGTTAAATACCCAGAGTCAGTCAGTATACAGAGAGAGGAGATTGAGATAATAAGACTGAGATTGTGATTGAGTTGGAGGTAGAGTAATAGTGTGAGGTAACCGCTTGTAGAAGTCAGTTACAAGCCCGTAGACTCTAAGGAAGTCCTACATCGAGACCGTATATATCTATATATTATTGCTACTAACGGCGTTCCTGGATTTACTAACTGTATTACCCTTTGTATTATTGTGTAAATACATTTCATTTCTTATATTTAATTCCTGCGTTTGTCATGCATTGGAGACCGAATTTCATCTCGAAATCCACAACAGTTGGAAACCAAGAAAGCAGTAATGAACTGTCACAGAATACTGTTCTCTTATATGGCAGCGAATGCTGGACAAGCGCGTCAAAGATGAAGAAGTGACTCGAAAAAATGAAATGGAATTCTAAAGATGGTTGCCATGAACCGAACATGTGAGAAAAAATGAAATTTTTGAGAGAATGGAATCAAAAAAGAAATATATTTAACATCTGGAAGAGACATTTGAAATTTCTGTAACACGTAATGAGGAGGGAAGGCTTGGAAAATTTTATACTCACGGGACAAGAGGGAGAGAGGAAAACACCGCGTGGCATAACTGATAGCCTTCAGGAAATGGATGTCAGGGGAAAATAACGAAAAGACAAAACTTATTAAGAGCTACAAGGGACAGGATGAGGTAGAGGGTCATGATCGACTAAGCCCTAAAAAGACTCGGCACATAGAAGAAAAAGTTTTCCTATATGTCAGCGAGTTCTTGACGGATGAATTCTTACAGATGAAGAAGTGTCTAAGTAACATAAATATGGTCAACCTAACTTAGCGTTGAAGAATATCCTGGTCTGAATCCGGGAATAACGACAAATATTTCGGTAGAAATGGAAACAAAAAGTATAGAGTACTTAACCTGAGAAAGAAAGGGAACGTGACTGGAAGAGAGAAAAAGCTATATTTACCTTCTTTGAACAATAAAATTTACTAAATAAACGATTAGAACAGATCTAAATATGTAGATACAAAAAGAGTTTTACTACATTATTGAAAGATCAAAAACTAAAAACGAGTGTTTTGTAAAATGCCCTCAGGAAAAATATGCAAATCAGATAATGTAAGATAGTCTAGACAAAGTCAATACATTAAACAAATAAAAAAAAATCCGTAATAGGTCCTTATTTATTTAGTTTCAACACATTTCGTTCATTGTACCTTGGGGCCATCTTCAGTTGTTGTGGCATAAATATTAGGATTAAGCCTACCATTTCTAGGTTCAAGTGTGTCCCACAAAAATTGTTCTAGTGGATAAAAAAACTTTGCGTCATGTGTTTGATGAGATGGAAATTGCGAGTTCAATCCCGTGTCGGACTCTTAGTGAAAACGAATTAGTAATAAATAAGAACAAGAAACATGGAAAGTGGAAGGAGAAAAGTCTACATCTGTACATTTATTAAATTGCTCGGTTCAAGAATTTTTGGACGATATGGAAACAACGACGAAGATTTGTGTAAAGTGGAAACAAAAGCAAAAATACCGGGTTGGCGTCTTTGACGCTCACGTTATATGTTGAAAGCAAGAGGGACAGAAAAAAAAAAAAATAGCGCATGATGTTTGCGTGAATAGATGGCAGAATAAAAGAATACAACATTTTCTAAAAGCTACAAAAGAGAGTAAGTTGTCCAGAACCATTATTAATTTTTTGGCATAGAACTCGAAGACTGAAGAAATGTTTCTTGGTGATTTTTGCACTTTCAGATCCCGCTTTTTCGGAAGCGAGTATTTCTTCAGCCTGCGGTGTCAGTCTATTTAGGATGATTTTCGTCATCAGTTTACAGGAGTGACAAATAAGACAGAGAGTTCTGTATTTTTGACATTGTTGAAGATTGTGTCTCATGGGTCGATGTTTGTTATGGGACCTTACCCATAATAACATAATGGACTATTCCATACGTAATAAATACTGCGCCTCAAGTGGAAGCAGGGAGTTCAGTCTGAAGTCGGGCGACCGGCTGATCGGTTGAACTCTCTGCCTTCAGGCGGGGTGGAACCCGAACAAGGCTACGCCGAAGGGCGGAGTCTCTTTCGGGGAGGTAAACCGACCCTGAACCCGTTTATACGGGTTCAAAGGAATATTTTTGGCCGATCCCGTATCCCACAGGCTCGGAGATCCCACGGGCTTGGAGATCCTACGTTAAACAGGCCTTGTGCCACATGATGCCCTCGTGGGGGGAGACTAAATACCGTTCAGTCTTTCTACCTCTCTGTATATATTCCTATTTGTAATATATCTGTGTTATTCCATATCCGTATTCGAGTTCTTCTTTATTGTTTCTTCCTTGGACTATCACCGTGTTACAAGGAACTGGACCATAACAGTGGCGACGAGTGATTCGAACTCATTCGGTGGAAGAAAAAAAATTGTTTCGCCACAGCATAACAATGTTGTTAACTACAATTTTGTTAGCAAGCATAACTATCACTGATTCGCCAGAGGGATTTCGTCATTATTACTTTACTTTGGAGACTTTATTGCTGCTGATATTTATTCTCGAATAGAACACGCACGTTTAGAAAATAGTTCTTAAATCTCCTAATACCGAGAGGTTTCACGCAGTAATATATCTATATGTGTAATAGTTGTTTTATGTTTTTTTTTTAAATTAAAAGGCATGTGATATTCCACAAAAAATGACAACTAAGAAAAATATCAACAAGACACTGAAATCATGCAAAATAACTGTAAGTAACAAGTAGAAATGTCTAAGACATACAGAAGCGACCAGTTTGGCCTGACAATCCAAAGCAATCGTCTTTTTTTTTATTATTAGGTGATAGGTTGAGTAAGACAAGCTGTGGATTGGGTTAATGAAGTCAATGGCGTTATGGCTGTGAATGTTTCAACAGCAATAACCAAACATACATTGAAAAATAACCGGTTTATCTGACGATGACAGCGATCAAAATCGCAGATGGCATCATTAATGGCTTTTTTAATGTTCTTGTGAGTGTTTATCAAAGGAAAAACGTCTCTGTAATTGTACTGCCGCCAAATGAAGCCCCAAAACTCCAATTTTTATGTGATAGTATCCTATGTATTTGGTGACGTCAAGATCAATTGTACCACGTGTGAAATCTATAGTCATCTATTTTTCCGTTTATCATGAATTAAGATGCTTTATGTTTTGGTCAAAGTGAATTTACGGTTTCAAAGACACTGCTGGTAAAAACTAAACGGTTCCTTCGTGGAATTATATTTCTAGAGGTTGTTTGCTCCTTTTGAATTTTTTCTACTCATTAAAATATGTTTTTTCTGCAAACAGCAAACTCTTTTTTTTTTTTTTTTTTTTTTTGGAGCTCGATATTCTTCATACCAGCCATTTACAATGCGACAAATTTATCCCATTTTTATTGAACCGCTATATTTAATTCATCTGGAAACAAGGAAATTTAATGATACAAGGAAGTGTTATGCAAATTTTGAAACTATTTTTACTAATAGGCATGCTCTATTTTTTTTTAAATAGTAGGTAAATTTTTAAAATGGGAATAAATTTAGTATCAGTAATATGGTCCGAGTTCAATATGCATTTCATTAAGAATGCTGAAATTTACAGCAGTATAGTGAAATATAAAAATACATTCATATATATGGGGCCGAACAGTTTGAAGCATCCTGGGACAATTGATTGTTTGTCCTACAAGGTGGGGGTCAAATTCACACCCTTCGGAAAGAAAATTTTCTTTCTTAAGATTATTCGAGTGCGTAGACTGAAAGACATTTAAAATGTTTGAATATTTCAAAGATAGGTATCCATTAAAATAAAATTGCAGTTATTATATTATTTTTTTTAATTTTATTTCATTTGATTTCTGGTATGTGCTCATTTCTTCCGGGTCACGCCCAGAGACCTAAGGTCAGATATGGCATCATGACATCATCCACTGACCAAAAAAAAAAAAAAAAATGCACATATTTTCCAAAGATTAAGCCCTTCGTTAGGTGTGAGAGGTACTCGTGAGAACAATTTTTTGGTATTTCCTTTATGGCAAGGCTTCCAGGAAACCCTTCAGTTCTTAATAGAATCTAGTGGAATATTTCCAACCAATCCGTGGGATCCAACTACAACAGGGATGTTTGACAGAACAATCAAAGCCCACCGCCCAGATATTGTTATAAAAGACCACAAACAAAATGGTGCCTCCTTATTGATATGACAGTCCCTGCTGACTGCAATGTATCTTTGAAGATATTCAAAAAGCTGTCAAAATACAAGGACTTTGAAATAGAAATCTCGAAAATATGGCATATGGGAACATCGACAATCCCTGTTGTAGTTGGAGCCCTAGGACTGGTTGGAAAAAATTGAAGTAGAATAATTGAAGGGATTCCTGGAAATCCATGCCTCAAGGAGATACAAAAAGTTGTTCTGACAAGTACAGCCCACACTTTACAAAGGGCTTTATCTATGTATTTTTTTTTTGTCAGTGGAAAGTGTCATGATGCCATTTCTAACCTTAGGACCCTGGGCGGGACCCGGAAAGAAATGTGTAAACGCTAGAAATCAAAGAAAATAAAAATAATAATAATAAATAGAAGGCCAATACGCTGCCTTTACCAAACCAGATGATGTAGGCAAATTCCTTTCCCATCAGTGGTTACGTAGTGCCTGGTCAAAAGCTGAAACTGAAGGTGTTTCTTTTCTTCCTGAACAGGACGAATACTTGCTGACTAGAAATTACCAAGCACACATACTCTAAAATTGTGTTAAACCCAAATGCAGATTCTGTGATAAATACCCCAAAACTCTTGATCAGCTTATATCAGGTTGTACAATGTTAGAGCCTACTGAATATATAAACAGCACGAGTCAATGACTTCACTATAAAATCGGCAACACTTACTAGAAGGAAAATGAAAGGTGTATGAACATAACCCAGACCAGTTTCTAGAGATAGGTTCTGACACCATTTTATGGGATTTTACAATACACACAGACAGAAAAATCAAAGTTAATCGCCAAGACATCTTGTTCAATGACAGCAAAAATAGAATATGTTTACCTATTGACGTGACAGTCCCTGCAGTTTGTAATGTAAGTTTGAAAATCTTCACAGAAACAATCTAAATACAAAATTCTTCAAGTGGAATGCTAAAATAATTATTTTCTATCAAAAAGTAATATGAGACTTCGCCATAAATAAAACTGATTTTTGACTAAATGCAGTTTTCCAGGTACCAATGTGGTGAAAAATGTGTAATACATAAAATTTAAAACAAATTAATATATATAAACATACACACTCGACTCTCCAATCGAATTCTATGTATGAGGGTCAAGAAATTCAGTTACTAGGAAATCGACAGGCTGATAACAGCACATGAGATTTGATTATAGTGGTGAAGGTTTCGTGCCGGACCATCCGAATACAGAGACCTACGTGCCAAAACGTCCCCAAACGACCCACCGCAGGTTTTGAATTCAGAGTTGTCCTTCTCCTAGACCAGTTGCCATCCAAGGCTATAGAACCCAGTCTGTCCTGCTATTTACCCATAACTGGAGAGAGAAGAAAAGAATTCACACCTTTCCCAAGGGTATTAGCACGTAAGTGGATGTAATGGATTCGAGTGGAATTCGAACTCGGCTCTCCGATTCCTCAACCCACGGCGCTATTCATTACTCCACCGTGCCTCCTTCCTTACATATTTATTTATTTATTTTATTTTTTTTTTGAGAGAGAGAGAGAGAGAGAGAGAGAGAGAAAGAGAGAGAGAGCGTGTGCACGTGAGCAAATTTGAGTTCAATTCAATCATATGAATAAAATCTAAAACATTGCTATATATATATATATACATATATATGTGTGTGCGTGTGTGTTTGTGTGTGTGTATTTGTCTGATTTTGAAACAAATATAGAGCAAATATGGGTCGGAATCCGACAGAATAACACATAAATAACAAATAAAAACGTTTAACAATTTAACATGTTTCACGGTATTAAAGGTTTATCATTGAATATATATATATATATATATATATATATATATATATGGAAGCATCAGATATATTTATATTATATAGAAAGACATTTGCCTATTGTGTAGTTTTAGATCATCTTTTAAAAAATAAATGATCGTCATATATGACATTGTATTATCAAATTCAAAATGTTGAATCATACTGTTATATTTTCAGTTCAATTTCATCAAATCGCTTATATAGCAAAAACCGCTCAATGGAACAAAGAAAAATGACATTGATAAGGTTAGAGCTCATAAAAATAGACGATATTTTCAATCTTAAAATACGCCGATGTCACACATGATAAATTCTATATTAAAAACATGACTTTTACACTCAATCTTCCGTCTGCGTAAAGCAATATACAATGGCACTTTCCCAAACTATATTTCATAAGAACAATTTATGAAATCTTGTCTACATCATAACTTTACTAACACCCATTTATGAAGTTGGCTTGCAGCATAATCCAAGTGATATATTTTAATATTTATGCCGGTTTCCGTCATAAAATATCCGACTCCATTTGTTTTAATTAAGTTTTCAAATTTTTGAAATCATTAAAATCACCTGCTGAAGTCGATGTTCGTTCGCCAGTCGAATAAGGAGGACAAAACTCTATTCATGCAGAATTATTCAATGATGCACATTCATGTCAGATATCATTTTATCAGATTGGTAGTCAGTCTTTTTCAATAGTTAATGAGCAAATATGTTTTATTAGCCATACTACAAATATAATCCCTGTTTTAACCTAAGGAAGGCTACTGAATAGAATAAACACACGAAGATTGGTAATGAACGATAATGCTTAGAGACAAGAACAACACATATAAGATCCGCCGGCGGCGCGTAGAAGTAGTCAACTGCTAGATTTGAGTCAAGTGAATTCGACAATAGTTCTCTAACTGCAGACCTACATACAGTATATACTATTGCATTTATATGAATGGATACATACACATTATCGTCCGTAGGACCTGAGATGGAATAAATACATTGAGTCAATTGCTTCGTCCACCGCAAGGAAAGTTGGCTCCCTTTGCCGCACCAGGAAATCTTTTCTCCCCGGAATCGATCCTTCAGATCTACAAATCAACAATTCGTCCTTGCATGGAGTATTGCTGCCATATATGGTCTGGACCCCCTTCTGTTTGCCTCGGGGTTCTTGATAGGCTCCAGAGGCGGATATGCAATATAATTGGCCGTGATCTGGCATCTCGTCTACAGACACTCTCTCACAGACGCGCCGTCGCCTCTCTCTGTCTGTTTTACAAATACATCCATCGCAATTGCTCCGAGGAGCTGCATCTGCTGGTTCCCAGACTTCTCATCAAGCGCCCGACGAGGCTGGCATCCCGCTCTCACCCCTTCACTGTCGAAACTCCTAAATGTAGCCGTCTCTTCTACCCCAATAGCTTCATATCTCGCACCTCTCGCCTGTGGAACTACCTTCCCTATTCCAGTTTCCCTGAGAGCTATAATCTCCAGCTATTCAAATGTAATGTCGATCGACATCTCCAGTTGCCTTGATCTATCCACTATCCTTCTACTCATCCTTTCTTCTGTCACTCCTATCTGATCTTGCTCCAAATTTTCTGTAACCCCTTGCGCTTAAAAAAAAAAAAAAAAAAAGGTATGCTACAACACTCACCTAACGTCTTAGTCAATATGTTGTGCGTATATATATATATATATATATATATATATATATATATATATATATATGTGTGTGTGTGTGTGTGTGTGTGTCTATATATATATATATATATATATATATATATATATATATATATATATATATTTTTCTTTTCTATATATACCCATATAGTTGACTCTGAAACCACAACATCCACAACTAACATATATGATTATTTATTTTCAACCTGTTCTGAGAAAGTGGATAATGATTTAACTTAAATTAATGCAGAAAATTTGGAAGAATAGAAAATCAAATTTCCATAAATCAAGAAAACTGAAAATAAAAAAGAAATCACCTTGAATTAAAATATTTGTGGAAATATATATTAAAACATTTTATTCAAAATACTGATTAGATGAAAAAGGTATTAGCGATTTAATATTGAAGGAAAAGCCGAAACATACAGACGTATTTCATCCGTTCTATTCTGAAGTATCCTATGGTGGCGAAACGCGTAATCACATCAATAAAACAGTTTTCCATATTTCCCACTGTGTGTGTTTGTTTGTGTGTGTGTTCGTGTATATGCGCGCGTGTGCATGCGTGTTTGTCTTTGCGTGCGATTGATTCTGTGTGCATGTGCATATATCTACGAGAGTAAATCAAAGTGTATTAGCAATTTTGAAATTACGCGTTAAAATCAACTGTGGTCGTTGATGCGTGACACCATCCTATAGCATGAGAAGTCGGATAGCAGTTTCCGTGAAGCATTTCGATGTTCATAGAACTAGCATGGAGTAACGATGTCAAACGTATGGATGGTCCACTAAGTGAGAAAAAATTCGGATTATGCGGGCAGAGAGAATCAAATTTGCGGATGTTTCAGCAATATGGTCCCCACAGTATGAACCAAGGAAAGGTGAATAAGTGGGTATATCGTTTTAAATTGGTAAGAACAATTATAAATGAGGAAAGCCGACCCGGTCGAATATTAACAGCGCGCAAGGAAGAACACATTCAGAGGCTTGCATTATTGAATTTAGCACAAGTGGTTGCAATACACAATGCCAGATGATTTGGATCCCCGAAAAGTTTTGATGGATTTTGGTACCCAAAGAACCAAGCTGAGCAGGCGTGACATTGTGAACAACTGAACAGTTTTTTTAGGAAGGTATGAAGGAGGCCGTTGAACGATAACAAGACCGCATCGCCGTCTTAGGCCATCAGTGCAAGTAAAGTTATTCTATAGAAATTGCCTTTACATTTGGACTTACCGTCGTATATAAAGGATATATGCAAGGTCGTCTAGAACCGTCTATTTACAATATATATATATATATATATATATATATATATATATATATATATATATATATATAAATATATAGTATAAAATAAAATTTGTTTGTTGGTATATAATCCAAGTTGATCCTAGTAATATAAAATATTAAAACTGATTCAGAAATAGAGCTCAATGGATTTATTATTACAGAGCAATATAATTGATAAACAGTATAATAATAATAATAATAATAATAATAATGGACTCTCCCCGTCGGTTTCGACGTATGAGGATCTGCCAGTTTATTGATTCAGTTATGAAAGATTATGCGATAATCTTAAGTGGAATTTAAGACCCGCTAGTGATTTACAAAAGAGGCCACATAATAAGCAGGTGTGAGAATTGTGAGATGAGATCACTGTTAGATTGTCTGACATTTTAGATCTAGCTCTCGCTTCTTGAAGATGATTCAGACAAGCAGATTGAAAATTGCAGGGTCCACTAAAACTTGTTGATACCCATTCTACCCGCTCCAAAGCTAAGCGCTGAAGGGTGTTATGTGGTATATTAACTGCTGACAAGTTGCTTTTCAGCTTGTCTTTGTATCTTAGCCATGGGCGTCCTATATTCCTGTAGCCCTGATCTAACTGGCCGTACATTAGGAGGAAACAATATATATATAAACAATATATATATATATATATATATATATATATATATATATATATATATAGAGAGAGAGAGAGAGAGAGAGAGAGAGAGAGAGATAAATAGTTACCAACTTCTGTCGTTTCTGCAATTGGTAGTAAATTCTGGAGTTGTCATGATGGACAGTGACATTCTTCCGATTTGCCAATTCCGGACGCTTTTCATCGACTATAACTTTAATCAGTCCTCCTGCGAAAAGTAATTGAATTAATTTAACGTTTGATTTTGTGAATGGAGTGCTTGTCATATTTATGATTTATAACTCTCAGGTTTCCATATTTCCAACAACCAGTCAAATGTAATATATATAATCTAATTAAAAACCATTATTCAAGACACATTAAAGTCTATTTGGACAAAACAACATATTTAAAAGCGTTGTGGTCTACCAACAGCAGCAGCCAGAAATTGTATTTACTATACTGAAAGGCTTCCACTATTCTAATGATGAACTCCATGATCTAATTTCAAAATAGTGATTTAATTACCATAAAATTATATCGTTGATTGGTGCTGTTTTGGAATCAGACGCTATAATTTAACAAGGGTACTTCAAAGTGACTCTCGATGATGCTAAAGTTTCTAAATTGCATTATATTTACATCTACAAATTTTTGAAGCAAGATTAATAGTATATATGATCTAAAAAATGAAACGGACATATAATAAAAGTATATTTCTTTATATATATTACCATTACAATATATTTTTACACACATACACACACACACACACACACACACACATATATATATATATATATATATATATATATATATATATGACTCTCCTGTCGTTTTCGAAATACGAAGGCCAAGCTGCTCTTAGAATCAGAGCACATGTCATTTAATTATAGCGGTGAAGGAACAGGTGCACAATATGTGACAAGATTCACAAACAACCCTCTGTAGTATTTTGAATTCACAGTTGTACTTCCTTAGACCGTTTGTTACCCAAGGCTAAAGAATCCAGCCTGTCCTGTTATTCCTTTCTTTATATATATATATATATATATATATATATATATATATATATATATTATTTCAACATGTTTTGGTTAAACAATTTAGGCGCACTTTGTCTACTTATTATATTTTTAATCCTTTCCAAGTGCATGATTTAACATTTTTAATTCAGTATAGAAAATCTTATTTAAAAAAAAAAAATTGTTTTTGCACAGTTTATTAAGCTTCGTATAATAGCTATTTTGTAATAGTTTGGCCATTAACTTTCATAGTTTAGAGTGCCCGTGTTTATGCTAGTTGCTGTTTTATATAGTGAGTTTGTGAACAATTTCAAAAGTTTTGTCCCTTGCAAAAATAAAATAAAAAAATGAATTTGAAACGCTGTAAACGAGAAGTGGACAAAAATATTTTGTATTTACGGAGCTACTGTATACCTATCCACTGATATTTTTATCAATTGAAGAGTGTCCCACATGAGATAGAAAGTACTTTTGAAAATAAAAAATATTTGAAAGAAAATTTTGTTATCTTTTTTACACCCACCAAGAAATTAATTAAGGATTATGTCTAAAATAAATAGATATAATACATCTAAATTTACAAACATGCATATATATATATATATATATATATATATATATATATATACGCATACACACACACAAACACACACATACACACACACGTGTATATATATATATATATATATATATATATATATATATATATATATATATATATATATATTACTGTCCAACCTGTTAATCTCCTAAGAGCGGTACAAGTACGGTAGACGATTACCCGATCAGGTTGTTGTGTGAGAGTTGAGAATAATATGTAGAGTTCATTAGGATATATTTAAAATTATGTTTAACCCTAAATGTGAACTGCGGAAGATTGTAGTGATGGGAAAATCAATCTATCGGGTATCGATTCCTCAATGTAGCTGGTTGTGGAATGGAGCTGTTTTAGAGATAATTACTTCATACTAATGGACCACGAATACTGGATTTTGATAAATCTTGTGCTGTCCTTGAGAATGGTCCATGATCCGCCCCTTTATTCTTGCCACCCATGAGAGAAAAAAGACGATAGAATGATATACCTAATATTTGTTAGGAAGCTATTGAGGATAAACTGATTTCAATAATTGGGAAAATAGTACAACGCGGACATAATCCAAGAAGTCAAGACAATTCACATATACCGGGTGTATCAAAATACATTTACAAATTTGGGGCGATGGTTACTGACACGAAAATAAGGTAAAATATTCACATAAACATATGTCCAAACGGCCATGTTGAATGTGTTCTTCGTGGTTATGCGTATGAGTGGATCGCGGTCTTCCTCGATCCAAAATTTATGCTGCCATGGACAATAAGCAGCAGCAAATGTTGGATGATTCTGTTACTTCATGTCTGAAAATGTAATCTGATACAACGATGCAGCCTTGTATCCATTACTAGTCACGCAGCCGTATGTAAAAATCATATCTTCCTGCTTACGACATGAATATACTTCCATTGTCAAACGGAACACTTCTTAGAAAACTCACTATTCATCTCACGCGTTAAACTTTGAAGACCGACTAGCCGAAAATGTACACGAATGGCAATTGTAACCTAGTCTACATAGCAACACAGCTGCATCTACTGTAATATTTTCTTAAACTAAAAAACGCAGGATTTGCGGACATACGTGTATGTAATTTTACTCTTGTTTAGTGCGCGGAACCCGCTCCCAAAGTTTATAATCCGTGGTTAGGAATCCGAATGTATCCTTGTAATATAAAATATTAAAACTGATCCATAGAAGAGAGCTCCATGTATTTATTAATTACAGATCACATATGAATTACATGTTGATAAATCGCAATACTCCATATGATATATATATATATATATATATATATATATATATATATATATATATAGTTAAATTCCCAGATGAAAAAAAAAATCCCTTACTATAAAGGTAATTTACATTAACCAGAAAAAAGGCTTAGACACAAGCGTCTATCTTTTTAATTTTGAATTTTAATGTAACTATAACAACAAAAACATTTCGATTTCATTTTTGCCTTGAAAAAGTCGGAAGACGAAACGCGTCGACAAAATGTATGATTTTTTTCCAATGTTCATTTGATACCATATATATATATATATATATATACATGTGTGTGTGTGTGTGTGTGTGTGTGTGTGTGTGTGTGAGCATCTCGGTAGAGTCATTATCCGCTCGATCTTGAATGATCTTGCCATACAAAATCCCTAATACATGTCGTCTTTCCTCTGCAAACTCACAACGAGAACATAATGGCCATTCATTGTTTTCATTTTGTTTATCTTACAAGCCGATGACAACCTGAAATATAAATGAACCCTTCTCGCAATAATCCCACATGCAATTTCACAATCATTCCTTCGATTTAGAACAACTAAATATCGAAATATATAGAAAATATATTATTGTATCCAAAATATCCGATTCGAAGAATTTTTAGCTTCAGGGTCGCGACGGAAATACTGTAGAAAGATTTACACGCATATATAGAGGCTCTATTATTAGTGTTTCTGTTTTTCGAGATATCATTTACCCGCTACAAAGGACACATGGCACAGTGGATAAAGGCGTTGGTTAGATCCAGTGACAGGACCCAAAGAGTGTGAGTTCAATACCCGGTTAAGGCAGTGGAGAACTTTCAGAGGGAAATTAACAGGAGATAACTGATAACTGACATCCATCAAACATGGCACGTGGAACTAGAACAGTCTACCCCGGTGAGCGAAATAAAGGGTTCAGTTCGACATTCCAACCACCTGAAGAAAGCCGGAGTGTACAACGGCCGAAACGTTGTAATAAATATGGCGACAAAGACGAGGACAATAGTCCGAATAATGTAAATAATATACATAATACCTCATCTTAGAAATACAGACAGATATTTACCAAAATTACACAAAAATATCTTGAGATACAAAATGTCATTTTATTCACTAAAACCGCTATTGCTTCAACCACTATCTCCAGACTACTCCCGAATCTTCTGCAACTTTTCTGGACGGTCTCCTTTTCTTAAGTTCATCTTTGGTATTACAAGTAGTTTTCTTGATCTCTTGTTCAACTGTGACTCACATATGAGAACAAAATGGTTTATCGGCTGAGGAGTTTGATGGGCAGACATAAAGGGTGATATGGTTGCAGAAATTGTCTGACAGATATGACTAGTTTCTCCTGTTTGTGTGGCATGGTGCAGAGACCTGTTGCCTGATACGATTTCCTCCAGCAACCAACCTCTTGACCCAGTGCAGCACTAAAACCTCAAGGTACTTGATTGTAGACATCCGTGTTGTGTCTGAGGTGCTGTGTGATGATGAATAGGGGCATAACGTCGCCATCACCGGTGATCACTCCAAATACCGTCATAATCACAATTAGACTCCTCCAAATATTTTTGAATCCTCTGCACTCTCCTCAGAGTAGCACCAAAATACACTGACATGTTCTTATTTGAACTTCCGGTGAAAATTCCACGCCATGCAGCATGTCGTTTCCATGTTTCTAGCAGAGTGTTGTTTCTTTTCTCAAAGACGGTGGCCAACTGATTCCACTACACTGTGCAGTCGACAAAATTAAAAATTAAAAACAACACACATGCAATAAATAAAAGGTATGCAATGGTGACAATTTACTCATCGCACCTAGTCTGTGAACAAGTTCGATTCTTCCAATAATCGTAGGGTTAAAATACATCCTTTCTGCAAAGAAATGAAATTATCAATTTAATAATGACAAAAGAATCGTATTCTTATCTTGCAAATTTTGAACGTGAAAAATAAGAATTATTTTCACATTTTGGAAATCGATTATGAATCCAGCCAATACTCAATATCAAAAGGTACCTGAGGCTTTCTACAGGATTTATTAAACATCTACAGTAAGAGAACATTGAGAGAATCGGTATTTCTACCAAGATGATTTATGGCGACCATAATTTTAACAACGTAACATATGAATATGAGACAGTGTTTATACCAAGCAAGGAAAGTTAACGACAGGAACTCCCAGAGAATTAGAGAAATAAAAAGGATAATACATCAATTGCCAGAAGACAGAATGCGTAGCTGTCAGCAAAAGGACGGGCCCATGATGCCAACTAAGAAATGAAGACACCAAAAGCAAGCAATTTGAAAAATTCTTGAGAGGCTATTGATAAGGAATTGGAAATATGTCGCCGAAATAAAAAAATCTATTTTGGAATAGCGAAATTTGCCTTAGAAAAATCCAGCAAAGTAATAAGTAACAGGAAAATATATTTGGAAACAAAGAACAGTATACTGAGTCTTTATGTACTGTCCGTCCTATCATTTGACAGTGAACATTGGACAGTCTCCTCTCAAGTGAAGATGAGAATTGATGGAACAGACATATTTTTTCTACAGAAAGATTTTTTTTAAACCTATAGATAGAACGCCTGAGGAAAGACTAATTCTTATGGGAGATGGAAAAAAAACACTTATAATTAAAATCAGAAAATTGAAATTGCTGACAAAAAATAAGGAAAACGACTTTGAGAGTTTGACACACACGGGACATACTGTAAGCAAGAAGGACAGGAGAAAGCAGCTAATAATCTACCAAGTAATCTCGTGTCAATGGTTTTGAGAACACGGAAAGGGTAAAAGCAAAACGAGAAATCTTACTCAGAAATACAAAAAGGTTGTGGGAAACCATGATCACCATGTCCTGAAGAAACACGTCAGAAAGATAGAAAAGAAAAAGAAGGAGAGAAAGAAAAAGATGAAGAAGAAGAAAAAGAAAAAAAGAAGAGGAAGAAGAAGGGATTGCTATTCGATATTTTGTATCTGCTTATTGTGATTAATATAGGTATGAAACTTTAGATTTATATATATATATATATATATATATATATATATATATATATATATAAATTTAATATTATCTCTAAGGTTCAGTAATATCTGCATTTTCAAGGTACTTCTGTCTTCTTGGAACTTATTCTTTTGCATACCACACACAGTCATATATGCATACATTCTCTATATATAAATATTTCTTACGTTATCTGCTTGGAGGATTTTTATTGTGCTATCCGTTAACTGATGCTTGATTTTTATTCTAATAAGTTTTTTTTAACCATTTCACCAAAAGCAACACAGAGGTGCCCCTAGCACGTAGTGGTGTACAGAGAGTGAAAACGAGAGAAAATCCTGGGTATAAATTTTATTAAGGAAAGGATAAAATATGAACAAGTTTCAAGTTAACAGTAGATAGCGGTTTACACAGCATTTAAATTTTTGAACATGGCTGTTACCAGCGAAGCAAGTAAGAGGAAGGGATTTCCACAGGCGGGAAGTGCGGGAGGATAAACTGTTGAAGTCGAAGTAACGGTTATATTTAACTATTTCATCAATAAAAGTGTGGGACCTTGATGCCAGTCTAGTGGCACACATAAATTCATATAGTCGGTCACCATGAAAAAAAAAAAACACGTCAGAGTAGTTGCCATGAAAATATTTGTAGAAAAGACAGAGGGAAGACACATCACGTCTGTAAGACCGGTAATGGAGTCGAGATGCTAGGTCAGGCTCAATTATATTGCAGATCCATCTTTGATGTATGTCGAAAATCATGAGATGAACAGTAGGGGTACGAGATAAGATATGGCAGCAGTATTCAATTTACGGTTGAATGGTAGATTTTTAGATGTGTTAGACTGATTTTGACGGGAGCATTCTGTCACGACAAAAAGGACGAACTTTTCTTGCAGTAGATGCAGCTATTGATTCATGTTCCACCTCCTCATGGCGGTCGAAAACGTGAGGGCAAGAGGGAGCCGTCAGAAGCTCTCCTGGAAACCAGCATCAACCATGCTTATGGTGGGCAGTGAATTTTCTCTGTGGTGTTTAAGTGAGAGCAGTTTTGTTTTGGAGGCATTGAAATTTACAAACTATTTCCTGCCACATTTAACCATCGATTACAAGTCCTGGTCGAACGGAGCAATTGATTGAAGACAAGCGATTTCTCAAATTGTTTGCAGATATTCTGGCTTGTCTCGAGGCATGACTCCAAAACCCGCCACTACTAATAGTAGATGTTGCTGTTAAAATGAAGCTCAATAAAACATGTCACATGTCATACTAGCTAGATTTCCTACCAAAATTGCATGAAAACCCTATCCGTGTAACGCTTTGTATCCTGAATAATTAGATTTTGTGTCGTTTGTGTTTTGTGTCAAGGAAAGCACTTATTTTAGGACTGAGAGTTTATGATTAATATTATTGAATCTGTCTTTCGGTTTTGTTTTTTCCTGTCAAAGTTTTGCCTCTAACGACAGCGTTTAAAATATGTTTGAGGGGTCCGTTTGTGAGATGATATTTCTTGCATATATTTGTTGTTTTGGAACTGGACGTATATTTTAAATTCGATGTCTGTATGCTAAGTTTGTCTCCTATTGACATAGTTTGCACATTTCAAGTGAGAGTTTACGTTATGTGAGATATATGTCTGCTTGTTCTTAGTATTGATTGTGTTAAGAATCTGCGAATCTATCTGACATTTGAATGCGAGTGAAGTTTATGTTTGATGACATTTTTTTAGACCTATATGTTTGGTGTTTTATAGGTTAGGGTTGCTGTCTAGTACATTTGTACTTTTTAGATGTCTGTGTTTTTGAAGCAATATGCGTACTTGTAGTTTTAGTTACTGATCGTGTGGGATGGGTTCTGTTTCTGAGAATCGTTTCGTTTTTACTGAGACGGTGTAGTAATATTTTTTTGATTGTGTGTGTGACGTTCATCTTTGATATTCGCATTGTTTGTGTTTGTCGATTAGAATAACCAAAGCTACCATCCAGTAGCTAATGAAATGTAATATCTCTCCCTCCCATATGCCTGCGCCTGCTGAACTCTCTCCTCACAGAATAACACTGGTTTTCGTACGATCACCGAAGTTAAGCAATTCGAGCATGGTAAGCATCTAGATGGTGGTCAAATGGGAATACCAGAGTCAGTATTTGGAGTTTCGGTCGGTGTAATGAATAACGGTCCCAAATTTCAGCTCAGAACGAAGACGTCTATTTTTCAGACCGGTTCGTTATACTCTCTCACACGCGAAAAAAACATTGGGAAAGATATGAACCCATCTTCCCCTCCCCCTTCTATATGCTAATTAGTAGCAATTTCTTCAGTAAATCATTAATATGTCAAAAAATTCATACAATGTAAAAATATTGCCTGGCTTAAAATAACCTGCAAAAGGTTGATAGACCGTAAGAATTCAACAATCCATCAATAACAAAAGTAGAGAAGACTTGATATGTGAATGATGCTGAGAATATCATAGACCAATCATTTGAGTGACGTTTAAATTTTAAGGAAATTGGAAAAAAAAACATGTCTACACAGCCTAAGAAAGAGATAATTGAAGTTTCCATGACGCCAATTGAGGAAAGAAGGTTTGGAAAATTTACCAGACACAGGAAAATTTAAATGCAACAATGTACCTCTACTTAACGAAGAAATGGTTGGTAAAGCATTTAAATGGATGGATAGTGAAAAACATTTCTAAACTTTTAATGGTAAAATATTGATTGTTTACCCACAAGACAGCATTTGGCATTTATTGTCGGTGAAGCCAGCATAATTTTCAGCTGATATTTACAATGTCGGTATAAAATATATACGGATCAATTCTTTAGAAATATTCAAATATTATTATTATATCTTTCTTTTAAAACAATTCTCCTGAAGAATATATTTTTCAAATCCAGTAACTGTTATCGTTCTTTCGATAGTAATGGGGTTTCCTTCCTTACCATTTATTTGAAGTAGTGTGATTGGTTGGTTGATTTTGTTTAGCGGCAAAACAATGTGTATGAGTTATTTAATCTCGAAACTAATTAATTTGAACAAAATTATATAACTTCATCTAAATATATATCATAAAATGTTATTGTATGTAATTTTATTGTAAATTTTTATTGTTGGTAATGTTCTTATAAATAGTTATTGTTGGTTATGTTCTTATAAATAGTTAGTGTTGGTAATGTTCTTATAAATAGTTATTGTGGGGATTGTTCTTATAATTAGTTATTGTTGGCAATGTTCTTATATATAGTTAGTGTTGGTAATGTTCTTATAAATAGTTAGTGGAGGTAATGTCTTTATAAATAGTTATTGTGGTAATGTTCTTATAAATAGTTGTTGGTAATGTTCTTATAAATAGTTAGTGTTGTTAATGTTCCTATAAATAGTTATTGTTGGAATTGTTCTTATAAATAGTTATTGCTGTTAATGTCTTTATACATAGTTATTGTTGGTAATGTTCTTATAAATAGTAATTGTTGGTAATCTTAAAAATAGTTAGTGTTGGTAATGTCTTTATAAAAAGTTATTGTTGGTAATGTTCTTATAAATAGTTATTGTTGGTAATTTTCTTACAAATAGTTATTGTTGGTAATGTTCTTATAAATAGTTAGTGTTGGTAATGTCTTTATAAATAATTATTGTTGGTAATGTTATTATAAATAGTTATTGTTGGTAATGCTCTTATAAAGAGTTAGTGTTGGTAATGTTCTTATAAATAGTTATTGTGGGTATTGTTCTTATAAATATTTATTGGTGGTAATGTTCTTATAAATAGTTAGTGTTGGTAATGTTCTTATAAATAGTTAGTGGAGGTAATGTCATTATAAATAGTTATTGTTGGTAATGTTCTTATAAATAGTTATTGTTGGTAATGCTCTTATAGAGATTTAGTGTTGGTAATGTTCTTATAAATAGTTAGCGTTGGTAATGTTCTTATAAGTAGTTATTGTTGGTAATGTTCTTATAAATAGCTAGTGTTGGTAATGTTCTTATGAATAGTTATTGTTGGTAATGTTCTTATAAATAGTTAATGCTGCTAATTTTGCTATAAATAGGCATTGTTGGTATTTTTATATAAAAATGTATATTTTATACTTTCATCATGCTTTGTTTTTTGATGTAGTGCGGAAGGTCCACATCTTGATATGTTATTTTCTCTTTGGTATATTTATTGTAGCTGTTGCTGCTGTTGAAAATCCTCAAATAATATGGTTTCTGTTATTTAGTGCAGTACTTTGTTTATGATTCTGTAGCGTCAATCCACGATTTTCGAAGAAGTGTACTCTTCACCAAGACACATATTCTTCACTCGCTCAAAGCCATTTTTAGCCAGTGATCTTAGAAAGCGGTTGTATACAGCAGTTTAGATATTTCTGATCAGGTTTGGCGCCATGAAAGACATTCAATCAAAGTCTCGATCTGATATGTCTATTTAAGAATGTAAAAGGAGGTTTCAGGATGGTGTTTTGGATTCATAGCAATTTGCGGTATTTGATGAAACAAAAGATGGGAAGTAGTAGATAGTCATTATCGCCCACAAGCTGAAGACCGGCTATTACTATAGTATTTGATATCTGCATGTGAGTCGTTTTTTTTTTGTTTTGTTTTGTTTTGCGTGTGTGTGTCACTTTGCCCTTTTAGTTCGAGTGTGTAAATGTTGTCGTCTTCATTTTTTGTTTCTACTTTGATGTTCGTATTGAGATTGGTGACAGAGAGCCAACCCCTTTTGTTCTTTCGTTGTATTTCAAGTTCTTCACAGATAGAAAATTGTAGATTGTATCGGTTATTCTACTTCTAGAAGTATTTAAAAAGGTTCCAATCGCTATTTCCAGCTGTTCAGACATTTACAACTAGGACACGCCGTTTTACGCCCTCTGGATCGGATAAGCGACGTTTCCTCCTTATTTCCATTGCCAGAAGAAGGTTCATCTAAGAAAGTTTATTTTTCCAAAGAAAACAGCCACTTTGCGAAATAAATCTCTGAGGGGACGCTTTTCTGAGCATTACGATTGTAAGCTGTTCAACTCCAGGATCAGTGCTATCCATAGCTTTATAATATTACTAAATTTTATCTCTTTAAATTAAATATTATACGGATATATATATATATATATATATATATATATATATATATATATATATATATATATAATCATTTATTTAAAAAATTTATAACGAAAATATAAATAAAAATCACTAGAAAAATATTCATTTTGTTTCCAAAATATCTCAGTGTCTTATCAAGTGATGATGTTGAATGTAAAATAAATGTTTTTTTCCAAAAAAAATAATGTAAAATAAATGTTTTTTGCAAAAAAAACATTTATTTTACATTCAACATCATCACTTGATAAGACACTGAGAGTGTTGAAACAAAATGGCTGTTTTTGTAGTGATTTTATAACATATTTATGTTATAAATTTTTTTAAATAAATAATTATATCTGCTCTACTTTGTATTGAGCACTCTTTTAAGAATAGTATTTGTTGGTTATTGGAATTCATTCCGTATATACCAATCATATACTTGGTTATATATATATATTTATATATATATATATATATATATTAAATTCATATTATACAGCTGATACAGTAACTCTATGGCAAAAGTGGCTGTTGAGCCTTGTATTGAATGAACTTTAATAGAAAAAATTATGTGATGATTGTGTCTATGTAGCTTGCGATTTCAGCGAGCATAGTTTATGTTTGGTTTATAAGAAATTTATATTTTACGCGGAAAGTATCGTTAATTTTGTCTGGTCGTATATTTATTATTTTTCAGGTGGTATTCGTCTTGTTTGTGTAATCGGTATGCCAGGTAGTATAAAGGCTATCGGTGCAGAAATCACATTCTGTCTAAGTTAGGCTGTTTCTTACGCATTAATGCCCCTAGTTTATCTCTTTATTTACATCCATCGCCAATTATATTGGTTAAACACCAGGGTAGACTTGGGTGACAGCCCGTTTCACTGGGGGATTGTTCTGAACTCAAAATGATGAAGAAGGCACACGAAGACCACTCCACTATGTTTCTCGCATGCCATAGTAGTGTACGTACAATAATAATAATAATAATAATAATAATGACTGTTGAAAAGAATCTCTTCCAATACGTCAAACATTTTGTCTTTTAATGTGAAGTAGATTGAGATTATGCTGGACATAATATTACACCGAATAAGAATTGGAACATACATTTCTAGTGGAAAACGAAACCATTGTTTTTGAAAGAATGTATAAATATAAATTTCGATTTTTGAAATATTGTTTAACATTGCCAAAAACCGTGTTTTTTGTTCTCTTATACTTTTCTTAAATCACTCTCTTAACTGTTGAAAAAATATTGGAAGCGTTACATCAATCATTTTCTTTAATAATAATAATAATAATAATAATAATAATAATAATAATAATGCAAGTAATAATAAAGAACTATTGTAAATAATGGTTTAAAAAGCAAGGCAAAGTGGGCTCTGCAGGAAAAAGGAATTCAAAATGGGTTGAGTGGCTGGCAACTCCAAACCGTAAAATCCTATGCTCTCAGTATACAACAGCAACACCTATAGTGGTGAAGCTGTGGCATTATGCTCCAAGTAAGCGTTTAAAGAAATTAGAAAATAAAGATTTAATAATTTCTTTAACTTAATTTCAGTTTTATAAAACATCATGGTTAACAATATATTTAAGCATTTTCCTTCTTCCTGTTTAACATCGAAAAGTAAATTCTTTGAATTTCCTACTCTTGTGAATGCAAAACAAAACTGGCTACGCGTAAATATTTCTGTAGGAAGCAATATTCCAACTTTTTGAAGCGTTTAAACTTGTGATTTGCTTTTAATTTTCTCAAACTCAGGGCAAACAGGAAAATTGATTCTTGTACATATGAAAACTTAAAGAAAAGATATGCAAAATATATTTCATTTTTATTAAATAAGTATTTGTTATTTTAATTATTAATTGTTTTTAAAATAGTGGGAGTATTTTTTATGTTAAAGAATAAGAATTATAATTTTTTTAAAAATAACAAAACTTTCTTATACTAAGCTATGCACCCTAGTAAAACAAACTGTGCTTTGTACAATCTTACTTGGCTGATGTATGACTAATTTAGAGTGTTTGATAACGGAAGTCACAGAATTTTATATCGAGAATTTTTTTTTGTATGTACGATTTTTGTTTGTGTGTGTTGCGAATTCGAGGATATTTTTTTCTTTATCATTTAAACATAATAGAATAAGAATTAGTTTAGTCTAATTTTCCCTTCTTTTCTTTTCTTTTTTTTTTATTTGGCTGGGCAGGAACCAAGCTGAAGCCGTGTAAAAAAAATGCTAAATAAGACAGTGAATGTGCCCGGCTTTTCAATTAAAAGATTGTTATTGTTTCACTGAGGTCACGCAAACGATCATCATTAAACATTATGTCAGCACCTTAACCATAAATAATCACCTCTAAGATTACACAGGGGATTAAGTCTACTTAGGACGTAAACGAGACAAGACTACACGTGCCTTGAAAGAAAATCTTCTCTTCTGTCTGAACGTGTGACAAACAGCTCGAAGGCTCGAATTACATCCGCGAACACAGCATAAAAACGATTATATTTACTCACCTATCTTAAACTACGTTATCGATCTCTAGTTATCTATGGTTACCCAGATTAAAAAGAGGGAGGCAAATTCGAGTCAACTCGTTGGCACAAGTTTTATTTAGTAAGGCCTCCTAATTAAAGTCAGATTTTATTAATTACACCGTTTAAGGGAATAGAGAAAACATTCATAGAACCTCAAACAAGTGTACCCGTTAAATATAACGTTTAGAATATTATGAAAAAATATGTTTGAATATATACACACCCAATCATCTATCTATCTATCTATCTATCTATCTATCATTCACGGTAGAGTAATGGATAGCGGCTTGGATTGAGGAATCGGAGAGCCGAGTTCGAATTCCAGTTCATGTTTTACTCGAAACGATTTACCTAGAAGCCATTAAAAATATTATAATATGGCTTCTGTATTATTTCCATTCCAGTATGTTTTTTTCTTACACGGTGCCCTCTGATTATAACTGAACAATACGCAGCCTTCCTTTGTACAGCACAAATATTAGCTAGCCGCTTACACCAATACACTTAATATGCTCTAGAAAATAGACATTCTTTGTAAAATAAAAAAAATAAAAAATACAAAACAAATTTCAAATGCACAATTTTCAAGTACAAAATATTTTACTTTCTTTTTTAATCATTTCAGGCCATTCAAGGCAATAAACCCGCTAAGACACAAGGGTATTACTGAGCTGGAAGTATATGAGAAACAATCAATATTATAAAAAACAGAGGAATTAGGAAGAGAGAAATTAACGAAACACAGGAATTAGGAAGACAGAAGATAACGATTGACATTGCATTTAAATATTTGAAGATCAAAGTTCACTGAAAATGAAGAAAGGCGTTAATTGTGAGAGAAGAAACTATTACCAAAGAAATTACGGTTAGCGCTCGATATTTTGACTGTAAGAAGTAAAGTTCATAAAGTCCAGGTACCCTAGAAGAAAGATCATCAGAACGATAAGCATAAAAGCAGAGGTAACTAGGTTACGGGTGAGGGAAAGTGAATTAGGTCGAGATGACAAGCCATGAAAAATTATATTCAGATTCAGATTTATATTTTTATCAATAATCTTTAAAATAAATAGCGGAAACACCAGATCAGATGTGACACTGCAAGAACGATCGGTAGATTTATAAATGTGTAAATACAGTCATTTTCTCACAGACGTGCTGTGGCTTCCCTCTGTCTTTTCTACAAATACTTTCATGGCAATTGCTACGACGAGCTACTTTCATTGTTTCTCAAATTGCTTGAATTTAAACGTGCTACGATGTTGTCATCTCGGTCCTAGTGTCGAAACGGTTAAATGCAGCCATCTCTTCTACTCCAAGAGCTTCTTATCTCACACATCCTGTCAGTGGAACACCCTTCCTATCACTTGCTTTCCTGATAGCTATAATCTTCAAATATTCAAAGGTAATGTCCATCGACATCTTATGATGCATTGACATCGATCCCTGTCCTTCTCTTTATCCTTTTCCCAAACACACATCTTGACTCTTAATATCATTCTCTGTAGCCCCTTGCATGCTAGTGGCTATCCCGCCTTGCTTGGGTTGACTTGTTTTAAAAAAAACGAAGATTCTGGCGAGAGAAATTGTCCAGTACGACACAGTGAAGCAAATAATTGACGTCTATTTCTCATTCTCTCTCGATCCCTATCTGTTTCTCCCTACCGTGTCCCTTCAGAAAACTGCGATCGTGACTCTCCGCGACTTCTTGTATTTTCTTGCTCCCAGTAAGAATCGCACTTTTATGAACGCTCGTTCTCTTTGCCTCACGTGTTCGGCCATTGTATCAATTTGCTTAAACATGTCCAGCAGGGTATGGCCTCTTTGTCTGTGGTTATTTTTTCTCGTTAATCCAATATTTCCAGGGTTATACATATTAACAATGACACAACGGTGGCAATAGCATCTGAATATGTTGTTCTTTCTATGCTTTATCTGTTCAAAACATATTAAAAACTGATTTACCATTCCTGAGAGTACAGTGTCAATAACGCACAAGCATCTGCTTCTTCTGCCTCTTCCTCTTCTTCTTCTTCTTCTTCTTCTTCTTCTTATTATTATTATTATTATTATTATTATTATTATTGAGAAAGGGAAAACACGAGAACAAATTGACACTTAGGTAGAAATATATGAATTCCAATATATCCATCATGAGAGCCAATATGGTTATTGTATATAGCAGTCATGTACGTCACAGGCAGATATGAGCGTTATTTTTACAAGTTTTGAGAAAAAAGCGGTCACGAGAATTGCCTGTGGAATCCAGCTGTAAATATACATCAAGTTGGGTGTTGCGGTCTATTCTGGCGTGATTCTTTTCCAAGTATCTAGACGTTAAATAAAATGCATCTAATCATCAAAAATTCAAAACTCCTTTAACATACTTCCAATCGTGAAACACTCAAATGATTTTTGATCGAATATTATATATATATATATATATATATATATATATGTGTGTGTGTGTGTGTGTGTGTGTGTTTACAAATATATACAAAAGTATGAAAGAACATGTTAAGTAAATAATCGGAAGTCTTTTAATATTTTGGTTTTTATTTATAAAAAAAAAACAGTGTCCAATAGAAAAGAAGAGCCTGAATTATAATAAAAAGTATTTAATTTAAAAATATGATTCCTTCGCTACATAACAGTTCTTATGGTTCAAAAACAAGAGCCAAAAGCTATGTTTCATCCTCATACAAAAATTTTCCCCATAACTAATCTTAAAGTTTACGCATTTTTCTAAGCGTATTCATTCGTAGAATTAATTACTATGGAAACGGCTGAAACAACCCGTCGAATAGGGGGCGTAAGGGTTAACAATTTGTATCAACATATCAGTCACCCTCGGAAAGAGGCCAAAACCAAGGCAGGGCCGGGGTGTCAATTTCAAAGCCTTTAATGACATTCCTATACGCACATTGTCTAGTCCGTCTTAGCGACAAAGAGTTATTGGCATCGTTGTACGCCGTTGTCTAGAGATTTTTTTCCCTAAAATGGCTGTTCGTACATAAACGCGTCGCAGTGAACTACAATTTGTTTTTTCTTTTTTTTATCTTGTGATTGGGATAAGCTTTTAAACCCTTTATTAGACCATCACTTTTTTATGCTAATTATTTAATGCGAAAATTTGTTGACGTCGACAAAAAAAACGTTAACACATATTTATGATTTAATAAATTTTCATTATTTAGAAACTTAATAATGCTTAGATTTTATGTAGGCATCAAGAGCATGGGTCATCCCAGGTTTTACAAGTTCTTGTTCTATTTATTATCCTACAAAATAACAACACACCAGCTAAGTCAAAATTACAAAGAACGAACATTATCTATGTGTTCAAATGCTCCTTAAGTAATTGTGTTCCTGATCAAACCGGACTCATAAATAATTACATCGGTTACACAACAACATGCTTATCCAGAAGTCTTACGTTACACCTATCTGATCACAGATCCATTAGAAACCATTTAAACACACACTTAGATTTACCCGACACCATTAGGAACATACTAGTAGAAAACACAAATATATTAACTGCATCCATCTACAAAAAAGAGTCAAAATAATGGAAGCTTTAATAAAAAAAAAGCCAACTCTTTACAATATTTACTACGAACAAAGCCACAATGTACTTAACCGTATTTAGAAATTAAAAACATCCCTACTACACACTAAGACATACACAGAACGCACACACTCAATTAAGCTGAAAAATCGAATAATCCTTGAAAATGGCTAAAGGTATATCCGAAAGCGCTCGGAAATATAAAATATTTGGACAGTTCTTACAAACCCTTTGTCCAGAAAAGAAAGCTCTTGTCAGAACACAAGAAAAATTAAATAAAATGCTTAACCGTAGTACATTGTCTGTCGTTTTTAATGAAACAAGCATAAAGGAAGGATTGCTGCCTAAATATAAACTATATATATATATATATATATATATATATATATATAGTCATCCACAAACAGACTGTTTCGCTGTATCACACCAGTGTGTCTAGATATCCGATTACCTCAAACCGGTATGGAAACTCGACTCATTTGGCGTCCGTCGGAGATTTTACCCTACAACGACCGGTCGAGAAGTCGAATTTTTACGTACCTATTCTTCAAATAAATACGCCAATAACAAAGAGAGCTCAGTTCACGGAAGAGATTTTTAGTATTAGTATTAGTAGTCATATATATATATATATATATATATATATATATATATAATTTACCCTTTCGCTAAACGATATCTGATTTTATAATAAACATTTTATATGTTGTATTCTAATATTTTATTTAATAGTTGCATAAAAATATATTAGCCATTCCTAATATTTAAAGTTTCCTATTTGTTAATTTTATATGAAAGACTTTCAGAAGTTATCACAAAACTTTGTATACACCACTTCTTGAAGTGAAAAAAGAAGAGATGCGTTTTACTTTTTTGCATGTGTTCAAGCTTGGTCATAATTCTCAAACTGATTTCACCATAAACAAATTATGGAATAAGGATTCTGCTTGTTGTCGATGGTTTGGAAGTTCTGCAGTTGCGATACGAGTATTGAAATCACGGTGGAAGAGGATGTTCTTCTGCAATTGACAATGAACATCTCTAAACACTCGTCGGCCAAAAGCCACGTTGCAGTGCCAAAAGAATATCACTGATATGGACGTTTTGAAGTATGCTCGATTATGCATTTGCGAAATTCGTATAATACCTTTATTCTGTCAAATAGTGAGAATTTCTTTTATTATGGCAATTATAAAAGACCGCCTAAATGACGATGTAGCGAAAAATGTTCCAAAACCTAACTTCCACCAAGAGAAGATCATCGTAACTTTCTGATCCTCTGCTATCGTTCCTAAATATTTGATACTTCTAGAATATAATTAGAGCATCACTGCCAATGTTTTCTTCCACAAACTGGATATAATAAACATTCAATAAAGAAAAATGCGACCGCCACTGCTTAATGGATGATGTTCTATTCTTTCCAAATCTTTTGCACTGTCTTCAGACCCAAACTCTCTGAAAGGTTCGTATAGAAGCTTCTAACGCGAATACTAAGCAGTACAGCATAACGTGTCCAAGTTTTGGCGGAGTGAATTGCGACATGATTCAATTTTGCTCACATGCGCTGCCCAACTCCCACTAATATACTGTGCTGGCGACAAAATAAAAAAAAATCAACGCGCATGCGCGAAATTAAAAATACAAAATTGCGATAATTTACCCACAGTAAAATATAGGTTTTGAATTCAGGTTTCCTTCTCGTAGACCAGTTGCCATCCAAAGCTATAGAACCCAGCTGGACGGAGAAGAGGAGGATTAATACCTTTAACAATTTAAACTTCAAACTTGAAACTTTAAATAATAGGAATGGCTAATATATTTTTAAGCAACTATTAAATAAAATATTAGAATACAACATATTAAATGTTTATTATAAAATCAGATATCGTTTTGAGAAAGGGTAAACTATATATATATATATATATATATATATATATATATATATATGACTACTAATACTAATACTAAAAATCTCTTCCGTGAACTGAGCTCTTTTTTTTATTGGCGTATTTATTCGAAGATTAGGTACGACTTCTTCTCGACCGGTCGTTGTAGGGTAAAATCTCCGACGGACGCCAAATGAGTCGAGTTTCTATACCGGTTTGAGGTAATCGGATATCGAGCCACACTGTTGTGATACAGCGAATCAGTCTGACTGTGGATGACTATATATATATATATATATATATATATATATATATATATATATATATATATAGTTTATATTTAGGTAGCAATTTTTATTAAATATTTTTTTTGTTTTAATTAAAAGGGTATTAAAACGTAAGTGAATGTAATGGATTCGACTAGAATTCGAACTCGTCTCTCCGATTCCTCTACCCGGCCGCTAGCCCATATTAATATATATATTATATGTATATATATATATTTTGGCAGCAATCTTTCTTTCAAGTACATTTCATTGAATACGACAGACAAGGTGATTCGGATTTTTTTTTATACAATTTCTCCTCTGAGCTAATATTTTTTTCTTTTCGTATATAAAATGAAATTGCTCAATTGTTATTTTTATCCGAGGGATTTCAGCTTTACATTTATCCCTTTTCAGGTTGAAAAACTTAACTCTTAACAAGAAATCTTTAGCTGTATGCATATATTTATATAATGTTTTCATTTTCAAAACACGGTCAAGATATTTCGTCCATATTCATAGAGGATGTTATTGAGTGTTTTCTTTTTTTTGTTTTTCTTAATAAGGCTTTCATCATTTTAGCCTTTTTTTCATGTAGATGATGTTACTATATTTGCGTTGTCAACAAGTATGTTACGAGTTTACGTTTATTTAAATGGGGCCTAAGTGAGTTATGGTCGGAAGTGTGTAAAGTGAGTCTTCGTGTCAAAAATGACGTAGTGTGGCCTCTATATTTATTTACGAATTTTGATTGGTCAGGAATACAATTCTTTAATGGACATTTAAATTCGTAAATAATATTTGTCAATTTTAATATTGTTCTAAGAGGTAAAGTATTATTTTTAACTATGAGGGTATAGGTTTTAAATTTTTTGTAACAAATAATTAAGCTTTTTGCTCTTGTCAAATGGTGTTTTACTTTTTTTTATAATATTCTTAATTCTAGTTTCGAGTTGTTTTAAATTTTTGTTCATTTCATTTTTATAAAAAATATTTAAGTATTAAAATATTCTATGTTTCTATTCTCGTCGTTGCTATTAGCTACCTTAGACAGAAAAAAAGCCTGAATGGGAAATTCAACAATTGAAAAGATAATGTCATTCTCTTAATATCTTCGCCGAATCTCAGGGCCCTTCATTTAAAAGACGTAGCCTTTACTTAAATAAATTTTATCTATTAATATAAAGCATAAACAGAAAATATATTAAATAATTGTAGGATTTAAACTATTTCGCTGTGTATATATATTATATATATATATATATATATATATATATATATATATATATATATATATATATATATATATATTATTTATTCGGAAATTATAACATAAATATGTTATAAAATCACAATGAAAATAGCCATTTGTTTGAACACTTCTGGTGTCTTATCAAGAGATGGTGTTGAATGTAAAATAAAGGGTTTTAAATACTTAATATAATTGTGTATATATATGTGTGTATATATATATATATATATATATATATATATACAGTGAGTGTGTCTGTGTATGTGTGTGAAGACTATTGCGTTTGAGTTATTTTTTTAATTATTGGAGAAGTAAAGAAGAATTTACTAATCAGCTGATACCAAATTATGGGAAAACTTCAAGAAGTGACGTGCAAAATCTTCACCGTTCAACACATAGACAAACAGATAAAAGATTGGAAGAACTGGCTAGAGTTACAGACGACAGAAATGTTTAGAAAGAAATAGTCAAAGGTATTCATTTGAAGACGATCAAACAGATAATCCAAGCAAGGTGGGCGGGCACAATTGTCGGATTCCTGACTTAGATTGAGGTCTCTACTATAATCATAGTCAGTGTGATTAACTTAACCACTACAGGGTCATGGGAATACGATATTGACTAATATTACCTTGATATGGCTTAAAGCCAAAATTAGTGTGTATCCAATCAGCAACTGCCTTCCTAATGTAATATGGACAGACAATATTTGTACTGCCGTGTTGCCTCGCATTTTAGACGTCATATATAATTCATGTACGCATATTTCTATATAAAAATTAATGAATTATCCTTGAATCTGATTTTAGGTTTCAAAATTGTACGCTGGAAATATGGCATGTAATTAAACGCATGCGCACACACAAACTTTTAAAATTATAACACACCTCTTTTATATATTGTCTACCTCCTTATATATTTTCCTACTGATATATCTTAGATTTGGATTCGAAATTGTTTGTGTACATATATAACACAAACATCGGTATCAGATAAATTAATTTATATCCATATTTCTTCTACAATTTATACAATTCGGCAATAGGTCAAAATTTCTTTATTCATATTTCAAATTATCATTCCATACTTTATATGTTTTTTTTTTACTTATATCTATATTGAACTAAAAATTATTGTAAAAACCCTAACTAACACATGTATTTAGCATACCCAAAATGTTTCCATTCAAATGGCAATTTATTAATTTACATAATGCGTTTATTTCAGAGCAAATAAGGGGAACTTAACCAAAAAATCTGCGTAATTCAGCTCTGGTTTTGTTTTAAGATTCCTGACCCTTCAACGAAAAAGTCTTCTTCAATTTCTACTATATACTTCCCTTGTATTAATTTCTCCTTCCTCCTCCATCGTTTTCCTCTCTTCTATTTCCACCTTTCCCTCTCTCTCTCTCTCTCCACTTTTTCTTGGGAGTTTTCGCGTACTTTGCTTAAATTTCTAACAGTTGCATTGTATTAAAGCTGTAGCGGACAGTTCCGCTTTGTTTTTAAACTCTTCGGGCCAGGTCCGTTTTTTACCGCCTTAACATTCCTTATGACCCAAACTGCTATCAACAAATAATATTGTCTTACTCTGTCACCCTCTTTCCTTCGCTTTTCTCCCTCTACTTTACCCTTCTCTGTTTCCTCTTAAGGTGTCTCTCCCTTTGTTTTTTTTTCGTTTTTTTTTCATGAGGTTGATTTTATACTACACTCTTAGATATCTACCTTATTGTTATATTTTTAGCATGTTCTAGAATTTGCATTTTCTCAGTTTGAGGATTTTCGTTTATATATTGTTCATTTCTTTCTTTATTTTTTTAGCAGAACATTAGGCCTTGGGCTATATTCCGATAATAATAAAACTGTTTAGCTTAGTTCCTATATCAACATATTTCTGCTAAACGTTCAAGTCTATTCTTCAGTTTTTTTTTCTGTTAAAATTTATTCAAACTATTAAAAAATAAAACAGTTACGCTTCAAAACGAAACTCTTTTTCACGCCCTATATATTTGTTTCTAAATGATAGACAAATCAATATTTTTTACCACATTCTCTTTTCATTATTGAGTGAAATATAATGATTTACTTATTAAAATTAAAGAAAAAATTATTAAATATTACCTAAAGTTAATATCTAGCATATTTTAACAGACGTACGTCTTTGTGAAGACGTTTTTTTACGATTGTTACTACATTTTATACTTCGAAATTTATAAAAAATAAATTACCATTATTATTTCGCAAACTTAATTTACTATTTATTCTTCAATATTGTTGTTATTCATAAAGAACTACTGCATTCATAGAATTATTTTTATTGTTTTTTTAGGTAAAATGAACAACAAATATTAATGTTTAGTTTATTTTTTTTAAATTATTCATTTAAGTGTAAAATAAAACTAAATGTCATATTTTAATTGCAAAATCATTGAAAAAGCCAAAATCTCTTTACACAAATTTAATTCCATATAATAAAATTTAATATATTTAATTTGATATTCTAAAAACGCGTTTAACGAAATATTTTCCACGCTGCCAATTTTTGGACAGTCATTTTTTTAAGTTCTTCTATAAAGTATTTATTTACTCAAGTTCAGAATGAAACTAATTTTTGACACAAGATGGCCGAAATAAAAGGTCCACTACCAGGCATTGTATTTAAAAGAGGCGAAGCCCTCTCCCCTCAGACACCGGGAAAAATCTCCAGTTCCTACTTAAAATTAAGGGTGGGTGTTGCCTGGAGGAACAACATTGTGATAGAGAATTGGGAAGTAGTTGATCTTATTTTGACCAATGCAATAAATTTAGATACTTAATTAATTCAATAAATAATTAAAAGATTATGTTATATTTTGCAAACATTTGGTAACATTATATCCCCAAACCAATATAAAAAATAATTTAAATGGTGGATTCTCAGGTTTAAGTCAACGCTCTTAAATTTCTGCTTTTAACTTATTGATATGAGGTAGAGATTAAATTTAGGATGAAGTGTATGATTTGGTAAGAAAAGTTAACTCTAAATTGAAGCGGTAAAAGAAATAATTCAGCTTAAGAAGATTAATCATTTCAGATATTAACTAGTTCCCAGCAATGTCAGAGAAGTGTTGTTTCATTGCTTTCAAAACAAATTACAAAAGGCAGCAAGACAAACCTGTGTGAGATGAATAAAATATCAGTTTATCGATTTCCAAATGACAAAGATGAGAGTGATGGCGAAAATCAGTTTCAAATGCCAATCTGAATGTTACAAATAATACATTTATTTGTAAACTACATTGGCCTTTAATGTTTGATACCATAGATATTCATGGAAAAATGCGCCCAAAAATCTACCATCTGTATGCCCAGATGTGTCAAAGAGACAAATACCAAGGCCCTCTTCTATTCAAAAGTTATATAAAATACTCCAATACCGCTCTATATTAAATTGATGAAATGAACGTCTTTTTTTTTTTAGAATTATATAAGATTAATTATACAAGTTTGAAAGAAAGTAATCAACAAAAAAGATTTTGTGTAACCAGTTGTAGCATATTGGATGAACATATTTTAACTGATCACTCGTCAGAAGTTATTCCTCTCTTTATATTGAGAATTTATAAACACAAATGCGGTTTGAAACCTTTCATTATGGAGTTAAATGGTATATTAATCGCCTGTCCGAAAACTGGAAATTACCCGATATTTCAATTCTATGGATTTTGATCACAAATAGAATAACTTGAGTCAGAACTTTTCAGCAATGGTCCCCAAAATAATTAGGATGAAATACAGCACACATAGTGTAATATGGGCTTTTGTATACTCTACAACATGTCGGTTTTGAATAATAGATTAAGACAATATCCTTATCAACATTAAGACAGATGACATAAGAAATATCAAAACTTAATTAAAAATCTCTTTTGCTATCTTTATTTAATACTATTAACGCCAATCATAAGCGGTGCACAATTCTCCATGATGAATTATATATCGCGAAAATGAAACTATATCATGACAAACAACTATCTGGTATTTTATTTGACAATCCATCTATACTGGCTTAAAGAGTACCGGGTATAATGCTGATACATTATTCTGAGGATCCAATATTGCTTGCATGATTGATTCCAATTTTAAGATCAACATCCACCTATTATTTAAAAAAAAATGAGTTAACAGTTCAGGCCATCACCTCTCTACCAGCTGATGTAAAGTCTATTATGTCATAGCTACTGAGAAAATCAAGCTTTTTTTAATTATATACCAAAGTACCTGAAAAATCTTAGATAACTAAAGATAATAAACATTTGCTTTTTTAATTATGTTCATCTATTGAAAAATATTTACAATTCGTGTCTCGCAGAAAAGACAGAAATTCTGATCTTTGATGGTAATGGAGTAAAACAAGTTGCACATTTGGCACATCTTAAACAGTTATATATTTTTGAATCTGAAAGTCTAGTTAATTTTCAGATTTAGATGAAATTTCCATTGATCCAAAGCCCATGGAAAGACAGCATGTTTCTAATTCCCTCAGAGCGTTTCCAGAAAAACAAACAAACAAACAAAAAAAAAACATATAATGCACATTTCAATCAGTTTGGATTAAGTATGGATAAGAATGATACTGTCATCTTCCTAAACATGGTTTTGACATGGAAGAAAATTTTAAATGTTAAGATCCTTCAAATTGCTAAACTACGCAATGACCTTCTACAAACTGAAATGAGATCTTCAAATGACAGCCGACTTCATTTCTCATTAAATTTAGTCAAATGGCATTTGATATGGCTGACAGTCAAGGTAATCGTATAAAACAATTAACCAAACTCACTGCTGCTATCATACACCATACATGCAATGAAATTGTCAGTCTATGTCGACACCTTTTAGCTACAAGCCATAAATATGCGTTACTTGGGCAATTTACAACTGATCCATTAGAAAAAAAATAACTTCATCAAGAATCAGTTGACAACTATTTTATAAATGTCTATCAGTTTATTGAAAATCTGCATAGTAAGTAGTTATTTTTGCATTTAAATGAGAATGTAAATATTGATGCTTTTGATGCCAGGCCTGTACATCTTGTGATTATAAACTTTGTGTAGAAGATTAAAGATATGTGGCAATTTTGAAATTTAAAACCATGTCTTTCTGAAAAAATAAATTGTTTCTTATATGCATAGCTGGATATATTACAAGAAATGGTAATCAACCCAGTGAATAGGAAACTCATTTATATTATAAAAACAAACAGTTGAATCTGACTAAACTTGTTTTTCATCCTTTTCCATAACATAAAGAAAAAGGTCTGTTATAAAATATTAAGTAAAATTTTATACATATTTCTAAGTTTTAGTCTTTCGAGATAGAGAGAAAGCATGCTCATATTTTTTGCAAATATTATACAGCCAGATCCGACAAAGCACCAGTTTTGAAGGTATTGGAACTTTTCTAGCATGGTTTTCTTTTATCTGTCTAATTTCTGAGATGATTGATTTTTATATACACATTTTGGCTGATACCCCCAGTCTTCTTCAAGTACTACTTGTTGAACCCGGTAACTTTAATGGAAATTTGAAATGAACACTTTATTCAATACCTGGGGTTAGATTGAAAGAAGTGTTCGGTCACACATGTAAATGGTGATGTTTCTGTATCAACATTATATTGATCATATCTTTTACAAGAAATCTTTAACTCTTTATATTTATTTTTCCAAAAATGTATTGCTGGTAATAATGTGTTTCTGGTATTAAAATCTATTTTTTACAATTTCATAATGTTTTGACACCTTTTGTGGGGGTAACTATTTGCCCATAGCTGGGACCCTAACAGGTGTTACTACGCCGGGTCATGGTGGACCTGGAAAAACCATCAATTAAGAGCTGTTTCCACGCTTCTCAAAATCTCCTGATTAGAGACCTTGCTGTTGGACATAGTTTACCGTCTTACCCAGGACGCGGATGTACTTTATGATCATACTATGGATAGGTTATTCTAAGTACTTTCAAAAAGAGCTAACTTAATTTAATTAAAAAAAAATCTGAAAATCAAACATATTTCAATATACCTACAGTTCTTTTTCTCAGTTGCGCCAAGAGCAGGCCTAGTATACTATATTATGAGTGCTACTAAAAACAAGTTCTTGTGCCAGACACAAAACTTGTCGCTATAATAGGCGCGAAATTACAGAACAAGTCGACTACATGGAAAAGGGAAAAAACAAACATTCATTTTACAATATTACAAGAAAGATACAAACAAAATTTGCATAAATAAAGCTACTCGTGTGCCTATTACGGCAGGATAATAATTCACTGAGGTTACAATAAGGAGACAGCCATCAAATATCAGGAAAAAGGGTTACAAATTTTAGAAAAAGACACGGATTCAAAGACAAAAAAAAGATTACACCCTTTAAAAAATTGCACAAGGCAGAAAATACAAAACTCTCCCACCGCTGTTCTTTGTAGAACACTCAATAATAGGACGTTTCAGCACAAAGCGTTTTTCGTGTTTTCACATGTTGTCTCGAGATCCTTGTTTGCAAGGTGTTATGGGGAAACACACCTATTCTATAGTTAATAGACTCTCCCACCAAATATAAGTAGGAGTAGTAAGAGAAACGAGGGTCTGTCGATGTCGGACGACCGGCTGACCGGTTGAACTCTCTGCCTTCGGGCGGGAAGGAACCCGAACGAGGCTACGCCGAAGGGCGGAGTCACGTTCGGGGAGGTAAACCGACCCTGAACCCGTTTATACGGGTTTAAAGGGTATATTTTTAGCCGAGCCCATGGGGCTCGGAGATCCCACGTTAAACCGGCCTTATGCCACATGATACCCTCGTGGGGTGGGGTGATAAATACTAGTCGATGTCGGACGACAGTAGTCGACAGTTAGTCGAATACGAAAGTAGTTAGCGACCACGACAAGATTACTCTGCGTAATACCTATTATATCCAATTCCTAACGTTTTGTACGCCGAACCTATTTAGGACTGATTTAGTACAAATACAAGCCTCCACTGCGAAATAACTCCACAACACTAGAAAGTTAACTTGAATGTTCTTTTGATTTTAATTATTCTCAGGAAAACACAGAAAATGATGTTCTGTCCAGGGGGTTTGAATCTGCCTGGAATCAGTTAAATCTGTCGATTCTTTATTTCCCCATTTTGATTTATGACCCTTCAGCTGGACTTTTTAAACGTAGGTGCTAATAGCTTTTTCCTATACCAGTTTCCCAGTGGTTCTTTCTTTCGTATTTATTCGATCCTAACAGTCAATTTTATTGAAAAACAAAAAAAAAAAAAAAAAAAAAAAAAAAAAAACAACCGTCATAATGACTCACTTCAAATTTTCATAAGGGCTTCAAAAATATATTTAGGTATTTTGTTATTTATACTATTTAACATTATTGTTGGGATCTGCGGTTGTGCGGTGGGTGTAACACGCGGCATCGAATTTCGGCCGAGTTCTTTAATTTTACTTTCTTAAAATAGCATTAGGAATGGCGTACAAACATCTCTTCTCACACAGCTATGGTTTAGCAGGGAAGACTCGGCTTTCTAGCTGTACGTGGTAAGCAGTATAGGCAAATAAAAACTATGAATTGGAAGCGCTGGTTTAGCGATACATGAGTCAGTCAATAATTTGTTACATGGAAAACATCTGACTTGTCACAAACATTGTTTCAGACAATTATTTTTCCTGATCATTATCAGACAAGTACGATGGATAGAACAAGGATTAAGCCGAATTATTTTTAGATAAAGGCGACCTGACAATGTTGTCTTCTATAAGACAGTGGTTACTGTCCGGTATAAAACACAAAGAAGCTCGGCTTGCAGCTATTCGAAAGTGAAAACATCCGTTAGTCTTTACCTCCACCTCACTTACGCTTCATCTCTGCCTCGTTCAGCTAGAGCAGTAGATTACACCTAACAAATAAAATTTGCTTACTGCTACGAACGTATCAGGATTTGAATTAGTCGGAGACGATCGGGACAAAGACTTACTTGTATGCAACAAGTGGTTGCTTCGAAGAAGTTGCACCCTGTTAACGAACCTGGTGTCTTGTATGAGCTGCAACAAAACAAAAATTAAAATCAAATGTTAAACTTAAACTTCATTACATTGAAAATTTTGTAAATGTCCTGGGGGTAATTGAAAATATTTTGTCTGTCCTAATTACCCCAGTTTGTCTAGATTATATTTAAATTATTAGTAAAACTTTAATAGAAAGATAATTCTATAATTACCAGATAATTGCTTATCATTAAAGACTGAGTATGTAGCCCTCGTGAGGCCCTGAATTTAGAAACATTGAAAGAATTCTTAAATTCACAATTAAATGTGGTGCGGGTTTCTTGATTCTATGATCTTGGCTGAGGTCGTTTGATATTATTTTTTAGAATAGTGTTGTTATGTCGTTCCTTTAGTGACATGAGGTCGTTTATGCATCTGTTGCCTTAAATATTCTCTCTGTGTGTTAAATTCCCCAGGACATTCTGGCGCTTAAATTTCAATTGTTCCTTTCTGATAAAGATTATACGAAATGCAAATATATCTGAAGATTTCTCACAAGACAAAATCTAATAAATAGAAAATTAACCCATTAACTGTGAACTGAAAGTTGAAAAACTGCCAGCTGTGTAAGCATGCTTATCATTGACGGGGTCGTCCCCAGCCGATTCACTATTCATATTGCACACGCTTCGTGCCCTAACATTAGAACTTATTTTGTAAATTTCCATATATTAATTTAAGATATTTTCTACAGTACATAAATGCATCTCTCCCCCTCTCTCTTTCTCTCTCTCTCTTTCTCTCTCTCTCTCTCTCTCTCTCTCTATATATATATATATATATATATATATATATATATATATATATGTGTGTGTGTGTGTGAAAACTCATGAGATATTTATTAAATCAGATATTTAATATTTCCAGTTGATATTCACAAACCCCAGCTGCACCCCTACTAGCACACACACAGCCACACACGCACTATATATATATATATATATATATATATATATATATATATTATTTAGACAGCAATCTCTTTCTTTCTCGCAAAGTCACTGCTACACAGATTGAACAGACTGAGTATAGAGGAAATATAGTTAAGAATAAAAGAGGAATTGGGTTGAAGAAGATAGAAGATGGAAACTGAATTTAAATCTTTGATGATTTTAGTTATCAGGGAGTTTCACTGACGGGAAATGCGAGGGGTGTAGCTGTTGGAATAATATAAGCGGTTACATTTAACTAATTCAGCAATAAAGGAGTCGGAGCTAGACGCCAACCTAGTAGCACGCTTAAATTCACAGGCACGAGTGGAAAATTTGCCATGAAAATATTTGTAGAAAAGGCAGAGGGAATACACGTCAAGTCGGTGAGAAATCACTGAAGTCGAGATGCAAAGTCAGGATCGATTATATTGCAGATTATTTTGGATTTTGTCAAACACCTGGAGATCAGTAGCAGAAACAACAGATCAGATATGGTAACAGTAACCAATGTACGGACGAATGTTATATATGTAAATGTGCAAGATGGAATCTGATGAGAAAAACATTCTGGCGTGATACAGTTACTCAACATTCCTAGTTGTAGATATAACTATTCATTCTATGTAATCGTCCCATTCAAGTCACTCGAAAATATGAGGTCCAAAAACGCAGTGTGTTGCTTTCCATGGGTCTATACGGTGGTTCAATGAGAGTAGTTTCGTTTTGGAGGCATTACAATTTACGAGACATTTCCTGACCCAAACTTGAGGGCCATTTCAACAGGAGCTTTGACAGATTTTCTATTGAGACAGGAGTAAATTTTAGTGTCATCTGCATAAATGCCTACTTTTATGCATTTTTAGTTAAAGACGACGGACTTTTCATTTATTTCTTCTTGTGTTTTCTGGAGTCAAAGTGTTTAAATTCTGCGCAAAGGTTCTGCATATCCAAAGACATTAGGCTATTGTTTTCGCCATTATGAAGGGCGATATTTTTATGTATCTGTCAAAATATATAGGGATGTTTTATTTTCCATACACCGTGAGTATATTGTAGCCGTTTTTATAATCAATGTTATTGTGTATCAGATTTTCGTTTTTTATTATTAGGTCTTCTATTATTTTCAATATTGTTCTACATGGATAAGGCATTTATACTTGTATTTTCTACTGGTAGATTTCGGATGGAGTCAGGTAGAAGTTTGCACGTGTTTAAATGAGTTCAAATGGAGCTATGGTCGGTTTGTTGTAACGTTTGTGGTCTAGATAAGAATGTAATTATTTATGAGTTTGATTTGATCTGGAACACTGTTCCTTACGGGACATTTGAACTCGTAATTAATGTTGGTTCTTTGTAGTTTAGATTTTGTGGGTGTGTTGTTATTTTCTATGATAAGGTTAGGTTAGGTCATTTTCTAGTGCAGGTGGACTGTGGTTGTGTATTTATTTATGAAATTGATAAAAGAAAATTCGTCTCGCTTATAGCTGAAATGTAGTCGTCTTTTGTAAAAGAAGTTGATGTTATTGTTTTTATCTCTATGTTCAGTATCGTTATTCGTTACTTTAGAAAGAAATACTGTAATTTGATGGTCGACAAGTTAGAAAAATCATTGCTAGCTTGTGTCTGTTTTACATTATTGAGATCTTTAAGGAAAAGTGGAGAAGATGAATTCTCGAGTGCTCTCTTTAGGAATGTTTTTTTATAAGTACTGTTTTATATCTAAGTTGTCATTCACTCTTAAAATTAAGGCAGCCAATGTTTCTACTAATAGCAAGTGTGTCATTAATATATTCTACGAGAACATCTAAAATAGGAGTTTATATTTTGACTCTCTGTTCATAGGTAAAAGTTAGGGAAGCAAATTTTATATATATATATATATATATATATATATATATATATATATATGCAAAGGACTGATGACATAGATGAAGCAAATTTTATATATATATATATATATATATATATATATATATATATATATATATATATATAAAAAAACAGAAAGATATATAATCCGCTTGTTCTTATAGATATTTTTACAAAATAGTGCTCTTTGTCTGGTTGAATTGGATTTCTCTGCATCCTTTGAAACGTGAATTATGATTTTTTGCTGTGTCTTTAAAACCCAGTAATTTTAAAAGTTACTCCAAAATTCGCTTGAGGATGAAATGGAACTAATTTCTTTAATTTAATTGCAAAATTAAATTCGAGCTTTCAGCTTCCATTTTTGAAACATGGTTAGAATTGTGTAGCGAAAAAAAAAATGTATTTTAATTCAATTAATTTATAATATATATATATATATATATATATATATATATGCAACAGATTGATGCAATAGATGAAGCAAATTTTAAATTTATATATATATATATATATATATATATATATATATATATATATATATATATATATATATATATCGCTCTCGAGGCGTGAATCTGTCAACATGCCTTCTTTATCCATCTGTCCACACTGTTTATAACATCGATAGCTTTATCTCCTTTCTCATCATATTTCTCTTATAAATACATATATTCACACACACTCAGAGATACTGACACAGACAGGCACACACTCACACACACACACACACACACACACACTTATATATATATATATATATATATATATATATATATATATATATATATATATATATGTATATATATATATATATGTATGTATGTATGTATGTATAAATCACCAATAACAAAACTTACCAACAATTGATATAACACAGTTTTCGAATCTCGACGTTCATTTTCCATTAGCTTCGAGGAATATTCTCTTAAGACGTACAAATTGACGTAAATTAAGCTTTCTTTTATGATTATCACACTTTCAAAGTAACTACTGAGTACTGAAAATATAGAAACCTACTTTTCCTTCGATGGATTTCACAGCAATTCCCAATTCAAACAGCATCCTATCAAACAACAAAGGTAAATTGATACGACGACTTTTCCCGCAGGAATTCGTTATTCTCATTTTATTTATAACATTATTTTCTTTTTTTTTAATCGCCGTCGGTGTAATGTTTTTTTCCTGTCTCTCATTTATTTTCATCCGTACCAACACATTCGTAGATAAAAAAAAAATAAAGAAAGGATACCGCAGGCATCTTGGCAAACTCATCGGGATGATGATTTTAATTAACAAAAAACACGACTTGTTAAGATTATATAAAAAAATACGAATAAAATTAAATATACCTGCAAGGAATTGTTTCTGTTAATGAATAGCATTCGATTTAGGCCAGAAACAGACACATAATCCTTCACATAGCATTATCAAGAAAAAGCGGCCATTTTGAACACGCTGCAATTTAATATTGCAGAAGTTATATCAAGATTTCGCAAATGTATATATTTTAAACTTTATGCATTTTTGATCAAGGATGAGTCCAAAGTGTGAATTGCAATTCCGAGATACCAAAATCAATTAAGTCCGGAAATTTAAATATATGGCCAGTGTTTGAAGTGGAAGGAATGTGTGACATTGAAATCTTAAAGCGTACAGGGATAATCAAGGAAGCGGTGTACTAAGAAATATTTTTAAAAAAATCACTAGAAACAAGGAAAAGGTGCCAAAACAGCTACGTAATATCGTTCCTCCTGTATATCAGTGAGGGCTGGTCGATCTCCTCAAAGATGAAGAACAGACGTGACGTAACTGAAATCTGGTTCTATAGAAGGATGCTAACGATACCGTGGACTGAACATATGAGTCACGATGAATTTTGGAGTAAATGGAAACAAAATGAAACTAATACTTAATATCAGGAAGAGACAGTGGTGGTTTTTGTTCTGTTGAGGATAGAGTGCTTTGAAAATTCGATACTCAAGAGGAAGAAAGAATGCAAATGGAACCGAGGAAAACAACGCACTGCATACTTAGTGAACATGTGTAAATCGATGGCTGACCAGTGCTTAGCAGAAATAACAGAAAATACAAAGTTTATTAAATCTTACAAGTGGTGGTAAGTTACGGAGAGCATTGATCGTCTATGACCTATGGGGACAAGGCACATAAAGAAGAAGAAGTCAAATTATGTTGAACGTTCTGATGTGCTTAATCATTTAACCTCAAACAAGGCAATAAAGTCACTAAGACGCAAGTGGATTTGTGAGTGTTAGAAATTATAAGGAAAAAAACATTATGAAGAGGAGAGAACAATAAAATAGCAAGGATTAAGTATACGGAAGTTTACGATTGACATTGAATTTAAATTTTTGAAGATCAATGTTGACTGGAAAAAAGAGGTCGGTAGAGATTTCCACAAGCAAGAAGTGTGGTAGAACAATGCATAGAACTTACAGTACATCTAATGATTTCAAGTGTAAAATGATGAGACCTTGCCTCCAATCTAGTACTGCACTTATGTTAATGGCATCTAGGTGTCATAGAAGAATGGTCATAAGCACAATCAGCAGGAAAGCGTTTAAAGAAAATGAAAAAAGGAACCCTGGAAAATTGAATGAAACCGAGATAGCAGGTCAGGACCAATAACATTGCAGATCATTCTTTAGATTTTATCAATAATATCGAAATATATCGCAGGAGCAGCAAAGCAGATTTCAGTCATATTTTGTTTTCATTGTCTGATAACGCATATATGTAGTGCCGTGTTTAATGGAGTGTTATTTGTAACCGACATCCTGCGTTTAATTTCCTTCCCATGTCCTTTCACTCTGTTTCGGACAAAAACCCTTAAGCTACACAAACGTTGTGAAGTTTTCTCCATTATATTCCATACAATGGATGAAGTGAGAAAGGAACGTCTCTGTCTAAGTCTCTCTCTCTCTCTCTCTCTGTCTCTCTCTCTTTCGTTCTTTCATTCTATCATAACATACAAGTGATGAGATGTTTCCTCAAAACGACAATCAATGTTGCTTTCTCTTTTCTTTTTGTGCAAAGGGAGGAAAAACGGGCTCAAACGAATTTCAAAGTCGATCTAAATGTTTCAGTTAGTAATCGAATATCGTGTCGAGAAGAGGTGTTCGAAAATAATTCTTCGAAAACAATTATTCGAAAATCAATTATACGAATTGTAAATTGTTTGAATGGAAATTACTCGAAAGGACAATCATACTAAAGGAAAATTATTAGAAATACCTATGTGGACTTACTTTGAATAAGTCAATTCTGATTTACCTAAAACTAAAAACTCCCTTGATGAATGGTATTGGTCTTTTTTGCACCAAGTTTCAGTCCACCATCACGCAATATGGATATTATTAGATGCTTTTAAAAGAGAACAAAACATGCAAAAAATTCATTTAAGTAAGAGCAGGTTGTCAACATATCAAGAACGCCAAGAAATAAAAAGATGTAAATGGAAAACATGAAAAATTGGCATCTTTAAACAATTACCCTTCAGTAGTTGATTATTTGAGTGCAATATTATATAACATAATGCTACAAGGATTTTTCTTATTAAATTGCTTTTATTAACGATATTTCTATTTTTAATAATTATAATTTGTGTATTTCCTCTTTTAAATTTCACATTTTCATTGCAATAACGAATCTTGCATTTCACTTAATATTCATTTAGTATAATTGCCTTTTCATTTAATTTTCATTCAGAACATTTTCAATTCGAATAGATATTTTTGGAATAATTATTTTCGAACAATTGTTTTCGAACATTTATTTTTGAACAATGTTCACATAATAATCAAATATTCCTGTAATGTCGGATGACATGCACAATTCAGTTCGATTATATTAGCTTCAAGTATATTTAGAATGAAATCTTTTTTACGAACCATTTTTAAGTTAAATATATGCTTATCGCTTAACTACTTAGATATTTTGAAAGGTTTCTGCACGATTTCCATTGTTGATAAAAAATGACTGTAACTTGTCACCGGCGCTTATTTTGGTTGATGATTTCTGGTGTGTTCTAGATTGTAGACTTGCATCGTTCATTTGCGAATCAGATATATTGAATGCTAATCTTTGGATCAGAAATGAATAGCTCAAACATGGAGGTTGAAATATTTAACTTTCAACGTGTTATGCACTATGAGTTTCACAAAAGGAGTACGCGTCGGAACCATAACAAAATAAAAGTTGTTAAGGTTTATTTGAATCGTGTTCCATTTCTTCAGGCGGTTAAAGTGATTTGACAGATTTCGTCAGGGTGATCTTAAACTAAAAGACAAACGGTAACCAGAGCGAAGCTGCGACTTCAATGAAGACGCCCTACTTAAAAATAAGAATAAACCGGATATAACGACAGAAGAGATTTCTAAGTGTTGGAAAATCGATATATCAACAGCCTTTTGCTATTTGTCGGCACTTTGGTCCAAGTAAAATGGCCAATTTTGGCAAATCGAAAAGGTGTCATTTTCCGGATATTGCAAAAGAGTTATTGCAGAAGTTTAAAGAATTTAAATGGGAAACCCTTCTGTTATATATATATATATATATATATATATATATATATATATATATATATATATATATATATATATATATATATATATATATATATGTGTATATATATATGTGTATATATATATATCAATTGACATGCATACATACACACTCACACACACACATATATATATACGCATATCAATGCATATATATATATATATATATATATTATGACAAACATACGCAATTCATATTTTTATGACAATGATGATAATAGTCTGAAGTTGCAAATAAAATGGCCACGAATTTGCGTGTATGTGGTAAAATTTCTAGGATACAGCTAGAGCTGTATCCTAGAAATTTTACCACACATTTTTTAAATATATTTATACATGCGATTGCTAGTAAAATGTCTGAGCGTTAGTATCTATCTATCTATCTATCTATCTATCTATCTATCTATCTATCTATCTATCAGTTTTAACTCTTGAGGATTCTTCCGGAATGTATATGTAGTATAGACTGGCTCCTTTTTAAATTAATTTCACCACAAGCAAGTAAATAAATATACTAAAACGCAAGGAGTTTCTGATTTTGTGAGAATATGAGAAAATAATTATTAACGTGAAAACGGAGAGATTGAGTGGGAGAGGGACGGAGGGCAAGAGGCAGAGATAGAGCAATAAAATTTCATAAATTAAGAAGACAGATATTTTGATTAATGTCGCTATGGATATCAAATTTAAATAGAAAGCAAGAAACCAGAAGAGATTTCCACAAGCTAGATGTATGAGAGAAAAAATTGTTAGCATAGAATATAGAGTTAAGTTTATCCTTCTCAGCTGTAAGTTGATGAGACCTTACTGCACATCTGTTGCTGCGATGAAACTCATGAAGTTCAACTACTTCATTGGAATATTCATAAAAAAATACAGAAAAAATATTTATAGAAAAGACAGAGAGGAAGTCAACTCAGGTGGGGATGCAAATCTGCCGGGAACCAAGAAATTATCTGAGGATCAAGGAACATTGCAGATTCTTCTTTGTATTTAAATTAGGATCTATTAATACATAGTAAAACCAGTAATATTATATTCGTTGACAAATGGTAGACTTATAACTGTGCAAGAAATATTCTGACAAGAAAAAATGTCTAGAAGATCACCTAGAAATATATTCAATATAAATATTCAATTTAATGTGAGGAGAAACCATTAACCAGTGAAGACACAATGACATACTCTCCTGTAAGTTATCGTCAGCCGCTCTGTGTGAAGTCAAAGAGGGTTCTATCGCACGAGTAAAAGAGATGAGTTTCCTAAGGAGTTAAATGTAACAAGTCATTTCTTGCCCCAGTTAACAACAGATTGTAGGTCACTTTTAGAACGATTTGCTAATTTGACCCAATCGAAGAGAGTAAGGAGTAAATAGCAGTGACATGAATTAAGATACCAAGTTGTGGACTCAGGACATAAGGAAGGTCATTGATGAAAATTAGAAACGTCGTAGGTCCAAGGATTATTCAAAAAGATCTAGAGGATTGGCCGTTTAAGATAACTTTCATTACACAATATGATAAGAAAGAAAGAAGCATTTCAAAAATCGTGGCATCAGAATAGATTCATACTCCACTAGCGAATAGCTCTCCCTGTTTAGCCTTCCACGAGGTGCACAAAATAAAAAATCAGGAAAATGAATCTAAGACAAAGGTATATTCGTAAAGAACCTAGGAGGAAACGAACTAGCTTTGTAAGAATTTTTTATCGAGACGATATTGCTGACGATTATGCGACGGCGGAGCGGTCACGTCTTTTATTAATGATATCATAGTCAAGCTAACCATCATACAAGCTATCTCTATGAAAACCAAATACACTTTCTGGGTTGAATATTTATATCTATGACACTACCGTAGGTACTCTTTGTTATTTAAAAGATAAGAGCAGATATCCGTGTATTCAGTGAACATCTATTTCTCCATTTTAGTGGCCACAGTATGGTTAACCTAGATTTCCAACACGCACGCGCGCACACATACGCGTGTGCGCACCTCGCATTCTTACATATATAAATATGTGTGTGTGTGTTTGTGTCTGTGTGTATGTATTCAGTAAACCAATAAAAGTGAAAAAAATATCTTAACGAACACGGACATACACACACACACACACACACACACATATATATATATATATATATATATATATAAATTAACTTAATAATACCATTAAGAAAATTGATAATATTAATAACAATGCTAACAAATATACATCAAAATAGACATAACACTATTAACTTATACTTTTTTTGTAACCAAATACATAATATTTATAATCGTAATGAAACATCACTCAAAAACTCAATAGACATCACTCAAAAACCCATTTATGATAATAAACAAGTTTAGTTAATCATAAGTTTATAAACATATTTAAAATAACAGACCTCATATTCTCCAATAACCCAACAACCACACAACGAAATCCTCTACAAAAAAAAAACAAAAAACAATGTGCTGTATCAAATTTCATGCCGGTTCAGAGATTGTATCTCTGATACTAATAATAAACCCAGTAAATACATTGGATATATTACAAAGACGCTCTCTCGTTGACTTACCTGTCACCTTTCTGATCTTAGTTCCATTGAACAACATTTCTTAGAAAAAACACAGCTATGTACATAACATTAGAGACTATTCGTTGATAACACAACATACCCACATAAACACACAGTAAAAAGAATATTAAGATATTGGGAGCCGTCTATATTAAAACAAAGCGACCCACACTCAACAAAATTACATTTCAAACCAGTCACATCATATTACAATTCATTTAAACATATAGTTCTGTTGATTTCATTTCTTTCTCTCAGGTGGTGATGTATGACGTCATAGAACAGCATTACGAAATTACAAACTGCGTCTGCAATTCCGCGACCGTTATCGTCACATAGCAAACTTCTATGCAAACAAAACACGATGTCATCTTCGACGGTGAATATCCCTGTTGCAATGTCCATATAACCACTCTAATGCTGGCTCATGTGAACTGAAAGCTTAGATCGACGACTAATATTATAAAGAAATATCCAGATGTTAGACTGTCTTTATTTTCTCCGAAAACTAAAGCCATCATACGACGCTTGTAAATATATATATATATATGTATGCTATATATATATATATATATATATATATATATATATATATATATATATATATATATATATATATATATAGTGATATATGCGCCTGTCCAAGTGATATTTTGTGATACGCATGTAAGAAGCTTTTTTTTTTTTTTTTTTATATTTCACTAATGAACCGGCGTTTTCACAAAAATTAATTTTATTCCCCAATTTTTCTAATGACGATGATTCTTTCTACGAAAATGTCCAATTTGAAAGTATACAAATGTTTTCAGAATAAACATTCCATCTTATTTTCATCCAACTGTATACATATATATATAAAGTCAATTTGGGCAATTCGAGGTGGTGTAATGGTTAACAAGTATGTCTCGCTAGAACAATTACGACGGTGTAGTGAGTTCGATCCTCACTGGGTGCCCCAAACTTTCGGCAATGAGCCACGTTTGGAAAATCACTATAAAGGGTCAATTCACATAGAAAGTGCTAATTCTCTTTCGACCCCTGTCGAGATACTGCCATGCTCGAAGCTGCTGTGATTTAAATTTGGACAGCCCTACTTGGAATGATCGGGTCATGTTAGTATGAAGGAGATCTTATCCTAATGATATATGATATGGACTGAGAGAGTAATTTACAATCTCCAATGTGTAACAGTCCAGTTATGTGCCATGCGAGAAAAAGAAGAGTATTCATACCATTCCCAAGCGGAATAGCACATAAATGAATGTGATGGATTCGACTAGAATTTGAACTCGGCTCTCCGATTCCTCAATCCGAGCGGTTATCCAATACTCCACCGTTCCTCCAACGTATAAAAGTTTTCCCGAATTCTTTTGATGTCCTGCTTCATACGACGAATGGACAAGCATTCTACCTGCTCAGTTCCAAAGCAAAAGCTATATTTGACGGCCGATATTGTATTCAGGACAGAGTGCGAATTCCTGGGATCGTCACCCGCGTCAGTACTTATCAGCTCACATGCTTGAAATATTAATATTCGTGAGATTCGAACTCTACTCTCATATTTTAGCAACTCGACCCCTTCCCCATTACATGCATGAGCGAGCGGTCGCACGAACACAAACACGCACATGCCCGCAGACAGACAGACAGTATGACACATAGTGGCACACACACACACACACACACACACACACATATATATATATATATATATATATATATATATATATATTTACATTAGTCGGACTATTGTCGTCATCTTTGTCGACAAAGATGAGGACAATAGTCCGACTAATGTAAATACTGTACATAATACCTCATCTCAGAAATATATATATATATATATATATATATAAAACACACAAACACGCACACACGCACATACACACGCATGCACAGTCAAGGGCGCACTTACACAAGTTAATCTGTGAAAGATTCTTTGTGTTTTTCAACACTTACAGTAACAGTCTGTGGTTCATACTGCAACTTTGCTAAGCTGACATTAGCTACAGTTTACGAATGAGAGTGGACAGAATTTGAACATTTCCTGCCCACTCAAAACTCACTCAATGATTATTTATGACAACGGTTTCCGCTCAGAAATCATGGGTCATTTTCACAGGAATTTCCTGACGGTTGAGAAATGAACCAAGTTGTTATATGAACCTGTGTTTGATATTCAGAACGCTAAAAATCTCGACATATGCCCATGCGCCAAATATTTGCTTACTACATCAAAATATCTGTACAGTGTATCAACGCAAAAAGAATGTTAAGAAAATACAATATATAAGAAGACATTTTATTTAAACAGTCATTTTAGGACTTAATATATGACAATGTTTTTATGTTTTTTTAATATAGGGAAACATTTGGTATTCATTGACCGAGTAGAAATTCATAAAATATTACTTTATAAAAGTTGTGAAGGAAAATAGGTTTTTAAAACCTAGTAACTCTTATTGCACTTTCCATTAATGGGTTGGACTTCCTAGTTTGCCTTTTACTTGAGCTAGTGTACATCATCAACATTTAATTATGTAATTAATCTTTCTTCCAAATACATGTTCTTACATTTTCGTTATCGCTGCTGTTGTAGGCTCTCAATAGACTTTGTTTCACTTATCTGCTGCAGTTTTTCTTATGGTTTTCTAATGTCGGTTCCCGATGTTCGAAAAAGGAGGTTCCTCGCAGATTCCTATAATCTTCACTCGCTCGAAGACATTTTTCAATAATCTTTCTAAGAAAGCTGTTATATAGAACCGTCTGTTTAGAAATTTATGAACGAATTTGGCGCTAGGTATTGCATCTATATGAAAGCCTTAATCTGACGGGACTATTTAAGAACATGGCTCGTATTTTTTAGTTTAACGTTTTGATTTTGTACAAGCTTGCAATATTTGATGAAATTATTCCTTGCCCACAACCTTTGTTATCCCCATTTTTTTTCTATCATATTCTAAATTTATATAACGGATCCATATATCGATAAGTAAATGTTTAGTATTTATACGCATCTCTGAAGTCATATATTTAATATGTAATCATCATTAATTTTGGTATTCGACAAATTGGAAAAACCGTGATACCTAAATATAGTCAAGCTTTCAGACATAAATTATTGGCTGTAGAAAAGACACTCTAATTATCGCAATAAAAATTAGCAGATAGTAGCAGCAGAAGATGACTGGTGTCTATATAATTTTATATTGGCTACAGAAACCCATCTATAATATTTTCTTTTTAACAGTTGGCAATGTAGGATATATCTCTTGTTTCAAAATGTGAACACGTGAAAACCCTTAGCAAGGAAATGCGTAAATTTTCATAATAATGCATTGTTCATTTTATCTATAGGGAACGTAATTTTTATAAAATATCAGCCTGCCTCGAAACTTCCTGTCACTCTCTACATTTTTATTGAGATCACATCGAGAGCTACTGAAAAACCCTGGCGTGAAAAAAAGAAATTGATATATGAACACAACGAGACTTGAACTCAAAATCTTCTTATTCTAAATCAACGACACGACATGTTGTTTGCTTTTTTCAGATAGCGGCCATTATGTAATTATAATATTAAATTGTTTTCTTTGATAAACATCAAACACATACATTATGTAGCGAGCCGTTTAATTAATCACAACTTTAATGTTTATGAATGAGGAAAAACTGTCAATGTCTGTAGAAAAATGGCTTCATCGTTATGATTTTACTATGAGGAATTAAATGTAGAATATTCAAACTATTCCTGAAAAATATTACGAACAAAGAGTTTCTGGCTGCCTTCGTGGTCTTGTGTCATCTAAACTTGTGTATGTAAACAAAAAGAATGTTCTGGTGTTTTAATAATTGAGTCTTATGCGATACACGCTTCGATACATGACTGACGAGGCAGATATTTTTCCCGCACTAGGGTTCCATTTCTTTCTGAGGTAGACCAGTTGCCATCCAAGGCTCTATAAGCCCGTCTTTTTCATAGCTGGGGAGGGGGATGAGCATCTATACCTTTGCCAACAGTATTAGTGGATGTAATTGATTCGATGGAATTCAAACTCGAATTCATCAATCCGAGCCGCTATCCCTTACTCCATCGGGCTTTTTTTTATAATTCGTATGAGAAAATAATAACTCTAACCTTATTAAGCAATTTTCGTACTTCTGTCATTCTATATATATGTTGGGGATCTATGTGACTATGTATTTCCTTCCTACGCCACGAAATGTAAACTTTTTTTTTATCAAAATATATTACAGAATGTTCTTGCGTGTGTAAGTGATATTGTTTAATATGTTGAAAATCACTTATCTACTTTGGTCGAGATATAAATAAATAAATATATAATTAAATATTACAATCTGTGTAAGTCAGTATGTCCATTGGCTAAAAGAATGATGAAAATGAAAATAAATTATTTTAACATAATATTCTTTTCGAAATAATCTATTTACTTGGTAATCTACTCTCTCAAAAATTATATTTATACATACAGATGCGCGCGCATATATGCATAGACAGATAGATAGATAAATATGAGTAATTAACATTGTCTGGAAACCCCCGAGGTGTTTTGACTTGCAAGTGAACAAACCAATTACCAAGGAAAAATAAGGGACAAAAAATGAAGAAACCAAAAACATGTAATTGTGGCGTCCAGGTTCAGAGTCCAAAGAAAAAAAAAATCCAAAACGAGTAAAGCAAAAGTAACTACGTAAAGTGCTCAATACACTAAGTAGAATAAATCTAACTATGAATCTAAAGAGCCAGGCAAACCTACCTAGGTTTCATCTACGCGGAGAGTCGGGGTACGCTGGCCAACCGCGTAGGTGAAATAGGTAGGTTTTCCTGGTTATTTAGGTTAATAGTTATATATATATATATATATATATATATATATATATATATATATATATATATATATATATATATAAACATTTAAAATATACTTTTGTGTCATGCTTCGATTTTACGGTTAAAATCTCATATAAAACCAAATGTACCTGCACGGGTGTCCAATAATAATCACGGTTGCGAGAAAATGAAGTAAGAAAAAATAACTATTTACACAATATAGGCTTTTTATTTCAATTTTGACTGGTAACAATCATAAGGATATTTTTAAATGCATTATTTTCTGAATCAATAAAAAATATACATTAACGTTACAACGATAGGACATAAAGTATGGCTGCTTAAGATTTTCCCAGAAGTCTTATTAATTTAAAAACCAAATCATGGAGCATCGTAGAAGTAATAGTCTATACTGTCACAATTATTCTGAGGGGAAACTCGTTCGTATAAAATCATTGTAACAATTTGCGTTTACAAGTGAGAATGTTTTGAAAAAGATAATTTCCCTTGGGTCAAAGAAAAGAGAATAGGACTGTAAGTGAATATCAATCTTCAAAGATGGCAGCGAATGTTGGACAATATCCATTCAGATGAGGTAACGAAGTAACTCAACGACAACACGGCTCTGCAGAAGGACGATGAGAATAGCATGAAAAATACGTGTGCAACGAAGAAAATTTTAGGAAAATGGAAACGGTATCTACTTAGAACCAGAAATGCTTTTGCGATTTTCTGGAACACGACGAGGAATATGTTTTTGGAGAATTCGACATTAACAGGGGCTACCGAATGCAAGGGGTCAGTAAGTAACAGAAATTAATCTTCCTAACATATTGGAGTATGGATGGTCGATGGAACTGAGAGTAAGGTGCGGAATATTGTATAGAGTTGCTAGATTTAGGAAACTTTGAAGTCATGGCTTCCCTTATATAGAAAATGTAATAATTTTGTAATGTCTTCTTTTGACCTAATAATATATATATATATATATATATATATATATATATATATATATATATATATATATATATATATATATATAACCAAGGCTAGAAACAGCTAGGTTAAATATTTCCATGGAATAAATCATTCGTTAGATCTACAGGTTTTTTTTCTTTTAATTATGCAACTAACAACAGAGACAAGCATCCTAACTTTGATATGAATAAGGCATGGACCTCGTTAAAAAGCGTAGGCTCTTACTTTGTAAACGTCATCACCTGGGTTTTTTCATTGATTTGAAATTTTAAGCCTTTCTAGTTCCTTTGCATTGTTTTATTTAAATAAAAGAAGTGAACAAGGCTAGCAACAGTTAGATGAAATATTTCCATGAAATAAATCATTCTTTGGAACGACAAGTTTTTTCTTTTAATTAACTAAAGAAACTTTAACATCACTAATCGAATATTATGTACGCACCATTTAAATTTAAGGTATATGAAAATTTCAGCGCACTAATCGAAAAAAACATTAATCGAGAGACATCTATTTACAGTCGATCTACGCTTCACGCTCACATGGGCCATCATCAGAGTTGTTATATGGACGTTACACACAGAAATATTTACCATCAAAGAGAACATACTGCTTTTTTATATAGAAATTTCTATGTAAACAACACAGGATCTCTCTCTCTCTCTCTCTCTCTCTATATATATATATATATATATATATATATATATATATATATATATATATATATATATATATATATATATGTTCTCAGTCCTCATGTGATTAGCCTGGCAATAAACCAAGACCTCTGATCAGGTCTTGGTTTATCTGGTCTTGCTACCTATGTGGTAGCACTTAATAGACTCCCAAAAATTAGTAAATAGTGACTCCCACACCGAAAACAAACACTATGAATGTATAAAATCTGATTTTTGTAGTAAAAATACCAGCAATTATATGACGCATAAGGGATTTATATGCTGTTAAACAAACTAATCTATCAATCAGCCCTCATGTGATAAAAATATATTCCTAACTTTAAGTCTTAAATTCTGTGAGGACAGTCATTGTTTTGTTAATCTCCTGACATAACAGACCGTCAGTTTTTTTTGTTTTTTTTATGTTTCTCTTGTAGTCGTGTGACAGCATCTGTTTTCTTGCAGGATTCCACTGACAAATATCCCACCATTTTAATGTACGATACAATGTCGAGAAATGTAGAAACAATTTTCTCATCGTCTTCAGGTTATAAAACACTTTCCTTCACTTTAAGCCTTAACCAATAAGTGGTTCCCCTTAAATAACAAACCAAACAAATGAGTTTAAATAACTTTAAAAAACAGAAAGGCACCAGGAAGCAAGAAGTGCCGAATATTAAGATTATAACAATTAAGAACAAAATTATATAAAGATAGTGAATTCTCTGTCTATGCTATTTTACAAATTCGAACGTTAGTCACGTAGAATAACAAAGTTGAAGAGGTTTTACGCTATTAACCCAGAATTCCTTCCAGAAAGAGAGTAATTAAAAGCTCTCTAACGCAAATGTGTACACACCTACCAACGTATGGGAGAGAGAGAGAGAAAGAAAGAGATAGTGAGTGTGGGTAAGGCATGACCTCAATTAAAGGGCGGTGTTCATGTGTTTATGTGGAGAAAAATAAGCTGTGGTTATAGAGGCATTTATTAGCATGTACATTTCCATTGCGTCTTCATTAAATAGACGCATTTAATATTTTCTAATTTTCCTAAAATTGATGTTTGAATTCACCAAAAATATTTTCATTATTACTATTTAAAAAGTATTTGCCATAATTATATAATAATTGCGCATCGCCCTCTCTTCATTAATTCACCCAATCGTTGCACCCTTCCAATCCCTCAGAAATAATGAACTATTCCGTTTAGATTGCGCGAAAAGAGGATAAAATATACTGCGTTGTGCCAGTGAGAAAATTAAAGAATGTAGATCAGATAAAATTGGAAGGAGAGAATAAGATTACACTCATAATGACAGATACTACGTTTTGCTCTTAGGCAAAAAAGTAATAACTGCTGTGATAATAGCGTTTTTAATGCACTCTGTCGAACCACAAGATAATCGGCAAAAATAGATTTACTATAAATAATATAGCATCGTCTGTTGAATTATTTTAAAATTATTATTAAGAGAAATGTTATTAAGACGAAGATTTGACTAGCATGTATAAATTATAGTAGGCTATCAGATGCTCATATGAATTAGATACATTTTAATGAATTTTACCTAATGTCACCATATTCCACGTTGGCAGCTACTTAATAAAAGCTAATAGCAGAAAAATCATAACGTATAGCTATAATAACAGAACATGCGCAAAGAAAATTTTTTCAAACCAAAAATTGATAACAGTGCCAATGTGTTGATGACAATGCTTCGAATGCAACATTAATGTGATCGCATGCATCGTGACACGAAACTCGATTTAGTATTCTTTTATCATTGGACATTCTGAGAAACTATTATTTTTCTTACAATGCACAACGTTCAGAATAGCATTCGTGTAAATAGCAATGTTCTTCTATCACGTACCGTGTCCCTTCAGGACATTGGCAATCATGCCTTTACAAAACATCCTATGATTTGTAGCTGTTAGCAATAGTTTCTTTCTTTGACATCTCCCCGCCCCATTCCAGCCAGCCTTTTACTCAACCCTTTTATGGCATAATATCCGCTGTTTCACTCGTTTCTTTGATATTACATGCGAGTGTTAAATTCTCCAAACATTCTTTCTTCATTTGGCGGCCCAAAATATCGACATTCTGATTCTAATTATATGTGTCCTTTTTGCTTAGTTATTCTTAACACATTACCCTCCTGAATCCCATGCCCAGTCTATGTTATTCTCAACATACTACTGTAGAATCAGATACCTGTTGCTTCAAGTCACTTTTTTCCTATGTGAGAAATTTTTTCAGTATTTACTACCGTCTTCTAAGATTGTTATTACATAGCAGTAAAGCATTCCTTTATTTGTGCCTGAAGAAAATCTTGTTTTCTAAATTCTTTGCTTAACATTTTGGAAGATATGGTTCCCGAATAAAATGCGACTTCGCATTTCCATGTCACATTTTCTATCCTCTCTTAAAACACTTCGTTGATAATTAAATTTTCTGTACTTCCATTTATCTTGACATTTCGAATTTGTAGCATGGATTTTCTGCCATTATAAAACCCTTCGCCAGAATGATCTATGTGTTACTAAACAGAATAATTATTTGCAAACGTATTCAAAAAATTGTTTTCTTTGCCGAAAGATATAGAACATTGTCAGGCAAAGTAATCATTTATCTCAATGTGTTACAATTCTTCTTGAAACATATCTACACATGTGCCTTCAAAAAGCTAATACATAAGTGAGCTGATACGTTCACAACATATGGATTTTGTAATGGGCCTATAAATCCATCGCCTCAAAATAACTATATACTTACCTTTATTATCAACATGTGTTGGCGATTTCTTTAAACTTTTGATCCGCCCGTTTACCTCGTTGAAGTGAGCACAACATTTATAGAAAGGAGAGGGCGGGCTATCTCATGTTTGGCACCTACATAAAACGCTAGATCTGTCGATGCTATTTACGTAAAAAACTCTAGTTTTCTGGGTAGAATTTTGGTTATATAGCAGCTTAAGATTCAGATCAAAGGTACAACAAACGCAAAAATCCCCGTAATTAACTTCTATATTTACTTTACTAATTTCGTCTAAACCTTGAGGTAATGAATTCGTTTTGTTATTTTTCAGATCCACATTACGAAATCTTATGTCGGATGCTTGTTAAATGCCGCTATTACCTTAGCAATGATAGACCATTTGTTGTATTTTATATTATTTTAGAAATTCTTATCTGATATCCAAGTTCCTCGAAAATCTGGTAATGTATATAATAAAATATAATATATAATATAGAATATAATCTTTTGTTCTATTTTAGACAATTTAAAAGGAAGAGCCCAAGAATGCAAATTATAAATTAGAAATACCAGAATCAAGCAAAAATTTAAAGCGCATTGGGATAGCCAAAGATGCATGCCAAAAGCTAAGCAGAGTATTAAGAGACAGGAAAAAAAAAACTTCGTTTGAAACAAAGAAAAGATACAGAACTTTTACGTGATATATGTCCTCCTATATGTCAGTGAATGCTGGACATTTTTCTCATCGACGAAGACATCAACAATTCGCCCTTGCATGGAGTATTGCTGCCATATATGGTCTTGAGCCCCTTCTGTTTGCCTCGGGGTTCTTGAGAGGCTACAGAGGCGGATATGCAATATAATTTGCCCTGATCTGGCATCTCCTCTACAGACACTTTCTTACAGACGCACCGTCGCCTCTCTTTGTCTTTTTTACAAATACTTTCATGGCAATTGCTCCGAGGAGCTGCATTCGCTGGTTCCCAGACTTCATGAATTCAAGCGCCCGACGAGGTTGCCATCCCGCTCTCACCCTTTCACTGTCAAAACCCTTAAATGTAGCCGTCTCTTCTACTCCAATAGCTTCATGACTCGCACTTCTCGCCTGTGGAACTCCCTTCCCTATTCCAGTTTCCCTGAGAGATATAATCTCCAGCTATTCAAATGCAATATCAATCGACATCTCCAGTTGCCTTGATCTATCCACTACTCTTCTCCTCATCCTTTCTTCTGTCACTCCTATCTGATCTTGCTCCAAATTTTCTCTAACTCCTTGCGTCCTAGTGGCTTCCCGCCTTGCTTGGGGTGAAACGCTTAAAAAAATGATTGAAGCAACGGATATGTGGTTCTACAGAAGGATAATTAGGATACCATGCACTGAACGTGTAAGCAACGACGAAGATTTAGAGAAAAGTTAAAACACAATGGAAAGTTATTTATTAACATCAGAAAGAAAGGGTTGAAATTTCTAGGCCACATAATAAGAAAATTGGGCTTGGAAAATATGATACCCACAGGACAGATTGAAGGGAAGAGCGACAGAGTAAACTAGGCAAAATATTAAAAATATCAAAAAGACAAAATGTATTAAGAGCTAAAAAGGGCTGGAGATTTTCAAGAGCCATGATCGTCTACCCTCTGAGGTGAAACTACAGATAAAGAAGAAGATGGATATATTAGTTTAGAGCCGTCCATCTCATATTCACCGGAATCCCAAGAGAAAACAAGAGGATTCTTTTCTATTATTTGTCTTCTAGAATGCCGTGTATACAAAATATTTCTTTGCAACATTGAAAGCAGCCTTAGGTTCTGTTTGAAATATTGAAAATCTCTACTTCAAAATTCAGGATATTTTATAGAAATGTCTTCTGCTTTGTACATACGGTGAAGGAAACATGTTTTACCTACTCAACAGACAATCATATAATATTTATTTTTATTATATATCGGTAACGCAGGAAATGACGTTACATATGATTCACAGCATAATACACATTACTACAAATGCATATATATATATCAGTATTTACGTCTTTGTGTGTGCGTGTGTGTGTAAATTATTGATTTGCTTTTGAAAATTCTGATCAGTAATTCTAAAATCCTGCAATCAATTTGTTTTCATGGTGTAGTTGTGTATCAATAAGTCTTAATGACAAGAACTGTACTCATAAAAAAACAAAAAACAGACTCTCATTCAATAAAGTAAATTCTAAAAAAAAAAGAATTAAAAACTAAATGTGATACACTAGGAATAGTCAGGTTCCGGTACAAGTTCGACATACCAAATAGACTTCTAAATGCGTCATTCGAACTTGTCTTTTTTGTTGTTGTTTTTAACGGTTCTTGAAAACCTCAACTCAGACATGATTTTCCTTTCCTGCGTTCGTCTAGACGAGACGTATAAAATTTAGTTTGTCTTTCTAAAGTGTAAGTTTGAAGGGTCGAAACGCTTTCAAGCCGGTGGCATAACAGCAATGACCGTTTTATGCACATTTGAAAATGTTCAAGCAACGAGGTGTTTGTATGACATAAAACGTAGATTTACTTTATATTAAGACTAATCTCTTCATACTTAATCCTATTAATAAGCATTTTATGTATAATCCCATGTCAATATATATTTTATTGATAATTCTATGTGTATGAAATTTTATACAAAATCCAAAGCGTGGTAAAAGTTGTGGATTCTGTAGAGGTAATTTTACGGATAATCCCATGTCACTATATATTTTATTGATGTGTAGGAAATTTTATAGATAATCCAATGCGTAGTAAAATTTTTGAATTCTGTAGAGGTAATTTTACAGATAACCACAGGTGTATACATTTTTAATGAATAATCAGATTTGTAGGCATTTTTCAAGCCATGTCGTATACATAAGGATTTGTATGTATAATCTCATGCGCAAAAATCTTTTTATGACTATTCCCATGGATAAGCATTTGCAATAGATATTCCCATATATAGTCATTTTTAAGTATTATACGTTTTCCAGATATTACATGTTAATTCGTTTATAAAAATAAAATCTGTTTTCCGATGGAATACAAAAACAATTCGATATCATTTTCTCACACATAACAAGAAAAAGTTCGTTTCGAGACATTATGAACTCATGCCTTATTTTATACTTTATTATTTTTCGCTTAAGAGCAATAATACTGTTTAGAAATAAAATTGTTTATAAGATAAACATAGAGATACAGCCCGCATGTATAAAGAACAACAAGGGTGCAACGAGGTCAAAAGTATTGATTGACGCTCCGCGTTTTGTGGACAGAGGGGTTTAAACGGCGATTCATCGTCGGATGCAAGCCCGTTTTGTTAAAACGTTTTGTGGACAAATACGGGGGTCGTTAAACCTGCAGAGTGGTGGGTGCCAATTCAGGAAGTCCGACGAATTAACACTTATTTGTCAGCGTGCCTATCCAACTGTAGAATTGACACAGAAAATCAAAGTAGCATAAAAGCTGGAATAAAGATTGCCGAAAATCTGCTAGCTTTTAGAAGACCAGTAATTAACGCTTATAAGCAAAATAACATGTCCTAAAATTTTAGGCAAAACCTGTAGAATGCTGGATAATTTTAAAGCGACAAGGGCGCAAGTGACTAAATTTGAGAACATATTTTATTTATTATTTGTTATTTCATTTATTTAGTTATTATTAAAATTTTTGAGAATGAAATTTGACTAGGACTAAAGAAACCCGTGGAGAGTTCCACAATTGAGAATACTTTTTAAGCATTTCTCCCCTAGCAAGGTATTACAGAGAGTGAAAGTAAGAGGAAAGAGGGATGTTTGAGGAAAGGATAAAGAAAAGGATGGGGATCATGATCAAGACATCAGAAGAAGTCGATTTTTGAAGATTAGGGAAGCAATTAAAAGAAAGAGTTTTAAACTGTCGGGAAGTGCGAAAGAAGGAGTTTTGGAGTAGAAGAGGCGGTTATAGTTAACTGTTTCGACAGTAAAATGGTGGGACCGAGATACCAACCAAGTCGCACGCTTAAATTCATGCAGTCGGGGCACCAGGTAAAACAGCTCGTCAGTGCAGTTGCTACGAAAATATTTGTAGAAAAACAGAGGGAAGCCAATCATGTCTGTAAGAAATTGACTGGAGTCAAGATGACAAGTCAGTACCAAACACATTGCATATCGGTCTTTAGGTTTTGTGGAGGACCTCGAGATGGCAACATCATTCAATGAAAGGACGAATGGAATAATTGTAGATATGAAGTATGGAGTTTGTCTTTATTTCTGAGATGAGGTATTACGTACATTATTTACATTATTCGGACTGTTGTCCTCATATTTGTCGCCATATTTATAGAGGAGAACATGACTAAAGACTGTGTGTACGCTATCCCATGCAGCTGTGGAAAGGAATACAAAGGAGAGACAGGCCGCCCCCTCAAGGTAAGGCTTCAAGAACACCAGAAAGCTGTAACACGAGGGGAAGTAGAAAAATAAGGCGTGGCTGACCACATATGGAGAGAGAAGGGAGATTACCGCCCTCTGTGGGATCAGGTTGAGATCATTGACAAGGAACACCATTGGAAAATTCGTAAACTTAAGGAATCAGTACATATGCTAGCCCACAACAATCTCCTGAGCCGACCAAGCATAGAAATAAATACAATATGGGAACCAGTAATAAGGAGTGCCAGAGAAAAGCAATGATAACAACATAGTTGCAATATGAGTTCTGGTAAAAACATGCAATGATAACAGCAAAACTGGTAAAAATGGTTGATGACGACATTAGGTTTATAATACCCAGAAATGCATACCAAGATGACGCACAGTGGATAAAGGCGTTGTTTAGATCCAGTGACAGGACCCAATGAGTGTGAGTTCAATACCCGGTTAAGGAAGTGGAGAACTTTCAGAGGGAAATTAACAGGAGATAACTGACATCCAACAAACATGACCCGTGGAACTAGAACAGGCTACGATGAGCGAAATAAAGGGTTCGACGTTCCAACCAACTGAAGAAGGCCGGAGTATACAACGGCCGAAACGTTTTGATAAATATAGCGACAAAGATGAGGACAATGTAAATAATGTATGAAGTATGGACTCAGACAAGAAAAAGCATCTAACGCGATACAGAGAACCAAATTTCTTTGCGGGTGATGTAGCTATTGATTCAATGTATTTGTTCCACCTCAGCTCAGTGGAAAACGTGAGATCTGGAAGGCGAAGAGAGAAGGTGAGCATCAGTTATGCTGAAAGTTTCTCTATGATGGGTAAATGAGAGCAGTTTCGTTTTGGCAGCAATAAAATTTACATGCCTTATCCTGCCCCAGTTAACTACGGATTAACAGTCCGTTATTTTTTTGTTTTTTTTTACCAACGGCCAGGTTAACTTTGTCAGCAATGACGGAGTTACTATTTACATAGGAGTAAATGGTAGTATCGTCAGCGTAGAAAGCTACTTGATAAATGAAGACATTATATAGAAGAGATTTTTAGCATAGAACTTACGGTTACATTTAGTCACTTGAACGGTAAAATGATGAGACCTAACCGCCAAGATAGAACTGCGCTTAAATTCAGAAAGCCTAGTTTCTTAAGAGAAAAACTCATCGGAACAATTACCATGAATATATTTGTAGTAAATGCACAGGCAAGCTACATTACAGCGGAGGAAATTAGTTGAAGCCAAGATGGCAGGTCAAGTCCAGTAACATTGCAGATTCTTCTCTGCATTTTATCTAGAATCTGTAAATTGATAGCAGAAGCGAAAGAAAAAAGAATTTACTGAAATATTAAATTAGAAAGGCGTCGAAAAATTTGGGCGAGGCATATTTTAATGAAGAAGCGTTACCATCTGCCAATATCTCTGAAATCTATTTTGAGGAACTATTCGAAAAATCCTGTCTTCACTGTCGAATAATGTAGCATTCACAAGTCATTGCTACATACTATGAAAAGGAATATTTTCCTAGGTTAGACGGCAGGGCAGGTGTTAAATTTGTAATAGATGATTTCTGGGAGATATATACTGTTTTTTAGTGAACTATTTCTATAAGCCTGTCTTCAAATTGAATTTAATATTCTAAATACATATATTAAATCAAATCTAATTTGGGCAGTTTCATTCGAGAAGAGGCCAAGTTTTTGTTAAGTCAATCAGCGTAAGATATATATTGCATTTCAGCGTATAATTCTGTTAAATCACATCTGAAAATTACCTGTCTCTTGTATGTCAAATTTGGTGTAAAACGACGTCATACATAAACTATAAATTGGGCACTTCGACCGAATGTAATGGTTACAAAACGTGTCTCGCTACAAAGATTACGACTAAGACGTGAGTGTGAACGTCACTGGGTGTTCCATGCTTTCGGCCGTGTACCACATCAAAACTACAATTAGAAAAATCACCATAAAGTATAGATTAAAGTAAGAAAGGTTAGCTATAGGTAGATGTGGACTGCGTGCAAAATAGACAAAGTTTATGAGAAGTGACAAAAAAAAAAATGAAAGAGTAACAAAAAAATAACAGTAATTGATAGTCCAGAAAAAAAAATTGAACTACTGGGGAAACGTAACAAGAAAAAGGATTGGTGTATTTAACATACATGGAAGCCTAGATCTGCAAGGGGAAGAGAAACCTACTTGGTTATTGATGTAATGAATATGCATACACCTGGGTTCCCCTCACAGTAATATGATTAGCTGGTGTCAGCCATAAATACAGACTGATGTGGAGGTACAGGACGACAATTATTGGCTACGCTTATAGTCTTCGCCTATTGCCTAAACCTATTGCCTACCACTACGACGAGGACCAGCCCATTACGGTTACCTGTGAGATTGTCCTACCCGGTTAGAGTAGTGAAAAGCACTTTACTACTTCGAACAAATATATTCCTTTCCGGGACATAACAGTTATTTTGAGTGAATAGTAGAACAAGAAGCCAAAATAAAAAGATTGGCCTGAAAAGAGAAAGAATTATATTGACCAACAAAAGAAAGAAAATGTGGAAGAACATGGTTGCACACACACACACACACACACACACACACACACACACACACACACACACACATACACACACACACACACACACATACACACACACACACACACACACACACACACACACACACACACACACACACACACACACACACACACACACACACACACACACATACACTCATGGTATATAAATGACTGACTGATATACTGCGTGCAACAGAAAAAGTTTCCAAAACATGTAAAAGCCAAATTGCCCATTTGTTACATTAAAATTGAAAGGAAATGATTAGAAATGATTAAAGATATCTCATTGGAATTCTTCTAGGTTTTTATAATACTATCGGAATTTACCTTGAGCAATAACGATGTATAATTACTCTTCAAGCTTAATAGAATAATTGTGATGAATTCGATCATAAACGAAAATGACATATTCATCATTAATTAATGATAGCAAAGAATCGGATGATCAAGAAGGATTGAAATTAAGTTCATATATATATATATATATATATATATATATATATATATATTATTTCTTGATTATTTTTCTATCTAATTCATTATGAATTTCGCAATCTCTAACCTTCTGTCCTCGATTAAAAAACCTCACAGTTTTCACGTACGATTTTCAAGTTCTTTTTCACTGATCTTTGGACTGTCATAACCGAAACACAGTTCCCATATGGCAAACGTCTTATTGATTCCGTTAGATTTTTTTTAAATTGACATCTTTACTTTTATAGTGAAATGATGATCCCTCTTCAATCTGCTCTTCATGGTTGTTCAATGGATTAATGCCAGAGTATAAATGTTACTGACATCCTAAATGATATCTTCAGAATATATTATATTATATTGCTCTGTTACTTACGTTGACCTCTTTTTGGATTAATGACCTCCTTGGAATTATCCCTATAAAATTTCAATTGGTACTATCTATCTATCTATCTATCTATCTATCTATCCACAGCGGGACTGTTTCGCTGTATCACAGCACTTGTGGCTAGACGTCGGATTGCTTTCAAGCCGGGATAGAAACACGAACAATTTGGCATCAATCAGTTATCCTATCCTTAAGCCGTCGGCGCTCGTCTGTGAAAAAAAATTGAAAAAAAGATATATATATATATATATATATATATATATATATATATATATATATATATATATATATATTTTGTGTGTGTTTTTAGGCAACAATTTGACATTAATACATGATTCATTATATAATATAGACAAGATTTGTCTATTCATTTTAAGCAAGATCCTTTCATAACACCTGATAAGCTTAATAACATTATCTTTGACTAAAGAAAATCACCATTTTTATACATGTTTTATTCTTATTCCTATCTAAGCTTTCGGCTTACATAAGCCATCATCGGAGATTAACGATGGTAATTTGCAACAATGATAGTTTTTTTTTGTTGTTTGCATGGAAGAATGCTAAGCAACAATAAACTCGTGCATATGAAACTTAGGAAGTAAATATCGCATTGCAGTTCATGACGTCACACTTGACCAAAATGAAGAGAATTGTTAAGTGTGGAAAGCCGTTGGTATAAACCAATAGATTCTGTCATCAAATATAAGCATTCAAGTAAATTTGTTGAGTTTTCATAATTTATTTTATTCAGGTTAGATTTCCACTGTTTTATGTAAAAAGCTTTAAGAATTTTTATTTTTTGTTTATTGTTTTCATGGTTAAGTATAGTTGTATTTTCAACAAGGATTTTATGGAATTGTGTATATGGCCAGTCATCTTATTTTAAAAGTATAAAACGTTGGAATTGTTATTAGTGTGACCAACATAAATAATATTTAATCCGTTGGAGATACAATCTCCCAGAGGGCATTTGAATTTGTAAAATATGTTGTTTTTTTTTTTGCAAATCGCTAACATGGGGGAAAAATCATTGCAAATAATTTCATATGCACGAATTTATCGTTGCATAGCAATCTTCCATGCAAATAAAATCTATCATTTTTGCAAAATTACCATCTTTAATCTCTGAGGATGGCTTATGTGCGACAAAAGCTTAGAAATGATTAAGGATAAAACAGGTATCATCATAGAGATTTTCTTTCATCTTTCAATGATAATGTTTGTTATTAAGCTTATCAGACGTTATGAAAGGATTTTGCTTAAAATTACTAGTTAAAACTTGTCTATATTATTTAATGAAACATATATATATATATATATATATATATATATATATATATATATATAAAAAAAGGTAGACGCGAGTATGAACATGACTTGTTTGTCATTGTGCTTGGAGCCAGTATATAAACTTAAAATCTTATTATCGATATAGCAAACAAAATTGTTTTGTATAAAGCCTAGACAGTTTTGAAATGTCTATTCAGCTTGGTCACGTGTTTTCTAGTGACTGGTGAGACTGCCTCGGTTTCTTCAGGATTTCTGACTCGCCTTATTATTCCCAGTTTATTACTGAAATTTGTGAAAGTTCTAGTAACGTGACACTTCTTGTGGCTAACGACTTCTTCATTAACGAGACATACTATGGCACATAGATCACACGAAAATTGACAGCTTCATGGATCAAAGATTTCCGCTTTTCTCCACACTTGACTTGGGGCCATCTCACTGTATATATTTGAATAATGTTAATGTCTTCATGAGTTGTACGCCCTCATTTTACTTCAATTAAAAGTAAGAGTTTGCCAATTCTATCAGGCCGGCAGCAAGAAACTTTTAAAAATCATTGAGGGTCATTTTTGGTGCGCCGTTCTCGCGCCTATATATATATATATATATATATATATATATATATATATATATATATATATATTCACATTATTCGGACTATTGTCCTCATTTTGTCGCCATATTTATCACAACGTTTCCGCCGTTGTACCGAAAACTGTTGACTGTTCTAGTTCCACGTGCCATTTTTGATGGATATCAGTTATCAGTTGTCTCCTGCTAATTTCCCTCTGAAAGTTCTCAACTGCCTTAACCGGGTATCCTCAATGACACATGGCACAGTGGATAAAGGCGTTGGTGAGATCCCGTGACAGGACCCAAAGAGTGTGAGTTCAATACCCGGTTATGGTTAAAGATTATGATTGTTGGAACGCGAGAAAAATGTATGTTTTTACAAGAGAGAAAATGCGAACATTTTTTTTTATATTATGCAGGTATCTTTTTAGTGAATATATTATATTTTAGAATAAAATAGAGTATATACATTAAAAAAATCCACGTAGTAAACGAAATGGTATATATATACATATATATATATATATATATATATATATATATATATATATATATATATATATATGAAGAGAAATATATTGAATAAATCAAACAAAAATCCTAATATGCAATTATGCTGTTTTAATGTTAATATAATATCAACGTCGGACGTTTCGGTCTAATAGACCATCTTCAGAACATATCCATAAAACATTATTAACATTAGACTATATTTAATTCAACATGAAAAGACGATGGACATAAGAGTAAGACTATTCAAAACAGATAACTGAAATTTTTCAACATCAGCGTTCCGTTTCAATATGACAAATATATATATATATATATATATATATATATATATATATATATATATATATATATATATGAATATATGAAAATATATATATATATATATATATATATATATATATATATATATATATATATATATATATATAGTCATCCATAGACAGATTGTTTCGCTGTATCACAACACTGTGGCTAGACGTTCGATTGCTTCAAGCCGGGATCGAAACATGATCGATTTGGCATCATTTGGAATTCGTACACCTAAATTTTCATCGCACTGCAAGGAAAGTGAAATTTTAATATTTTCCTATACGAAATACGCCTGTGGACGGAGAGTTTAATTCAGTAAAAGATCAATGCATTAATCTCTCAATTCTATATATATATATATATATATATATATATATATATATATATATATATATATATATATATATATCCCGAAATCTTTGACAGCGTAACCCGCATTTCCAAACTGTAAGAGCTCGCGTTAGCCATCTGAATTATAAAATTATATCATATCCGTCTGACGGGACTTTCGTCCCACACTGAATAATCGAAATCAAATCTGTGTCCAGGCTATAATCACTTATCAGTCATCTTCAGTGAATGGGAAGCAAAAATAAATGAAAGTGATAGCGGGAAGATCAGAAATCTTTTAAAAACCTCATGTTTTTGGAAGTGTCATTAAGAATCAAAACCAGGAATATCATATAAACAACGTGAAATTACATAATAAGGCCTGTGCCTTGAATATTGCAGATTTCTATGATGGCTTTTATCAATATATACTGGCAGTTATTTGATTGAAAAAAAAATGATAGATGAAACGTCGCCAGTCTGTCTCCACAGTATCCCAATTTCCAGGGAAAATGTCCAGAGGAAATACATGCCTTAGATCCACCAGTTCTAACATTCATAGGAAAGAGTGTTTTTTAAGATAATCTGTTCATTATTTACATAGACACAATATCCAGTCAGTCATACCTTCACAAACTATATTAGTTTTTATTTAGGGGACTCTCAGTTGCGTTATTTTCTTATGAATAGATTACTGGTTATAAAGTTTTTAATAATGGAGGATATATTTTATAGTTATCAATATGTTGGATATATTTACGTCTTTGTATTGATATTTCCTCATTTGTTTTATATGTAATGCATTTGATTTTTGCAGAATATGTTAATGGCATTTTTATTAATAATTTTTGTGCCAGAATACAATTACAAAATCTGAATTCAAATATCAATTTTTTATTGTCAATGTAGACAATAAATATATGAGTTGATTTATAGATTACTATAAAGTCTTAACATTATACACACACTAAAAGAATCACTTAGAATAAACTCGTTTCTGAGGCACTCTGATGAAAATATATCAGAAAATGTATCGGAAAATGCGATAACCCTTAGTCGGCAACTTAAGAAAGACTTACAATTATGAGTTAATTTGATCTTGAGAACTCAGGCTCCCTGTTATATATATATATATATATATATATATATATATATATATATATATATATATATATATATATATATATATATATATGTGCATTGAGTAATGGTAGCAGCTTGCATTATGAAATCGGAGAACCGATTTCGAATTACAGTTGAATCCCTTACATTCACTTACCTGCTAATACCCTTGGGAAATTATCTTTTTTAATTTATCTTTTATGATATGAATTATGAATCTTCTTCTCCCTCCAGTTACGGGTAAATAGCAGGTTGGCCTTGGATGGCAACTGGTCTAGGAGAAGGAGACCTCTGAATTCAAAACCTGTGGAGGGTTGTTTGGGGACCTTGTGGCACGTAGTGCATCAGGTCACTGTGTTCGGCACATCAATCAAATCACATATGCGGCTGTCGGTTTCTAAGAACTGAGCTGCGTGACCCTCATACGTCGAATAAGACGGAGGAATATATATAATATATATATATATATATATATATATATATATATATATATATATATATATACATACAGGATCCGATCGAAAAATTGTCGTCTAAATTACCCCAAAATGAAAATAATACTGACATCTCATTTTAAAAAGTTTACTCAAAAATTACACAAAAATATATTGAAATACTAAAGTGCAAATTCATTCAATAAAATAGACATTGGCTTCAAGAACGACCTGCAGACTACTTCAGAATATCTTGCACGATCTCCTTGTTTAATTTGATGAATGTTGCCATAATCCTTCCAGTCAGTTCATATTTGGTGTTACAATGACTTTTGTTGATCTCTCACTCAACTGCGCTCCACACATAATGATCAAAGGGGTTGCAGTCTGGGGAATTAGGTAGCCAAAAGTAAGAGATGATGTGTTCGCAGAAATCGCCTGACAGACATGACTAGATTCTCCTGCTTTTGTGTCGCGGTGCAGAGTCTTGTTGCCAGGCATAGGGTCTTGCAACAGCTACCCTTTTGAACCAGATGAGTACTAACACCCTGGTTATGGGAGCTGATTGACTTGGAGTGATCTTAGTCAATCATGGCCTGGATGCCGCCAAATAATTCTGGAGTTCTTCTCTGATCAGAAAAATCAGAGTGCGTTTTCTCAAACTGCCATACTTCCGTAAACGCCATTAGACTCATCCAAATCTTTCCAAATCGCCCTCACTGTTCTTAGATTGAGACTCAAACACTAGGAAATGTTCGCATGTGAGCTCCCGGTGCGAATGCCAAGCTCAACATCAGTTTCTTTGCAAATTTCTAGCGGAGTGAATTGTATCATGGTGCTCCTTTTCTCACAGGGGTTACACAACTAACCCTAGTATACTTTGCATTCATCAAAATCAATGACAACGCGCATGCGCAAAATTAAAAATATAAAATAGCCACAATTTACTCATCGTAGCTTGTATATAGTAAAATATATAATTACAGCGGCCATTGTTAAAAAGTGATTTTCCTTTTTTCTTTATTTTACATTCTTTAAGAAAAATTGTTTTAGATGAGGATATTAATTTAGATTTTGGGATTAAATTATTTACGACAGGGAATTTATATCTTTCAGGAGATTTACTTTTTTTAATTTCGGAGGCAAGAATAGAACTAGATGAATTTTCTGTCCTCTGAAGTGATTAATTATGAATGTTATAATCAATAAGTCTATCTAGAAATAAAATTTATTTTATAAATATTTCATTCAAGTGTAAACTTTAACACATAATATTAGAAAATTGTCTTTAAATTCTATAATATTAATAGCATAATTCTTTTTTTTAAAATGTCATCCACGTATCATACATAAACAGTATATAATTTACTCTGATTGATTCGTTTCTTCTACGACTTATCAACCCCTTTATAGGTTTTTTTATTGCCAGGACATCATTTTCCTCATAAGAATTTAATTTAGATAATAATGATGTCTTGATACAATCTTACTAAGTAATCCATAGATGATGGGAGGAGGTATATTGATACTTTTCCCAAAGGTATTACCGCGTAAGTGAATATAACGAACCCGACTGGAATTGGAACTTGGTTCTTCGATTAACAATTCCGATCCATTATCATCATACCAGTCGCACATGCAACCTTACAGTACATGTTATTCCCAAGAGGTCACCCAGATGGGTACTGTCCAGGATTGAACTTGCTTAACTACGGTAATCGTACGGGAACAGATGTTTCATGACACAATCTTTCTACCAAATACCCCTTGGTCATCATCAGCTCTCCATTGATTGGTAGTTATTGGTTATAATTTAATTATTTTGGTAATTTCTCTCTATGATGACACTTATTGCTCTTTCCTGCTGAACCATTGCTTTACTACTAGAGATAGGGACTGAATATATGGCTACTAGTTGACAGTATCAAGCGTATAACAACTCCTATACCCACTATTCTGCAGTCGCGAGGGTATATTTACACGGCTTCACCACTAACGTAGGATGTGACTCAAGGTCGGCTTTACATGTGAATCCAATATACATACGTATGCAGATGCTCCAAGGATTGCCGAGTCTCCGGGATCCCTGTCACTCTATCATCGATGTTACACCAATCTCACTTCTTTTGGAGTAATGAAGAATCTGCTGCTACAGTGTTGAAATCCCATGAACAATTCCTCTTCTCACATTTTAAATGAGAATAACTTTCTCCACTTACGACCAAAAACGATCTCCTTTGTCGAAAGACATTTCAGTACTGTTTTATTTTTTTGCCCATTTTCTATTCAAAGTCAGAATTTTTTCTTAAAATTTTGTTATGATGATAGGTTCTTAAGTTTTGTATATAATAACATATCATTTATAAAGAGCATATTCCGAAAATCGTTTGGTTCATTGTACAAACAAAATTTCACTTGAAGCAAGATAATAATGCAACTAAGACGTGGTGGGTTACTGAGGGTGAAAGAAAATGTCAATGAGGACAAGAAAAGAACAGGTTTTAGAAAGACCCAAGATGACGATTGATGTTACATTAAATTTTTGAAGATCGTTTTTAACAGGGAATCAAGCAACCGAAAGTGACCTCTACAAGTGAGAAGAGTAAGTGAAGAAATTATTAGAATTGAACGGTTATATCTAGTCATTTCAATAACAAAATGGTAATCTGTAGCTGCCAATCTATTAGTGGGTTTAGGTTCATGACGTAGAGGTGCCAATGAGAAAAGCTCGTTTGAACAATTGAATATATTAAGAGATCTATAGAAAAAAACTAGGAAACCAAGTTACGGCGGCGGGAAAAAGATCGAAGCAATTCACTAATGATAACATTACTGACCCTTCCCATATCTTGTCAAGAATCTATAGATATAAAGTATAAGCATCAGACCAGATGAGGCAATATTCTGAATTCGTTCATTCATTCTTAGATTATTTTTCCTTGTATATCGTTAAGGCATATCAAACATTAATGTTTATTTAATGATGAAATCTAAATATTTTGTACGCAATTTTATTTATTGAGATAATAATAGTTTTACTGATATAATTTTTATTAATTAACCCATAGCTCGGGGAGAAGAGGCGGATTCATACCACTTCCGATGATATTTCTGCCTACGAGAATATAACGAACCCAACAGGAATTAACAATTCCTAGCTATTATACATTACACCACCCACCCATCCATCCATCTATCTATCCATCCATCCAAGCTTATAGTAGCTGGTATTCCAAACAAACAGTACCTAAATGGTTACCCATCTACGTATTACTGACCAGGCTCAACGTTGCTTAACTTTTATGATTATACTCGAACCGTTGTTACAACGTGATGTGGCTGTAAGCCTATAGAGCATTGGCAGATATTCATGAATTTCATTCATTTTCTAACTTAATATCTTCATGATAAAAGAACCTTGGAATAATAAAGATATACAAATATATCTTTGCCTATTAAAAGAAACGGCAACATTCCGATAAGACTTAATATTTAATCACAGAGTGTAATACAATCGGAGTTGTAATCAGATAAATAATATACTAGTTTTTCAGCAATGAAAGATTCTTCGTCTGTAGGTACCTTAAATTTCTCCTGGGAGTTTGGACGTGAAAAATATAATATATAGTATCGAGATACGCTTTTCAATTATTAATGTACTCGATATATAATCTTACACTAGAAATACATATGGTGATTTCTGTATTTTCTTCCATACAGGGTGTATCAGGTATTTGAAAACTCACATTTAACGAATCCATAAAACCGTGTCGATGGAAAATAATGTTATACATCTTTGAACTGTCGAGATCATAATTATGACTGCTTATATTTTATATGTCTAGCATTCACAGGAAGTGAAAAAGTACGACGTGCTCGGAGTAATAACTACTAACCACTGCGATACAGTGATACCGAAAGTTTGGAAATAGCTAAATGCAAGAATGATATTTGTCTCTTCACAGATCCAAATATCGTACAAGAATATTAATTAGGAAAATCTGTATTTCATTTTCCATTGAAATAATTATAATACAAATGGTATATTACTATGGTTTACGATTCAATAGATCAATTAAATGGAGTCCTAATTGAACAGTTATAACGGAATGTCACCGTTTATTCTTTTCATGAATAGAATTTACTGACGACAATATAAGACGTGACTTAAAGAACGTCATCGTTAATCATTTTTGATTCAACAGTGTAAGTAAAAACATTATTTCTGACTCATAGAATAGCTTTCCATTCCGACGGCAAGAAACACAATGAAAATTAATTATAACATGTTAAAAAAATAATGTCCATTATATTTTATTTCCGGTTATCTATGAAAAATTGTAGTCATTAGAAACTATTAGTATCAATTCTTTCTCTTTCAGTTGGTAAATGCAAAAATAAAAAAAAAGTTCTTCATTCGATGTATTCACAGAGGATGTCATATATTCATCCATTCCGAGTGTAATATTTTAAGTTGATTACATTAACAGACATTATGCCAAGCATTTTGTTTCTGTAATATATTTATTATTTGTATTTAGTGAGTTATTCTCCTTGTTTCCATCTATCAGGCTTTTTGTTTGATAATTAGTAGACTATTTTAGAAGCATAGAAAAGAAAATGAAAGTAAACAATAATATATTATGATGGATTTTTTTTTAGATAAAGAATTATCCTATCTCCAGATATTGATTCATGTTCTTAAAAAAGCTTTGTCAGCTCTAGCCGTTCATATGTTGAACAAATAGTTATCATGTATCTAACATATAAACTATGTACAAACGTTTTCACAAATCAATTATTAAAATCGGCTTTAAGTGAATGAATCCGCTTCGCCATACACTGCTCCTACATAAACACATAATTAACAAATAAGATTTGAAAACATCTAACAGAAGCAGTGAATAAAATGGACAATAAAGGTATATTAAAAAAATGTGAAAAATGAAAAGCCCCATCAAAACTAAAAAGACGAATAAAAATAATGGGACTAAAAGGCTTATTTCAATGGAAAACCGTTTTAATAAAAATCATTTTATAAATTTCTATTGACAGTAATGTTAACTGCTTCCTCAAAGAATGTAAAATGGTTCTTGTATAAAAAAAATAGCTTATTTCATCAACATGAAAGTTGATGACAACTAAAATGAGCATACTGAACCAAACAATAAATATTGTACATAATATTAAAGAGTCATTAGAACATCCAATTTTGTTTAGACGCACAAATCTTCCTTTCGGATAAATGCAGTTGTTTTCAGAATGTCTCCATCGATTCATTATATGAATATAATCGATGAGGAAAAGGAAATCTCTTGCCTCTAGGAAACCAAACAGTGACAGAAATCGTCTATTATTATACACGTCAAATTATTCGTAATGTAATTAGAGAAAAATGCAAGAACTACTCTCTGTTGGATAGTCTCAATAACTGAAATAAAATCCGATTTTGTGTATAAAGAATCTAAAGTGGGTAGCATATATCCATCTGTTGAAAAGGTACCCGAGTCGGGATCAGAATCGCTCTGTTCTCTGTTGTGGTAGACATTTATTCTCGTGAGAATCTCTCTTGTACACGTACAAGTCTACCATACGACCATACATTTAATATCGCTGTCATATCTAGTCTGATGCTTCTGGTATATATTTAGAGATTTCTGGCAAAAATGTAAAGTGGATAATGTTATCTATCATGATCTTGTGCTTTTCTATAAACATTTCCATGATATTTATTCTGATGAAATATCCTCTGTAATACGTTGAATTTAAGCGCAGTACTATATTGGCAGATAGGTTTCATCATTTTAGAGTCGAAATTTCTAGATGTAAACATATGTTTTTTTTTTATTTTTTATTTATTTATTTTTTTTTTTTGCAAACAGTATCTTCTCTCTCAATTCTTGTGCAACTTTCTTCCGGCTTCTAGCTTTCCAATAAATTACGATCTTTAAAATTTAAAACCAATCTCAATTCTCATCTTCTGTCTACTTAACACCATAACATTTTTTTCCTACTAATTATCTTGTAATAATTTTTCTTCTCAAACTGTTTTTCATTACTGTAACACATAGTGTATTTGGTGGTTTCATCACCTTGCTTGGGGTGAAGTGATAAAATAAAATATGAATTACTTGGCTTACCAAACAAAATTTTGTTTTCTTTGTCTCATTCATTTTTCACGGTTTATCAAAGCTTTGCAAGTAATTTAATTCCAGAAAAAAATTTGTAGATAGTAAGAGGATTTTTTTTAGATGATAATGTTTTAGCGATTCACGTCTTACTAATTAATCCATAGGTGGGTGGAGAAGCGATGGGTTCATACCATTGCCAATGGTATTTGCGCGTAAGTGAATATAACAAACACATCACGAATTGGAACTCGGCAATCAGATTAACAATTCCAAGATATTATCCATTATTCCCAAGCAGCTACGCGTCTAGGTACTTTACAAGTCTCGACGTTGCTTAACTTTGGTTATTTTATGGGAATCGATTTTCAGTGTGATATGTCTGTAAGCTTAGAAATTTTTAATATTCAGGGTTTTGTTTAGGTTGGAATCATTGGTAGTCTTTGATGCCGTAAAAATACACCATTACGTTGTTACAGTAAAGAGCAAATTTCGTCACCTTTTTTTTTTTTTTTTCTGTTGTCACATGGATTACATCTGACCGAAACTCAAGTACGAATCGTCTGAAACGCCAACTTATTTTTATTTTACGTGTCAAATTTGAGGATGGGGACGATTATATATCGACTCAACTTCTATTTTGCTAGTAACGCAAAGTTTACCTTGTGATCAGATAATGAAAGAGTTTCAGAACAAAGTTTTTTTCCTCTTGACGCCGCTGTTACAAAAAAAAAATCGATTTGTTGCATTTTCACACATCCCTATGTTATGAAACTGGATTTATATATTTTTCACGAAAGCTAACAACAAATGATTTAAACAACATACTTATTCAATTTTTTATTAGCAAGACATTTTTCGATGTACTTAAAAATTTTTTTATATTTATTTTGAATTCTTCGTCTTGTGTTGAACACTTTTGAATAAAAACACCAACGATGTATAGTTTAAAATAATAGTTTTTTTAATAAAATCATCACATATGAAATGAATTTCATGCATTTCTTCTCGCTGTAATTCACCAAATATAAATAGGATCTATTAAAGGTAATTGGTCGCATTCACTGATATATAGGAGATTAGATATTAAATAGCAGTTCAACATATTTTTTTTATTTGTTTCTGAAGGTATTTTTCTTTCTCTTCATACATGATATAATTAGTTAAAGAGACATTTACTATTTCTATTCGCTGTAGGATTTAACATTTTCTCTTTATTATTTCCTGTTATTCGGATTAAACGTTAAAAAATTACCAATTGAAAAAAGGTATACATGAGCATGGCATAACTCTTTCAATTCATTGGTAAATAAGCATCTTCGATATATCGTCTCTTCTCTTAAATTGCCTTAAATGTACAATTTTTACAACTTTTTCTCCTTTTCTCCAAGGCAATAATAGAAATTAGAAAAATATACTTTTTAATGTTGTAAATATACTTTGTAATAATTATAGTGATGATGAAAACTTCTTTGAAATCAGTAGAGGTTCACAACTGATTCTTTGTGAAATAGAGCATTCACACCTTCGAGAAAGCTGGAGAGATAAACGATTGACTCGCTATAATCTTTCCAATTTATCTAAGTAAGAAACGGTTCGAGAAAGTGCATTAAGCTACTCTACTGAAGGTTAGAATCAACCATGCTGTTGAAAAACGAAAAAGGTTTTGCTAAGATGATTAAAAGAGGGCAATTTTGTTTAGAGACATTAAAATGAAGAATCTGTTTAATAAATTAATTTTACCCGGGTAATTATAAAAAAGTTACGCAATTGTAGGCTAAAAGAAAAATATTTTCTGCTACTTCTGAAAATGATTTAGAAAGACTTAAAAATTTGTTATTTTTAAATGAATTAAACCTGCTTGATCAATTTATACAGCAAATACTATTTCACATTATTCTGGCAAAAATAATAGTTCGATTAGCAATTCTGAGACGTTCATAAGATTTCCTACAGATAATTCTCTGGTTAACAACATTTGGTGATAGAACCAATGTAAAAGGGTAAGACAAAAGTTATCCTCGCTTTCACCATAATATATCTTTAGGCTTGTCACGCAGCCTTCTGCTCATGCGTGATTATAGTTGGTAGTACTCTAGTCACGGGATCGAGATTTGACCTCGATTTTTTTTTCAGCTGTTACAGGGTAAACATATCCGCTCCGCTATCAGTTTTCCACAAGTAGAAAGACATTGATAGATGAAGCTTTGAACCCTTGTATCTTAGAAATTATTAAAAACCGAGGTTTTCAAAACACTATTAGGCTCTAAATTTATATATATATATATATATATATATATATATATATATATATATATATATATATATATATATATATATATATATATATTTAATTCTAAGTTTAAATGATAATCCCTCTTGGTGTTTGACATTCTGATGAAGTTTTCCTCTCTACTGTTCCATTTTTAAAAACTTATTCACCGTTCTCTTGATGGTTCTTGAATGGAATCTGAAGATGGAAGCCAGCTTATGAATGTTGTTACCATTACTGAAGGCCGGAATGGTGTTTTGCATCTCGCCATTGCTCATTTGGGAAGACATAGTGGTGCTGATACAAAACAATTTTAACAAATTCTCTTTATAGCTGAATAACTCAAGAGTTGGTTTTTTTTTCAGTGATTCTTAGGACAAATCGTGTCAAGATTCCTAAATGTCTTATCTGAAAACCTGAAAAAAAAATCATTTTAGTGTGTTTTTAGATATTAAACATTTTGTGGGATTATCCAATGCTCTTACACGATTTGGACAATTTTGCTGTTACACCACGTATAAACAAATGCAAAACATCCTTATAACTCTATAGACATACATAAAAATTCATACATCCGGTTAAAGATACAAATAAAAACTATCCTTCATAGCGCTCGGATCATGCAAGACATTTGGAGAATTTTTACACATTTTATGTCCAGAAAAGAAAACACATTATAGAAAATCTAGAAAACAACAACAATTAAATAAAAAGCTTAACTGCAGTACCTTTAGAGTCGTCTTTAATGAAACATGTAAAAGAGGGTTTGCCAACTAAATACACACACTCCCATACACACACACACACACACACACACACACATATATATATATATATATATATATATATTTATATAATGCATAATAAATTGAACTGTATATGATATTTCCACATTTTGCTAAATATTATCTCAAATTTATTCGCATACACAACTATTCGCAAAAACTTTGTGAATAATAGTGTCTCATAACATTAATATGCTTACGGTCATATTACTTTGAAACATCAGTTCTGATACGAGCATTGAAGGGGGAGCTGGTCACTATCTAGCTGGACGACTGGGTGGAAAAATTACTTCCAGTCTAAAATATTATCTGGCTTTGAATAAGCTGAAAATTATTGGTAAGCCGTAAAAGACAAATCAGTTAATCAAATCATTACTAATCATTTTATTACTGAACGACTTTTCATTAAACATTTCACCGCAAGCTACAGAATAACGTTACATAGACGCAAGGGGTCACTGCGTGTGAGAGAATATGAGAAAATTAAACATTATTGTGAGAGAACAATAAATGAAGAGGAATTAAGAAGAGAGAAAATAAAGATTTTACTCACCAATGTTATCTCATATTGCAGATGCTTTCATTGTACAAATATTTACAATATTGTTATAAAATAGACATTTACTATTTGACATAGCACTAAGATAAATTTGTATTATGAAAGTAATTCAAATAGAAAAACATCTCATGTGTTACAGGTTTGGAGGTCAGATATATTGGTAGGTAGTAGTATTTTCGTTTTCCGTCCAATAATCATTAAGTGTCTCATGGAGTCGGAATCAGAAAATATTGCTGTTTACAAGGAACTGGTTTAAACGTTTTGAAAATGAATAAAAACATATAAAATTTTGCTTATGTCAACAAACCATTCTCATAGAAGAAATAGGAAAATGTTTTTAAGGAAAATGGTGGTATGATGAAGGAGAAGAACTGAATATAATTAATGAAGGAAGAAATTGAATGAGAAATGTTAAAGAGTTATTTAAAATGAAATATAATTTAAGAAGAAGCGTCAAGTAGCGAAAAGAAAAAATGCATTAAGAAAGGAAATAGCCTAAAATATCAAATGCAGAGGAAAGTGAAGTTATTCAAGCAAGGAGAAATAAATAAATAAATAAATAAAAAATAAAGAAAGAAAGAAAGAAAGAAAGAAAGAAAGAAAAAAACGTGGATAAATTATTCAATGCAGAATGTCAGCAGACATAACTGGTCGATAAGAATGAATGAACAGATTTTAATGAATGAAAGAAAGAAAGAAAGAAAGAAAGAAAGGATATCTATTTTTCGTCGTTTTTACAAAAGGTGAAATGTAAGAAAAGAAATAAAATGTGAGAAAGATTATTGATGTAAATCAAAAATTAAAATATACGAAAGGAAAGGTCTGAAGGAAAGAATATCAAATAATAGGAAAGAAAAAAATAATAAGAAGAAAATATACAAGGGAACTGGAAAAATACGATGAAGTAAAAGGTCATTATAATAAGAAGAAAAATAAAGAAAGAAGGAAAGAAAAAAGAAAGAAAGAAAGAAAGAGAGAAAGAAAGAAAGAAAGAAAGAAAGAAAGAAAGAATGAAAAAAAGAAAAAAAAACAGAAATTAATAAATAAATAAATATGGATGGATGGAAAGGAAGGAAGGAAGGAAGGAAGGAAGGAAGGAAGGGAGGGAAAAATCAAGGAAAAACAAGTTAAGTAAGTTAATTATTTGTCTTTGGAGAAAATGGAAATTTTGTCCCAAAAACAAAAATAATTAGATATGTAAAATGAAAGAATGAAATGAAGGAAGTTAAATGAAAGTTAAAAGTAAAGAAAAATTTTATGAATAAATTAAGTGAGCAGATATAACAAGAAGAAAACAATTTTGCTTGGCCAATAGAAAAATTAATTAAATAAAGACAGAAAAACAAATATCAAGCAAGAAAGAAAATTAAACTGAAAAGAAAGAAATGTCCCTACAAAGAAAGAACTTTATGTAGAAAGAAAGTGAAGAGACAGAAATACCAATAATAAAACAATTTCTTTTGTCTAATATAGAGTTTCATTGTTGAAAGAGAAAGAAAGAAAACAAGGGAAAAAACGAAGATGGAAAGAAAAAGGAAGGAAGGAAGGAAATAAATTTGTTAAGAAATGAAGAAAATTGGTAAAAACAACAGTAAGAAAACGATTTTTGGGACACACTATAGAAATTCATTGAAATTGAAAGAAAGAAAGAAAGAAAGAAAGAAAGAAGGAAGAAAGGAATGAAGAAAGGAATTGAGATAGAAAAAAAGAAAGGAAGTCAGATCGAAAGAAAGAAAGGTAAGGGAAGAAAGAAAGAGAAAAGAAAAAAGTCAGGAGCAAAGAAAGAAATTTATGAAGAAAGAAAGCGAAGAGTTCCAAATACTAATAAGAAAATTTTGCTAGGCGTAAGAAAGAAAGAAAGAAAGAAAGAAAGAAAATGTAGCAAGGAAGGAAGATAAGGAGTTAAGGAAATAAGAATATTGCTAAATATACTATATACACAAAAAAGAAATTCGTTAAAGAATGAAAAAAAGAAAGACTGAATGAATGAAAGATAGAAAGAAAAAAAGAAAGAAAGAAAGAAATGGACGTAGAAAGGAAGAAAGGCGTGTTGAAAGGAAAAAAATTAGGAGCAAAGAAAGAAATTTATGACGAAAGAAAGCGAAAAGATCCAAATATTTATAAGAAAATAATTTTGCTGGGCGTAATAAAGAAAGAAAGAAAGAAAGAAAGAAAGAAAGAAAGAAAGAAAGAAAGAAAATGTAGCAAGGAAGGAAGATAAGGAGCGAAGAAAAAAATTGGTAAGGAAGGAAGAATATTGCTAAATATACTATATATAATAAAAAACCATTTTGTTGGAGACAAAAAAGACATTCGTTAAAATGAAAGAAGAAAGAATGAATGAATGATAGAAAGAAAGAAAGAAAGGAAGGAACGGAGAAAGGAAGATAGACACGGTGAAAGGAAAAAAGGCGTGTAAAAAGGATGAAAGAAAGAATTAATGAAAGAAATGAAGGATGGGAAAAAGAAAGAAATATATGACGAAAGGAAGCGAACATATAAAAATGCCGATATGTAAACAATTCTGCTGGGGACAATATAGCAATTCATTTAACAAATAAAGAAAGAAAAAAAAAGAAAAAGAGAAGCATAAAGAAAGAGAGAAACCTCACAAGAATGAAAGTAAAGAAAATAAAGATAGGGGTGATAAGTGCAGTTTCATAACTAAGAACTGAAATATAACTAAGTAAAGAAGAGAAACAGAAAGAAACTTGAAAGTGAAGCTATTAGTGAAAGTCGATTTGGAAATCCAATCTAAAAACTGCATATTGATTTGTATTAAAGGTGAAAAGAAGAAGATGAGAAGGTAAAAAAAAAATTAAATAAAGGAACAAATACCGGATGGAAGACATCGAAAAAACAAAACAACAAGATGGGAAATGCTAACAGTTTTTAAAGAGAGAATTGAGACCAATATTAATGAGAAAATGAATAAAGGTAGGATATCAAAAATGGTATATAAATAAAATAAGAAAGAAAGAAAGATTAAAAGAAAGATTGAAAGAAAGAAAGACTGAAAGAAAGAAAGACGGAAACAAAGATTGAGAGAAAGAAAGAAACATTGAAAGGAAGAGTGGAAGAAAGAAAATTGTAAGAAAGAAAGAAAGATTAAAAGAAAGATTGAAAGAAAGAAAGACTGAAAGAAAGAAAGAAAGAAAGAAAGAAAGAAAGAAAGATTGAAAAAAAGGAAAGATTGAAATAATGAAAAGTAGAAAAAGAAAAAAGAAAGATTGATAAAAAGAAAGATTAAAAGAATGTATAAAAGAAACGAATTAATCAACCAAGCAAAAAATACAAAGAAAAAGAAAATAGCAAAACAAATAATAAAAATACTAAAAAAAAAAAAAAAAATAAGAAGGAAAATTAATTTCAGGAGATCGAAAAAAATCTATAATGATGGATACAGAAGTTAATCAAAAGTAAAAAAAATAAAATAAAATTGAAAAGAAAGACGATTGAAATATAGAGGTTTAAAAATAAACTGTCAGCTTTTATTACGGAAATCAATATTCTTACAATAAAATAGTCATTAAAAGACTGATGTTTGTCAAATGTTCAATATACAATATCGAACCTTATTAAAGATACGTATAAAACTTGTTTGTGGGCATCTGTTTTTATTACACAAAAGTGAAGAGCAACATATTCTACTTTATAACATAGTCAAAATATATAGTCTACAAGACAAGTGATTTAATTGTCACCATATACACCAATGAACTATGTTTTTTTTAGTTTATACGTTAATACGTTTTTTGATATTATATAAATTTCATCAATCTACAAGTTAAACCAAAAAGTGACACAGCAAATCTGTCATACTGATGGTCCTCAGAGTAATCCCCATCGGCAAGCAGAAAATTTTGCTAACTGCGCAATGCCTTGGCGGTAAATATCACGTGTCATTGACGCAAAGGTGTCTGTGAGTTCCTGCTGCAAGTCTGCTTCATTTGCAAAGTATTTGCACCGAAGGTGGTTGCTCAGTCTATGGAAGAGGTGGTAATCTGCTGGTTCAAGTTCCAGGGTGTAAGGTGTATGGCTAAGTATCTACTAGTCAAGACTCCGTATGTTATCCCTGGCCAACAACACTACATTTACTCTACTATTCTCATGGTGGAAAATTCCTTGCAATTAACCAATGCTGTCTCCTTCTGCTTCAGTGCCTGTTTCACACGTTCAAACTGCTGCGAGTTCATGTCAGCAGTTATGATTTATTCATTTGATAGCAGATCATAATGCACCGCTTGTCGACTAGTTCACCGATCAAGGTCTTGCACAGGTAAAGATGTGGTCTTGTGTTGTAAGGTAAAGGGTCCTTGGGTAACAAACAATATCTGGCACGCTTGAAATATCATAATGTTCGTCATCGGTGAGCACTCGATCAAATAAAGACTCCTTGACGTGCCGAGAGAGAAACAAAAAGAACCAAGCTGCGCTTTTGTTGTTTTTTATTAGCTTCCGACAGTGTTTGCGTTAATCACTTGCTCAAATTGTACGCCTTCCCTATACAGTGCAATGAAGACTGATATTTATTATCAGAAAGCTGGATGCGTTCGGGAAGCTTATCACTGCTATTGTTGTCTTCTATGGCCGTCTTCAGGGGCATATCAACCAGGAATCGTGGACAGCTGAGTGGTTCATCACAACCTGAACTTCTGGAAAAATGCCTGGCGGTGCATTCACTCACAGTATCATCCCCGTAGGCTTCACCTATTCGCCAACATGATGGGGCTGCGGACAAGACGACCTTAACGTCATAATCAAATAACGCCGAACGAGCTCTTTTGACACCACCAGTTTCTCCTGCCACAACTGGATCTATAACTGATGTGCTCAAGAGCAATGACACGCAACCACCACGCCAAACGCTCCCCCGTAACTTGAGGCACTGATTTGCGTATTAGTGTTCAACTCTTCCAACAAGATCTAAAAACGCGGCCAGGACTGTTTTGGTTAAATTATTTTACATATTTGATTTGTTAACTTTTCTCTTTCGAATTTAATAAAAAATGAAAATAAAAATATTGATATACAGATTATATTCTGTTTGAATAATGCTTTCCATTTGCAGATCATCTTCCTTTAATGATGAACCATAATATTGTTAGTAAATTCATATCATGTGAGACTGGATACCATTATATCACTTTCATGTCTTTGAAAGATTTTTCTAAGGCGGAGGTGTGTCAGTTAGATTTAAAACTTTTGTTTTTAAATGTTCGAAGAAATGAAAGACTCGGGCGCCACTTAACCTAAAGGATTAATGGAGGATATTGTTGCAAGTGTAGAAGAGTAGAAACTATAGAAATGTAGATTATGAGGATATGTCGGTTCGATATCAATCGACTTGAAGAGGTTAATTTTTAATGGTCGGTGGGATGCACCTTCTCGAAAAGTTGAAGGGGTTCTCTGGAAAAAATTTTGAGGTTGATTTTTTTACTAATGGAATAAGAAGGAAATGAATGGTTATCGATCATGTTTACGTGCCATGTCGGATCGTAAAAGCGATAATCAGAACAGTTGTCTCTAAGCAATGTAGATCATCTGAACATTTGCCAGGGAAATAGCGACAGAATAGCGATAGACCTGCGATGTTTCGTCTGTTGGAAAGTGATTGCAGGTTGGAAAAATTATTCACCACCACCAAGGAGAGGGGAAATCTTTTGATCTCTGTCAAGGAAAGTGATAGCAACCCTACAACATTCTTTCTTACATCTATTTTTAGTAAATATAGTGTCTGTTAGGAAGAGTCAAGTATTTTCTTGTTGATTGATTTATTGATTTATTTATTTTTGTTTATGTCTTATCAATGATTTGTTGGTTATTTCCAACTGAAATATATTTTGAATTATAAGAATAAGAATTTTTTCGATTAAAAATTTTTTTTCCTAAAACTTTTTTGGAGATAACAATGATCTTTCTCCAGATATAAATCTTAATATTTAATCCATAGTTTGGTAAGCAAATAGATGGATTCATACGCCGTCTTAAGGGTATTACCGCGTATGTAAATGTAATGATCTGCACTAGAATTTGAACGTATCTCGCCGATTCCTCATTCAGAATCACTATTGATTACACCATCTGCATAGTAAAAAGAAAACTACTATATAATGTTACTTAAAAACTGAAAAATAAAAGAAATACATTGTAAATTATCATCTCGAATCAAAAGCAATGCCTTATACTCAGACAATGTAATATACATTAGACCAGGCCAATACCTTTAAAGTAAACAATGTACATTACCAACATCCCTGATCAAATTAAATGAATAAAAGAAACTTAAAATATCTGGGTAAAGTATGATAGTCTCTAACGTTCTTCTCTTTATTTCTCGCATCGGCTGATAAATAGCACAGCCGTGTTCCAGAAATACGAACTTGAAACCTCAATCTCTGTGCTTCATTTTTATCACCTGGTTAATTTTTTGTTTTTCGTACTGATTACATCGGCACCCTTACGTCTGACTTTGTTTTATTGACATAATTATCGACTATTTTATATCTATCTATCTATCTATCTATCTATCTATCTATCTCTCTCTCTCTCTCTCTATATATATATATATATATATATATATATATATATATATATATATATATATATATATATATATATGTGTGTGGGGGGGTGATGGATTCCCCGTTGATTTAACGTTTGAGGTTCCGACGAAAATCTACTAATCATCTGTATGACTATGACAGGCAGGACTTTTGAGGCCGGATCGAGAATTCACAAAAGGCCACAAACAGTACAAGAGAAAGTATTGTATGCAAGTGTAGCAGGAACATTGTTAGCTGTTTTATTTCGCTTTCGGGTTTTCACGAAGTCGAATGAGTCTTGTTGCTTGATGGTGCCTTATTCCTGATTGGTAGGTGGGAAGATATTCTGATCGCTTTATGACTAATTTTTCAAAGTTCATAAATGGAATGTCGACGCAAGAAAGGTTGATCTTCATTTTATCTTTATCTATGAGCTAAGGTCTACCAATATTTCTATGACCGCTACGGAGTTGAACGTAGAAAAGCAATGTCGGTATACGATTATCAGTCATCATTTACACACACACACAAAAAAAACACACACACACACAAACACACACATATATATATGTATGTGTGTGTGTGTGTATTTATATACAGAGATTGTTATAGTATGTGTGTGTGTATTTGTTGAAGCTTGAATAAGCATGGAATAATAATAATACAACACAAAATGTACGTAACAAAATGTACGTAACAAAATGTATTGAAACAATGAAAAAAGGTACACAATATTTACAGGTAGTTTTGGTATATTCTTGGGAAGACTGTTCCTGCAGAATGGGTTGACTAAGTCGCAGTCGGGCAGAGTCTCTGGATTCGATCTCTAAATCTTCCGTCGTCTTCCGGTACCAACCCATATTTATATGGTCGGTACTCCACTTATGTAAATTAGGTGTATCATACACAACAGTATTTATATACAGAGATTGTTATAGTGTATGTATCTATATCTATATATATATATATATACACAGAGATAGTTATTTATATGGTTATTTTAATTAATATTTTGCATTAATTTTATATTATAACTGCTGTATCCATTTCTTATTTATTTACATAAATATTTATATTGTCTAAATTTATTGTCATTTCCAGTTGCCTTTATATATATATATATATATATATATATATATATATATATATATATGCAACGTTTCGTTGAAAACGACTGACAAAAGCCCAGATACACAACTTTTAAATTACATGAACTGGCAGCCATATGAGTAAAATAACACTATAACATTCAGAAAAAAAAAATTGGTTTACGACAAATAACAGCTAAAAATAAAATTCAATATTTAAATAATGAAAATCCGTATACATAATGTGATACTTAAAAATATTTTGACCGAACACGAATATCATGAAGCACAATAAAATATCAACCTAAGTATTGATGAACTTAAACACAGAGAAATAACGGTAAATAGCTTTCCAACTTATACGAAGGAAATATTCTACTCCACAACAATAGTTATAATTCTATAAACATATCCAGTCATAAACTAACAGATGATAAGAAGGAAGTCTTAAATCTAGGAACCAATTGCTATCTCTAGCCTCTATTTGACATTCTAATAAAAAAGACTGAAATCGAATCTTACACCAGCTGGGAAATCAAAAATTAAGAAACCTCCATTAAAGACCTCAGACATGTTCCCAAACCAAAATGTCTATAAGGGCATAGCCATTATATAATTCCAAAAAACTCAAAACCTATGCAAAAGAACTCAAAACAATCCTAATATGTAATTTTGACAAATTGGATAATGAAGAATATTATAGTATTTTATCGATCTAAATTAACAAAGCTAAGTGTTATGGTCCGGTTCCTTGTACCACGGTGATAGTCCAAGGTAGAACCAATAAAGAAGAACTCGAACACAGGTATGGAATAACACAGATATATTACAAACAGGTATATATACAGAGAAGTAGAAGTGTTAGTATGAACAATCAGGTTTTGTAGAGAGAACAATGTAGTCTCGACCAGTATCACTATTCCAATGTCTTGCAGTAATTGTCTGACCGCAACTCTGTTTCGGACTGCCCTCTGACTCGACACTTGACTCGACTTGAACTACTGACTCGACTTGAACTACTGACAATATTCAGTCACCCCCCACGAGGGTGTCATGTAGCCTCCTTCGGGTACCTCCCGCCTGTAGGAAGAGAGTTAAACCGAACAGTCGGTTCAGACTTGAACGACTGACAATATTCAGTCACCCCCCCACGAAGGTGTCATGTGGCACAAGGCCTTTTTAACGTGGGCATTACCGAGTCATTAGGCTCGGCCAAAAAATAGCCCATTTGAACGGGTTCAGGGCCGGTTTTACCACCCCGAAGGAGACTCCGCCCTTCGGCGTAGCCTCCTTCGGGCACCTCCCGCCCGTAGGAAGAGAGTACAACCGTGCAGTCGGTTCAAAACTTGAACGACTGACAATATTCAGTCACACCCCCACGAGGGTGTCATGTGGCACAAGGCCTTTTTAACGTGGGCATTCCCGAGCCATTACGCTCGGCCAAAGAATAGCCCATTTGAACCAGTATAAACGTGTTCTGGGCCGGTTTTACCTCCCCGAAGGAGACTCCGCCCTTCGGCGTAGCCTCCTTCGGGTTCCTCCCGCCCGTAGGAAGAGAGTTTAACCGAACAGTCGGTTCAGACTTGAACGACTGACAATATTCAGTCACCCCCACACGAGGGTGTCATGTGGCACAAGGCCTTTTTAATGTGGGCATTCCCGAGCCATCAGGCTCGGCAAAAAAATAGCCCATTTGAACCCGTATAAACGGGTTCAGGGCCGAGTTTACCTCCCCGAAGGAGACTCCGCCCTTCGGCGTAGCCTCCTTCGGGTTCCTCCCGCCCGTAGGAAGAGAGTTTAACCGAACAGTCGGTTCAGAGGTGAACGACTGACGATATTCAGTCACCCCCACGAGGGTGTCATGTGGCACAAGGCCTTTTTAACGTGGGCATTCCCGAGCCATCAGACTCGGCAAAAAAAATAGCCCATTTGAACCCGTATAAACGGGTTCAGGGCCAGTTTACCTCCCGAAGGAGACTCCGCCCTTCGGCGTAGCCTCCTTCGGGTTCCTCCCGCCCGTAGGAAGAGAGTTTAACCGAACAGTCGGTTCAGAGGTGAACGACTGACAATATTCAGTCACCCCCACGAGGGTGTCATGTGGCACAAGGCCTTTTTAACGTGGGAATTCCCGAGCCATTAGGCTCGGCCAAAAAAAGCCCATTTGAACCCGCATAAACGGGTTCTGGGCCGAGCGAACCTCCCCGAAGGAGACTCCGCCCTTCGGCGTAGCCTCCTTCGGGTTCCTCTCGCCCGTAGGAAGAGAGTTGAACCGTGCAGTCAGTTCAGAGGTGAACGACTGACAATATTCAGTCACCCCCCACGAGGGTGTCATGTGGCACAAGGCCTTTTTTAACGTGGGCATTCCCAAGCCATTAGGATCGGCCAAAAATAGCCCATTTGAACCCGTATGAACGGGTCCAGGGCCGGTTTAACCTCCCCGAAGGAGACTCCGCCCTTCGGCGTAGCCTCCTTCGGGTTCCTCGCCCCGTAGGAAGAGAGTTGAACCGTGCAGTCAGTTCAGAGGTGAACGACTGACTCTTGCCTACTTCTGAGGCGCAGTATTTATTAAGTATGGAATAGTCCATTATTATTATTATTATTATTATTATTATGGGTAAGATCCCATAATACTAAGTAATAACATGACTGACACTCTCAAATAACATGACAACAAATTAATAACATCCAATAATGCCGATGTAGAATACTTAAAAATCAATAAAATTTTCGGGATACGTATACGGTAATGTTAAAATACACAACGTTGGATACCTATTACGACCTAAAATTTCACAGATACCATTACTCATATAGCAATTTGCAAATTTTCGAAATGAGATTATTAACCCATATCTCCCTATAAATTATAGCATCAAATTGACCCTTCAATTGATCTAAATCCTACAAACTAAAAAAAACAAACCAAGGAATTCTAGCGTCACCTGACGTCGTAAAAATCTATTCACAAACTTCCCATTTGACGAAACCATATACATAATACTTAATTACGTATAAAACAATAATTCAAGCTCCATCCGTCAAACCTGATATTCTCCAAAAATTATTTATAACGCAACATTTACAATCAAACTAATGGCTTCTCTATTACATGTCCCATGAAGAAAACAAAGCTATTAGAAAGGTTACTAAACCGATGATGTTCTTTTATATTTTAGCTGACAACAAATATAAAATCGATAATGTCAAAAGAATTCCATCCCGAAATTTACTTAACCAACAAAATATACTCCCATTCTTGGATGTTCTTATAGTGTATAGTAATAATATATTCACAACTTCGTTATATGATAAACACAAGTAAAATCTCTTGCCATCTTAATTTTAATAGCCAATTTCTTTATGCGAGCGCACCCATATTCTTCCTCTCGTTCGCTTTTACTTAAAGAATTTAACAGTATGAAACAAATGCTTGTTTATAAGGGTTTTCCTCGCCACCATATAGACTATCATATTAAACTTTTTTTTCCTTCTGAGATAACCAATAGCAACACAGAACACAGATAAAAAAATAATAACATTAACAGTTTCGACAAAAATCAAACACAGAGTAAATATAAGCAAGAAGAATTTTCACTTAGAAACAGCATAAATAAATACATGAATCCAATCGACAAGAACAAGAAAATAAGATTATTTATTACAAAAAATTTAAAACCACTAAACTCATCGTCAAAAATAGTAAACATATGCAAGAACTAAATTATAGAAAATCGATATTATTTATGAAATTACATGTCCCTTAAAGCGCTGTGTTCCTGAGCAATCCAAATTTGTAAATTTGGGCATACAACATGTTTAACAAGAAGACTCACGTTGCATTTCTCTGATGATAGCTCAAAAAGTTCTCATTTAAATACACATGGAACCCTATAAAAATCTATCCTTAACATACTCGTTGATAATACAAATATAATAACATCATCCACATGTGAAAAAATGTATAAACGTAATGGAATCAATATTAATAAAACGGAAAAATGCAACACTCAATAATATCAACTATGAACACGGTCACAACGTGCTGACCGTGTTTAGAAAATAAAACATCCCTCTAACTCTAGATGCAAATAACACACTATGCATATCTTCAGTTAAAAGTAAAATAGAATTCATCCTTGATAATGGCTAAAAGTATAGCTTGGAAAACTTTCAAACAATCTTTATAAAGTGTTTGCCCTGAAAAGAAAAAAATATATACGAATACATGAGAAGTGATATTAAAAATAAAAATACCACACCTTATCAGTCGCTTTCAACGAAACTTGCATAAACGAGTGATCGCTACCAAAATGCAAAATTATATATATATATATATATATATATATATATATATATATATATAATTATTATTATTATGTATCGTATATTATTATTATACCGGATATTATTATTATTATTATTATAAATCGTTCCTATGAACACTAATGGTTATGCTCCAATGCTCATAAATACGTTGGACAGTTGTGACACCCATCTGGTCACGACGTCACTATGTGACACTGTGCTGTCGGCCCGTGTTCAACTCCCAGTTGCGGCGCGAAGCTGTGAGGTTTCTTCCACCAGCGTTTTGGGGTTGACTCTTTGTCGCTGCCACAAGCCTGTGTTCCCGTCGATCTGGTCGTTTCCGGCTCAATATCAGCTTTGTCGTTCCCAGCTCACTTCCAACGTCTGGTTACCGAAGAAACTACTTTGATCTCAAGTCTAATCTACCCACGTTGTGACTTTGATCGTAGGTAGAAGAAATCAATCAGGCGTCGGGCCATAGTACAAGCTGAATCCGGGGTAAAGGTGATATCGCATAAGCGAAAGTCGAAGAAGCAATAAAACAAACTCAAGTGTTTCCAATATGTTCAGAAATAACAAATTATCTTTATCCGTCTGTTGAACATGCCCGTTTCTATGGATTCGTGACACGAGCGTTTCTTAAGCGCGTTTTGCTATCTTAAGTTGTTCGTCAATATAACTTGCTTAGTAGGAAGGCTAAGTCGGAAGGACGTGGAATTTCTCTGTCAGCTTCTGCGAGGCTACGGCCTGACTGCAGCTGCAAATCAACTGCTGGAACTCCTGGAACTAACTAACTGATCAGCTCCTCGGGATGTACATTTATATGGATACCGACCACAACCCAATGTGGGGGCCTGACGTGGTTTGGGTCCCCGATAATTCTTGATTCCCAGCAAGAATTCTCTTTGTTCTTAGGCTAGGAAAAATAATAACTTCCCATTTTTGAAGATTAATCACATTCCATTTCGGGGCTTTCTCCCTCGTCCGTGAGGGAAAGTCGGAGGAGACTTATCCTCTTAGACTCTTCCTCTCTCACATTGGTATATCATACCAATCCCCCTCCTCAATCCTGGGTGTTAACAAGTTCTCCGTCTTTCTCGTACATTCACCTACGCCTATCACCCATGCTAACACTTGACCAATGATCTCTCGGCAGTGTGGGTGTGGCTAGACTGGCCTTCTTGAAATTATTATCCAGAATTTTGTTAACAAAATCCTTTTTTTTCCTCTTTTTTTCCTTCGGCCAAAACATTTACAAATCCCAGATTGCCAAAAAATTCTTATCACATCTTTCTTTCGGGGACACCCAAAATTCACTTAGTCGGGTCTCTCTACCGACTCATAAATCACTGTCAAAACCCGACACCTGGTTTCTTCTGCAAAGTCAACTTTTAGCGGGGAGGTCCGTATTTTACCTGAGAATCAAATTCTTTATTTTTCTCATGCCTTAAAATCCTCTTATCTTCAAATTCCCATTTTCGACGACCCTGTGTATAACGTCAACAGTTTGAATAAGCAATAATAATACAATTTTCTCCCTCATGCCAGAATTCTAACACACGCCTGATGGCTCCCTTCGTTGGACACAGGAATTAAAATTAGATGATATTTCTGAAAGATAACTAATATCTATTCTCCGTTGTTGTCTCAAGCCGAAATTTTTATGCCCGCATGTGTCGGTTGGCTTTGTTTGTTTTTTTTCTGATTTCTGTTTCCCTTGGTGTGTCACTCGCTTAACATGACACTAATCAGTTTTGGCAAAATCTCATATCTCGCTTTTTATTACGTATTTTCTGTCTCGGGCGAAAAGTATTTTTCTTCGTAAATAAAATAAAATCTTTTTTTAGCGTCGATCAGTCAATCTTTCGATATAGCGCTTTCTCGCCTTAAGTCTTTCCTGTTTTTTTTTTATTTCTATGGTTAATTAGTTAGCCAATTACCATAGCTAAATAGTGTCACACAGCATTGTTTTGGTCATTCCTCATTCAGGAACCCTTTGTAGATTACAATATGTACATAGATAGCTAACTAGCTAGCTAGCTAGATAGATAGATAAATAGATATGTGTGCGTGTGATGAAATATATTTTCTAGTATGCTATATTTATGGGTTAAAGAGCTCAATTACAGGGATAGAGCGTATGTAAATATGAAAGTAAACATTAAATTTAACACCCAGAGACAACAGTCTGTTTCACACTAAACACAATCGCTAGCCCGACGATAGATAGATAGATAGATAGATAGATAGATAGATAGATTACAAATTAAATTCAAATAAATATATCGGAAATAAAAAATGTATATTCGGCATATGAATAAGTCAATAATGTAATATTCGATAGAATGAAATATGTAGAGAGAGAAGAGAGAAGGTAATTAAGTATTGAAAATACATTCATTTTTAATTTTCGATTGTTTAACTGTAAACATAAGAAAACAGTATACGTATCTCTCAACAAAAGCACCACCACTGGCGTGAGTTATTTCTAAATGCTTTCAAAATCTAATAAAGCTGAAAATGAAATATAAGCATACTATGAAAACATACTGCAGAAAATGTGGTACAGAAATTCAAGCTTCGGAGTATTGGTTAAATATGCCTTTTGGGAATGAAATGAAAATAATATGATCGAAAAACATCTTTAGAAACTGAAGAAAAGAGATGTATTCTACTACCTTTATATGGCATCGAATGCTAGATAATTAACGCACAGATAAAGTAAGCATGAAGCCTTGTCGATAACGTATTAACGAACAAATTTTGGGAATAGTCTAACTAGATAAAGCTATTTGACAAAAGAAATTTTACGGAGATGAGTTAGAAAGAATGTACTGTAATCTGAAAGGATATGCTATCAGAAATTATATGACACGGAATGAGAAAATAAATTTGGCAGACTATAATAATTGCGGAATGCAATATATGAACAACGGAAAAGTTGACAGAAATAAAAAAAAAAGTTCGCTTCATGAAGGCATATCAAACAAAAAGTGTACAGAACTATGAATAAATCAGACAGAAGAAAATGAAGAAGGATTTTTAAAGAGAAGCTGTTAGATATTAAGCAGAAAATATTCAATATCCCTCAGTATACGTAACGTCTATTCTTCTTTAAGCTTCACACAAACTCTCCAGTTATGAAATAACAGAAAGTGACTTGCCGATCATAAAATTCTTCCTAACAGAAAGATTCCTGAAGGTTTCTATCAATGACCAGCCCTCTGTAGTCTAGAGGTCAACGGAGGCGTGCCCAGGTATCACTTGTTAGAGCAACCCTCTATTTGGTCTGCATAAATGATCTGCCGAAAATGATACGATTATATACGGGCACACTTCTAAAACTCCCGATGGTCATCTATTGGCGACTGAACTCTCTTCCGATCTTGCAAAAAACTACCCAATGGGCTAAAAACAGGTTGGTTACATTCAATGTCTCCAAGACCAGGATAGTTACATACCATCATCACCGATCTCACCCCGAAATGCCACCAATCTCGGTGAACAGAGGTCTTCTTTGGAAGCGCAGTGACTTGAAAGACACTTGGGCCTCAAACTCATACGATACATTGCTAAGGATGCAGTTAGGCTCGACGTTCCGCTCCTGTAAGTATATGACCCCTCCTGCTATTCTCTACATTTACAAGGGGCACATCATGCAAAAAATGGAGTATTCTTGCCATATTTGGACGGGAGCTATTCAGACTGCACCCTCCAGTTCAAAAGTGTCTATTCTCCTATATTGAACCTCTCTCCTACGGCGGGATTTAGCAATCCTCTCTCTACTATATCTCTACATCCACAGAATGTGCACAACCGAACTACACTCCTTGGTTTCGTCGCAGCAAAAGTCCACAGCAAGAACACGCTATGTCACTTATATAATAGCATACTATCTTAATTCTCTCTCTATTCCACTCAAACAGCTTCTTCCCACAAACCATATTTCTGTGGAACCACATCCCAAAAGGATGTTTCCCCGATGACTACAATCTTAACCTTTTCAAAGCTAGGGTTAACTGTTATCTTCCACTCCTATGCAGACAAGTTGCCTTCAAACGTAACCGGCTACATCAAATGACCCCCAGGGTTTATAAGGCGTTAAACTCGCTTAAAAAAGAAAATTAAAATAAGAAAAACAAACGACCGATTATGAATATTAAAGATATTAGAAAGAAACAAACACATGTGTATTATAACTTTGAATGATAACTCACATATAAATTTGGTTATTA
>CAHIKZ030001330.1:200000-252500 GCA_903632075.3 Acanthosepion pharaonis | reverse complement strand
TGGGCGATGTTTTGTTACCGAGCCACCAAACAAAGCAAATGGTCCAGTTTCTGATAGCACTAACGCGTGGCTATCTAACAAGTACACAATTGTTTGCAAGATTGTCAAAGCCACTTGACCAGGGAACCATAAACGGGGGTACAAAGGGAAAGGATTTAGCCCTCTGAACACACATTCACAGGCACAGCATGTACAGTTTTGGTTTGATTCAAATGAAATTTACGACACACTTGCGGCTTACAACGCCTTTATGTGTGTCAAATTTCAGAATTTTTCGGCAAAAATAACCGTAGCTGAATGCGGATCAATCTTTTTTGTAACTTCTTTACACACACACTCCTGCGTACAACTGAGTCCGCGTGTGAATACCGAGACTGCTGTAATCCCATTGGTCGCTTTCACGGAGTTTGACCTTGGTGCCTGTCCAATCATCGCGCAGGATTTCTCAAACATTATAGCGCCCGAGTGATCGCGCGTCAGCTTATGTGTAAGTGCGCTCAAGTCAACCACCTCTATTGTGTGACTCGGGCGTGCTTCCACACTTTTGCGTTTATTGTTGCCCGCGTGCACGCACTTGGCTTACTTTAATTGCATACTTCGGACACCGCAAGTTGTTTATTACGTGTTCTCTCTGCTTTTTTGTTTTATAGTTCCAACCCACCCACCCCCACACGTTATCCAAATGTCTTTACTGTTTGGATGCCACCTAAATGGAGGAAACTTTTAAGACGGCGAACGGCAGCTGCCTCCGCTGCTTGAGCCGCGAGGAAGAGTTAAACCCCTGAACAGACTTCGTTGCGTCTTTCACGGATGGCTTCGAGCTCAGCTGCCCGGAAAGCGCCGCGTCGGACTGAAAAGATAGCTTCAGTGGCTTCAACAATGCCTGCACGCCGCGCCAGGCTTTCAGTTGAAGAATGTTCACTTCAAACTCACAGGACGCAGTTCGCGTGGCTAGGGTGAGGGCTTCACAGTCCGCAGCACAAAAACCCTTCCTTGTTTGCGGGATGCTACCGCCCAAGCTTGCTCCAGGGGTTTAGAAAGCATCGAACAAACAACTTCATGTCGTCTTAGGAATACTAGGGATAAAGCCATCCTCTAGAGCTTCGGAACAACCCGAAGAAACCGCTCATCGTCGTTTTAGAAATGTCCTAGCCACCGCGTCTGCCAGAGCCTTAGAAAGCCCTGCACAGACCACTGTTCGTCATAAGGTACCGGGGCGGTGGTCTGCGCCGCATCAGTGAAACCCACCGTTCATACGACTGTCTCCAGTACCCAATTCTTTTTCCATACGGAAGCGATGGGTACCATTTCAAAATCCCAATATACCAGGCAAGCCGCGATTCTATCTCGACCTCAAAGACGGTCTCCTGTAGGGTTTTCTACGCCTTCATGTTTATGGTTAAGGTGGGTGAATTTAACCACTTGCACAGGTGCCGTCAAAATATTATTCAATTCGCTGTTGACATGGGTGCAAAAATGGAGTTGGACAGGTTAGGATTCATCAAGTAAAATCAATTCAAACTTAGAACCGATTCCTACATTCAGCTTTGTGATGGTCTGCGTTCTGATGGTGACCAACGTAATTTTGGCAAACCGTGCATTTTGCCTTCCTCTTACATTTGTGGCCCTCGATACATGCATGAAAGGACACAAAACGCAATGACCTATGTCCGTTATTACGGGAGGCCTTATTTGTTTGTCACGTTCACGTGCAATCCGAAATGCGTTGAAATCACACGCGAACTTTTTCCAGGTCAGCAGTACTCACACCGCCCTGACGTAATTGCCCGCGTTTTCCGGTTACAGCTGTGTAAGCTTATGGAATTAATCCTTAAAGGGCATGTCTTCGGACGCGTTAAGTGTCATATGTACACAGTGGAATGGCAGAAACGCGGTTTGTCACATGCCCACATTCTGCTGTGACTCAACGATAAGTTTGACGCAAACAAAATAGACGATTTTATTTCTGCTGAAATTCCGGATACTGCGCTGGATCCTTAGCTCCACGAAATCTTTAAATTCGCGCCACAGGGGCTGTGTATCATATTGTTATATGATAAACGGTCCCTGTGGCGCGAATTACGAAAAAAGGTCATGTTGGTAAGCGGCCCCACTTGCTCAAAGGGTTACCACCATATGTTTATCTCAGAAACGCAGACTGCGACGGATGGTTACCCACTGTGCAGACGCAGAAGCCCCGCCGAGGTCGGAAGAACTGTCACAGTTAAGAGGCACACACTGGACAATCGTTGGGTGGTGCCTTATTGCCCGCTGCTGTCCAAGATTTTGGAGCCGACATAAACGTTGAACACTACCACTCGGAATAATGTACATTTGTAAGTACGTTAATAAAGGCAGCGATGCTGCCCTTTTCGGTATCCGGCGTGACAATTGCGTTGACGAGGTGGCCGATTACGTGGCTGGACGCTACCTCAGCAGTCGTGAGGCCTTTTGGCGAATTCTCGGATTCCCTATACACTAAAGGGCCCCAGCCATTGTGCAGCTTGCTGTTCACTTAGAAAATGGACAGAGGATGTACTTCACCGAACAAAACGCCCAGCAGGTTGCGGAAAACCCTAAAGACACAACCCTAACGGCTTTCTTTAAATTATGCTCAACAGATGCTTTTGCCAAAACATTGATATACCCCCAAGTCCCGTCCTACTACGTGTGGTCAAACAACCGGTGGGTTCGGCGAAAGGCTGGCGACCCTGTCGAGGGTTATCCCGATGTAAGGTCTAACTCTTGCCTTGAACGCGTTTATTCTGTGCCCACCAGCCAGCATGAGTGCTTTTACCTCCGCCATCTACTTCATGAAATTTCTGGGCTAACGAGATTCAGATATTCGCACTGTCAACGGCATAGAGTGCTAGTCTTATAGAGAGGCATGCTTCCGTTCGGGATTGCTTGTAGTCGACCGCAGCCATGGCGGAGGATGACCTTCTCGGAACGCCATCACGGCTTCGAACGCTGTTAGCCATTTTGCTTTTGCGATGCGAACTAAGCGATCCTCTGTCGTTCTGACTAAAATACAGAGAATCCATGTCAGTGGATGTGCTGTTCTCCGTTCAGCGTAACAGCCCAGGAGTTGAATGCGGTTTCACTGACTTCATATTTAACAGAGCGCTGCTGGCCCTAGAATATGTTGTTTTCGTACTGGGAGGTGCCTCTTTACCAACTTACGGTTTACCACCACCGTTTGACACTGTACCAACTGAGTTATTGTGAGAAACATCCTACTTCATGGAGCGGCTGAACGCATACATTACCGAAAACGAACCCAAACTTCTACCTGATAAGAGGGTTGCTTTCACTACTAAAAGACAGGTCAAACGGCTCCAGTGGAGGTATATACTTTTTAGATGCGCCCGGACGAACTGGCAAAACTTTTGTTACTAAATTAGTCCTGGCAGAGGTACGGCGTCCTGGGGAGATCGCTATTGCGGTCGCATCTTCCGGGATTGCTGCAACGTTGCTACCGGGGGGTAGAACCGCTCATTCGGGTTTTAGGTTGCTGCTTGATCTATGCCGGTCACAAAATCCTCTCTGCAACATAACAAAGAATTCGCCACAGGGTGAAGTTCTGCGGAGATGCAGAATTATAGTTTGGGATGAGTGCACGACGGAAGAGGCACTTGAACGAAGTCTCCAAGACATCCGCGACTCCTCCAACCCTTCTCCTCGCAAGCAACTTTAGGCTGACTCTATCGGTTATTCCTAAAGTTACACGAGCTGACGCTGTCCTCACCTGCCTGAAGTCGTCTGCCCTTTGGCGCCACGTGGAGGCTCTTAAACTGAGCACGAACATGCGTGCCTACTTGAATGGGGACTCCAGAGCCGTTGAATTCTCACGGGACCTTCTTGCTCTTGGGGAGGGGAAAATGCCATCTGACACACAGGTTTTTGTGCAGATTGATCAGATTGCAACCACTGTTGAATCACCGGATGAATTGATGACATCAGTCTTCTACAACCTATCCACTAATTTTGCCGATGCCGATTGGCTTGTTAGGAGGGCCATATGGGCACCGAAGAACTGTAACGGGCAATATCACATTTATAAGTCCATCGACAGAACTTCCGATCCATCTGAATTAGCTGGGTATCCCATAGGAGTTTTGAACTCCCTTCAGCCGTCTGGACCCCCACCTCATATTCTTCGGCTCAAAGTTGGTGCTCCAATTATGCTAATCTGGAATAACAGTGCAACGGGACTCGGCTCATTATTAAATCCCTTTCTTTGAACCTGATTGTGGCGACCATTGCAACTGACGGCGGCAAGGGGGAAGTCGTTCTGATTCCCAAGATGCATCTTCTGCCGTCAGACGCAAGCATACCAATCAACTTTCGTCGCTCACAATTTCCCGTAAAGCTTTGCTTTGCTATGTCCGATAACAAATCACAAGGACAGACGCTTAGCATCGCAGGTCTGCATTTACGTGAGCAGTGCTTCTCTCACGGCCAACTTTACGTTGGGTCCTCACGAGTTGGGTCTAAGGACAGGGTTTTCATTTACTCTCCCATCAACTGTGCTAGAAACATAACCTACACGGAGGTCGTGTAGACAATCCGCCCGGTAGCGTTTAATTGCCATGCACACATATGCAGTCCGATTGCATGGCAATTTTTTGTTTGTCATATTGATTTTAATTTTAGGTCGCCGTAGTCTTCACATCATAGACATCTTTGTAAAGGATATCCAGCTCTTTTTCTGCCTTCTAATTTTCATACCGTCACCCGCCATCATCGCGTTTGTTTGTACATCATGATAACCTCACCTTATTCAGTTACAACACAAGCTGCTAGACACATGAACACCGGCGTTAGACATGATTGCTCCATTAAAGTTCCGGTTTCATTAACAGTTGATCGGAGCGCCTGCAGTTCGTACCAGTGCATACAAGCACATTCACACTTGAGAAGCTTCGGAGTTCGTTTAATTCTCACAATTCAGGTTTCTGCTTCCATATACATTTGTACGGCTGGCATGGGTGAAACCTGTCATCCATACTGCTCCATTGTTTTGTTTGTAGTCGTGTAAAAAAACTAAAAACACGCGCTAAGTACGGCAACCACCGTCGGTTTTCATAAGCTCTCAGCCCTGATGTTGACTGCGACTGAAGAGAAGGCACTTCTCCATTGCAATTGAGGCGCTCGGCCGTACGGCGACCCGGTCCGGTTTCATGAGCTCTCAGTCGTGATGTTGACTGCGACTGAAGAGAAGGCATTTTTTCATTGCAATTGAGGCGCTTGGTCGTACGGCGACCCCGGTCCGCTTCCATGAGCTCTCACCGTGATGTTGCCTGCGACTGAAGAGATGGCACCTCTCCATTGAAATTACGATGCTCGGCCTTACGGGTACCCCTGTTGCGGTTTTAAGGGCTCTCAGCCGCGATGTAGATAGTGACAGATCAGAATAAAAGAAGTTATATAACAGAAATTTTCTTACCATGACACTCCATCACTGTTCGCTCTTCTCTCGGTTTTACGGTTCTGTTTTGTGGCCGTGGCAGCGCCGTCTTTTGGGCATAAGACGCGTCTTTCAGTTAGACAAACGGTTTGTTTGTGATTGCGCACGGCACATACTTTATGTTTATGGCTTCCTCACGGCACGTTTTCCATTCAATCCCTATGAATGTTGCAACTGAATCGTGGTTTCTTGACTACTTAGCACAAGTGCTTCCAGTAATGCTTAACGGTCCAGTTGGTTAAAGCTGTAACTGCTGCCAGCTTTTACTCACAAATGTCAAATATATATATATATATATATATATATATATATATATATATATATATATATGTGTGTGTGTGTGTGTGTGTGTGTGTGTGTGTGTGTGTGTGTGTGTGGTAGAGATCATATATATATATATATATATATATATATATATACCTACAGTAAAATGGAAATTAATAAGAAATCCTAGAATATGTAGGTCATTAAATGACCCATGTCCTTTGTGCATACATGAGAAACTATATATTATTAAGTTTATAAAAAAATATAAAGATACTGAATCAGACAAATGAAATAGCTAATTTTTGCCGTCATTTTCAAATTTTTCCTTAAATAATATTAAAAAAATTAAAAATAAAATTAAAAAATAAAATTAAAAAAAAAAATGAGAGCCAGTAATATACATACTTATATTTGATATGAAAAAAATTATATAATGTAAGTTATTCTATTACATTTACGTGTTTTAAAAAGAAATGTAGTTTATTAATAATTAAGAGTGAAAATATTTTAAAATTGTAGTTAAATAAAACGTATTCTAACCTAAATATCCCCCCCCAAATCTTGAAGTATACAAGTAGGAAAAAATGCCGAAATACTTTTTGCCGTTAACAATAAAATTAAAAAATAAACAAGAAAAATCAGACGACACGCATTTAACGGATGTCAGAATTCGGTCAAATATACATCCCTACCCGACCTAACCGTAACCCCTTTTTCGAACGTAGCTAATAACTGATGCAACAAAAGTTAATAAATATGAACACGCTACTACCCCTTGTGTGAAAGATTGGATTTCTCTGTATGCTTGGAAAGAGTGAATTATGAATTTGCGTGTGCGTTTAAAACTCAATAAATTTAAAAATAAGTTACTCCAATATTCGCTTGAAGATGAAATGGAAATAATTTTTTTAATTTAAGTTATTAGCTTCCATTTTGAAACATGGTTATTACTGTGTAGCGAAAAACTATATTTTAAACCAGTTAATTTATTATATATATATATATATATATATATATATATATATATATATATATATATATGTATATAAAGCCAGTTAGATCAGGGCTACAGGATGAAAGATACAAAGATAAGCTGAAGAGCAACTTGTCAGCTGTCAATATACCACATAACACCCTTGAGCGCTTAGACTTGGATCGGGTAGAATGGAGATCAACGTGTTTTAGTGGACTCATCAGTTTTCAATCTGCTTGTTTGAATCGTTTTCAATAAGTGAGGGCAAGATCTAAAAGTTCAGCAAATCTTACGGTAATCTCATCCTACAATCCCCACTCTTGCTCCATATGATTTCGCAGGTCTCTGCACGGTCAAAGCTTAAAATTTATACTATTAAGTATAAAAGAATTTTACCCATCCATAACAAAAGCCATGCTAGATAACGCCATCACGTTACCCCAGGAACAAAGAAAATAAACAAACGAAATCGATATCATTAAACACTCACGTAAATCACTACTACTTCACAATGAAGACGTATGGATAAAGAAAGAAGGGATGTGTGACACTACATAGGGAATCTTGGACGGTGCAAGGACCTGCTAAATCATAGGTATATATTTACTACATGAACAAAACGAAATAATCGAAAAAGATGATACAGGACTCTACAGGGACGAGGGTCTCATAATCTTAATAAACTACGACAAACAAAACACAGACAAAACTAGAAAAGCAATAATAAGGATTTTTAAAAATAACGAATTTGACATAAATGTAAAAACTAACCTAAACGAATTAGGTTTTCTAGATGTTACCTTCAACCTAAGAAAAGGCGTATATAATCAATACAGAAAACCCAACGATAGACCACTGTACATACACACATCCTCCAAACACCGCCTTCGATAATCAAATAGATACCAAAATCGATAAACCGCAGGCTCTCCGACAATTCTTGCAATAAAAATACATTTAACGAAGCTAAAAAAATACTACGAAACAGGCCTAAAAGATAGTTAATACTCGGCAACACTCTCACACTCAGCACAGAGGACAAGAAAGGCCAACAGAACAAGTTTCTCCTAGAGAACACTAGTCATCCATTTTGGTTTAACATGAATGTTCATAATGTTAACATCATTTCCAAAACAGAATTTATTTTCCTGTCGCTATTTATACCACATTTTAGTGTTCATTTTACTGGTGAATTTGGCGTATAAATTCGTATGCACCAAGTCAAGCCAAGACCTCGGCTGTCGATACAGTAACAACATCACTGATGACTGAACAGTTGTTTTTGCCGAAAATGATACCTAGCCAAGATACGCAGTAGTCGAGTTTCAAGATCACTGTGAATCTTTTTATAACTCACTCATGATGATTTGTACGGCCTGTTCAGATTGTCCATTTGACGATGGGTGGTATAGCGAAGATCGAGCATGATTAATGTCATTCAAGTTACAGAGTTTGGAAAGTTCTTCATTAGTAAAAATGATGGTATTGTCCGACACAAAGACATGAAGGCTCTCATGTGTGGCAAATGTGCGCCACAAAACGTCATGCGCATCTATATATTTACTATGAACATCCACCATCATGAGAATCCACTTGCCATTGGTCGGGCCTGCATATTCTAAATGCACTCGAAACCATGCACTTTCTGGTCATTTCCAGGAGTGTAACTTGTTTGTCGGGGATATATTTATTTATCCTTGGACATAATTCCACTTCTTACACACAGACCAATGTCTGAGTACGAATTAGAAACTAGATATGACAACGTGCAAGGGACTTCATCAATGAAATACCAGGGTGACCAGTTTTCGCCATAACAGGTGATGTATCTAAAATTGTCATAGAGAGTACCTCTTCCCCTGGGAAAGGTAATGGCGTAAAATAAGCCACCACGGGTAATCGCATTGGGAATCCGGATTTGTATACACATTTATAATGGTAGTTTCAGAGTACCAATGCCAAATGCTGCACACTAGCGCTTACTGTGTGTAATATTCCACGGTTCTCTTCTAAATGCCCAACAATGGCTTAGGATCAGTAATGATTGTAACCTCCCGGCTGTAAATGTATTTACGAAATTTAATAACTCCAAAATCTACTGCTTGCCCGTCAAGTTCTATTTGTGCATCTGTTCTGCTTTTGATAGTATACTCGAGGCAAAGTAAATTTTTCTCCCTTGCATTCGACATAATATGTGGCAAAAATACCCCGATAGCAACTGGGGATGAATCCACGGACATTATACATTTAAATGTACAGTTGTAATGAACTAAAATATTATCTGACATTAATAAACTTTTCAATTGTTGAAATGCAATTTTTTATGTATATATATATATATATATATATATATATATATATATATATATATATATATATATATATATATATATATATATATATATATATATTCCACATTTTTGAGGCGCCTGAGAATAGTTAGATCATGAGAGAATATAAAATCGCAAGTCGCAAATACAACAAATGTTAAGTGGGACAATAGATATTTTTATACTGTATGCACAAACATGCATACACACAAAAACTCTCACACGCATAAAATATGAGGCAGAGTCTATCATTTCTGAAATTAATACACACATATATATATATATATATATGTTTGTGTGTGTGTATGTGTGTGTGTTATATAACACTGTATAATGTAGCACTGCATAACAAATATATATTGCTCTACTTTTGTATTGAGCCCTGTTTCAAATTAATGTTTTGAACGCTGAAATCTTATTTTTCATTCTTTTATATTTGAATATATATATATATATATATATATATATATATATATATATATATATATATTAAGAGAGAGATGGTTACAGATATTCTAGAAAGCATCTGTACAGAATCTTGAATCTTTACACACGCACGCAATTTGATAAATCGAGATTGATAACGTCAAAGACAGTGAGTAGGAAACAAGTTATAGATAGATAGATAGATAGATAGATAGATAGATAGATATGATTACTGTGATATGAACAGACTGAGATAGATAGATAGATAGATAGATAGATAGATATGATTACTGTGATATGAACAGGCTGAGATAGATAGATAGATAGATAGATAGATAGATAGATAGATAGATAGATAGATATGATTACTGTGATATGAACAGACTGAGATAGATAGATAGATAGATAGATAGATAGATAGATAGATAGATAGATAGATAATGCGGTCAAATGTGTGAGCCCTTTGCATGCTACAACGCGATTATCAGATCTCAAACTGAAGATCGCATTGAAACGTGGAACGGACAGTCTTAAAGTTGTGATGATTCCTATGATCACGCTCTCTGTACCAGTAAATGTCACAGTGAGTATCCGTACTTATAAATACGATAGCATTTTATGTTACAACAAAAGTATGAAAATCCTTTTCTGTCTACTTTCACATTAGATATATAATATTGTCTTGTGCCAGAGAATCTTTCTCGTACGCATCCATCTTTCACATTCATCTGTGCATTCAATACTGTTACCATATCTGGCTTGGTACTCCTGTTATACATCGCAAAGTTCTTGAGAAAATCCAATGGTCTTTAATGTAATCGATCCTGATTTGGTATCTCGACATCAGCCATTTCTTACCGATGTGACGTGGCTTCACTCTTTTTTTTCTACAATTATTTTAATGTCAACTGATCTGACGAGAGATTTCCCTGGTGCACCGACTACAGGTATTAGGTTGCTATATAGGCTCCACCATTTTATTATTGAAATAGTTAAATTCAGCTGACACTTCTAAGAATGGCTGTTCTCGCACTTCCTGTAAAACTTCCTTCTGATCACTTGCTTACCTGACCAATACAATCTCCAAAAATGTAAATGCAACGTCAGTCGCCATCTTCTATCTTCTTGAATCCCGTTCATCTTTTTTTCTTTTCTAAATCATCTCTATATTCTGTCTTTTCTCTCACTTTCCGTCTATGTAATCCACTGCATACTTGTGTCATTGCCGCCTTGCTTGGTCCGAAATTATATATATATATATATATATATATATATATATATATATATATATATATATATATATATATATATATATAATGGACTAGGTTCGACAATTATTTTATTTTCCGTTTATAAATTATTTTTATAGATACAATTATTTAATCAAATGCTTTGTTTATAATAAACAGTATTAACTACATTTACCAGCCTGAATGTCCGAGAAATATCATAGAAAATACGTGTCCTTGAACAGGAATCGAACTTGTATTCTAAATGGAAACCGTCATTCGGACTGAAGTGCTATGGTTAGCAAAGTTAATTTACTGTTTTTAAACAATAAATTTCTCATGATCTTTTCTCGAACGCTCATATCTGCTCGTGACGTATCTTAAAGTAAATAAATGACATATAAAATGGACTATATCCGACCATTATTCTAATATAATTTCTGTTTATACGTTATTTTCTTAGATACAAATATTTAAGTAAATTGTCTGTTTATAACATACAGTATTACCTACATTTATTATAAACAAAGCATTTACTTATATATTTTATCGATAAAAATAACGTTTAAACAGTAAATATATTAACACAGACACAGTCATTTGGAAAATGTTCCCAAAAATTTTCAATTGACAGCTTATTGTTCATTATATGCACTTAACTATACTAATCTTTTTCTCTTTCTTATAAGAATCATAACGACGATTATTCATGTTTACCAAGATATTTTAATGTTTGTTTATATTATATTCTTTTTATTTTACCTAGTCTTGTATGAACTTTTCTAATGATCTATTGTGTTTTGGTTTGATTCATCGGTTCTGTCTTGTACTGGAATTTAAATTAAAGATGATTATCCATTAATTTAATGTAAATTATTACATGTCTACCAGATATTGTTCATCTATTTGAGACACTGAATATCGACTGGTCTTAGTTCTGCTTGTTTTCATAAAATAGCAATCGACTGTAAACGGAATAATGTTACTCATGATTTGCCATTGCATATACATTAAAAGGTGTCCTTTTTATTCCTGTCTACTTATTACCGTCCTATACACGATCGATTACGCCGTGGAACGACTGCTTACTCAAGAAATTCATTAACCCATTGGACATACACAGCAACCAATAAGTTATTTTAATGAATTTTATTTATGATAAATATACATAGACTTTTGTTTATATAAAGGAGAGAGAATAATAAAAGAACATAAATAATATGGCAGAATATAGCAATTGACGTTGCATTGACGCTTTTCAAAATCAAATTTGACTTGAAAACAAAAAACTGGAAGATATTTACTCAAACGAGAATTTTGAGAAAAGAAAAATGTCGCATAGAACTTACTGTTGCCTCTATTAATTTCAACTATAAAATGAAGAGACATTGCCACCAATGAAGCGCAGCCCTTAAATACATAAAGTTTATTTGCCATAGGGGACATTTTATCAGAATAATTACCATGAAAATATTCTTATAAACATTAAAGTGATTCTATATTACAGCGGTGGGAAAGTGACTGAAGTCGAGATACCAGGTCAGCACCAATAACATCGCAAAAATACATAGCAGAAATACCAGACTAGATGTGACAGTAATAGTCAATACATGGACGAATGGTAGACTTATAAATATGTAAGATATATTCTGGCGATAAATAATGTGTACTAACACATAGAGAACCAACTTTCTTACCTGCAGATTGAATTATTTGTTCACACTAATATTTTCACAGCGAACAAGCTTAGATCGAAATGTGAAATGAGTCACTCTCCTGAAGATTAGTATCAGCTATGCTGATGGAAGGCAAAATGTTTCTCTGAGACAATTAATTTCTAACAGTTCTACTAGTTGAATTACCCGTGCCTTGTTGCGTGTCACCCATATTTTTGTAAGAAAATGATGATTGATTTTAAATCATTGTTATAATTTGTGGATATAAATGATGAATTTCAATATAACTTAATGATCTTACCGATGTGACCTCCATCTTGTTGATTTCCCCTTCTATAATTTGCATAGGAGTCATTCCATTGTTCAAATTTAATGTGCCAAAGGAAAAAAAGAAACTGTGGATGTTTTGTGAAAAAACAGCTTGATCTGATACCTTTGATATGTATTTGATGCAATACTTGACTGGATGATTTGATGAGCATATTTCAACATTGATACGACAGTTGAATTGTCGTCAAAATATGTATTGTAATGCAATCCCTCTAAATTTCGTGATCAGCTTGACGTCCATATTATCTCATTTTGATCTTACCGATGTGACCGCCATCTTCTGGCTTTCTCCCTCCTATTTTCGAAAGGAGACGTTTCATTATTCAACTCACGTTGATCAAAATAAAATATACATATCCAACTACCCTGGGTAATGTAGTTTCTGAATATATATGTTTATGGGAGTCTATCTCCAAAATCGTAGGTGGAGTTGGATAAGCAGCAGAATAAAAAATTTTATATATACATATATATATATATATATATATATATATATATATATATATATATATATATATACATATATATATATATATATATAGATAGATAGATAGATAGATAGATAGATAGATAGATAGATAGATTAGTTATTTGATGGAAATCTTTCTGATTATTAATACGCCCTGTTTCTCATATGTAATTTAAAATGATTCATTCATTGTTTGCATTTATATTCAAATTAAGGTCATTCATGGTTTTTATAGGATCCACAAATTCTCCCATTTTTCATACATCTAAACGTTGAATTTAAAAGGCATATGTGGGGTTTAATATAATTTGTTTTCACAAATCGACTTTTCCATTGTTTTCATTTTTATTTATTTTGTATGAATTAATTTCCCGTTTGGATTCTATAAGTTAATTAAATATGAAACAGAAACATGGTCTTTTGTTTCCTTTTCTTTATAGGACTTAAAATTATTATTACGTTTCATTTTTTTTATTCAAACTTTGAATAGTTCTTCTAACAATCTCAATCGTAGCATTCAATTTCATGTTTAAATTACAAAACTGTAAAATACTTCTTCTCTTATTCTTCAATCATGTCATCCAGACACGTGTAGCTTTTGAGACAGCTGAATGGTTTTCAGCTCAATTATAAAACATAATTCTTCTAATAAAATAATCATATCCCATCCCCAACTCTCGCTAAAGCTGAATTGCTCAAATAAAGCTTCATAAGCTTCTACAGGCTTTTATTAAAGTATTAATGCTATATTAACTTGTGGAGAATATAGCGTGTTCCAAAAGTCGGTTTCACATTACGACACCGTATATCTTAATACTTAATTGAGCATATCAAAACAAAATTTGTTTCCTGAAAACTAATATATCCACGTTTCTATACAGGTTTTTACAGGTGTTCAGTTTTATTAGCCGCGTGTTACACGACACGCATCCAAACGATAATTCAGTTTTTGCCAAACGCGACCAAGCATAGCATTGTCGATCGTTGTCATGGCTCCAGTTATTCGCGTCTTTAGGCAATCCACGTCTCTGAGAAGGGTGTTACAAACAGTAGACATTTCACATACCACCAGAGGAAGAAGTCACAAGGCGTAAGGTTTGTATACCGAGGTGGCTATCGCAAGAATACGCAATCAGTCTGCCATTTGTCTGGGAAATTGATGCGCAGATACTGTCTAACTTTAAGACACCACTGAGGTGGTGCCCAATCCTGTTGGAAAATAATGTCTGCAGATTCTTCGTCATGTAATTTTTCCAACAATCAGTTCTGCAGTCTGCCAAGGTACGCTTCACAATTAACTGTTTCTTCTTCAAAGAACAATTGTCCATAAACAAGTTTCTTGGACATACCACAGAACATATTTACCTGAGGGAAATTTCACACATACCCAAGAATTACACGAGGGTGCTCAGTACCCCATATGCGCGTATTACGCTTGTTAACTGTCACTTACATGGAAGGTCACTAAAAACAAGCCGGTCATCAAATCTGTCCTCTTCCAACCTGTCGAGCAATTCTGTGCAAATTTCATTGCGAGGGTTAATTAAATTAAAATTAAATTAACAGAAGAAAACGTGACACTTTTAGCTTTTGAATGGTACCAGTTCAATCATCCATTTGTACAATCTACCCTTTGTAGTTCATGATATAAGGGTTCTTAAAATGTTTCATAGACTTTTGATACACCTTGTGTATATATATATATATATATATATATATATATATATATATATATATATATATTTATATATATATATATATATAAAGTCAACATAAGGCGACAGTCTGTATCATGCTATCTGCAATCATCAGGCCTGATGATTGCATATAGCAAACAGACTGTCGCCTCTAAATGTTGACTTCTATGTTCACTTTTATATTTACACACGCTCTGTCTCTGATATTGAGCACTTTATCCCCAAAATATAGCACATCTTAAGACTATATTTCGTCATACACACACACACACACACACGCACACACACACACACACATATATATATATATATATATATATATATATATATATATATCCTAAGACACACTGTCTCGCTGTATCACTTCTTATCAGTGTGACTAGATATCCGATTGATTCACACCGGGATCGAATCTCAACTGGTTTGTCATCAGTCAGAGACTCTACCCCTAAGCCATCGCTGCATGGCAGAAAAGGGAACCTTTTAACATAATATATAAATGCTAAACCCAAGACGGAATAGAATCCCAGTAAACAATTATCAAGTATACCAACGTTTCTTTGATATATAACTTAACATGTTTACCGTAGGTGAATCTTGCATATACTCAAGATTTAAATGAGGGCGCTCAGTTCCCCATATGCATGAGTTACGCGTGTTAACTTTCCTACTAACATGGAAGGTCGCCTCATCGCTAAAACCAACCGGTCATCAAATCTGTCCTCTTCCAACCTCTCTAGGACTTATATGCAAAAGTCATTGAGAGTGTTAATTGAATTAAAATTAACAGAAGACATCTTAACACTTTTAGCTTTTAAATGGAACCAATTCAATCATTCTACCATTAGTAGTTCATAATATAAGATTCTTTAGAATGTGACATAGACATTTAAAACACCCTGTATTAAAACAAACATTCAGATTGATAATTAAAATTTCACGTCTTGAAACCAAGACATGCCGGGAAGCTTCAACTGTCAGAAATAAAAGGCTTAAATTATGCATTTAAATCATTTAGACATCGGTGGGGGGTCATTCTCATACCAAAAAATGGATTATACCGCCAAAACCAGAGGAAAAGGGGTCTGTATCATGGAGGTTTCTAATAAATTTTAGAAGCATTATGACAAAAACTGATACTTGGAGACCGGTATATGTTGCCGAAGGCTTGTAAATAGCAATTAAACGTTTGAAAAGAACTCAGGAGAGTATTAAATATCTTCTTGGGAACAATTTTCTCAAATTTTAAATATTAAAATTGTTTTGATATTTGAGATCTTACACTACAAATCAGAAAATAGCTCAATCAGTTGTTGTAGTGTTATTCGGAGGTGCCAAAGCCAAAGCCGAAGCCGAAAAAAACACAAAAAAAAAACATCAAAAATGCAACAAAAATATTGTTTTCATTTTAGAGAATTTTGTGTTTCCTTTCCCCGAAATCTAAATAAACGATTACTATTCAGCGTAGAATCTAAGTAGCAATATCCCGAATTATGTAATAAAATCTCCTCACTGCAGAAGCACATAATGCAATTCAAGTTCATTTATGCTAAAAGATACGATATTTTATATTGTTCGTTTCATCCCACGATATAATAAACGTCTAATGGATACATCGCGTAGTATAATGGTTAGAAAGATTGTCTTGCTATACAAGTTACAAGTGAGTTCCATTCTCTCTTTCAGCCTTGTGCCACATCTACGAATATTACTAATATAATAACCGCCGAATTTTAATTATTATTTAATGTCATTTTTAATGTCTTTGTCGACAAACAATTACCGCTTTTTACCTTTGTGTCAGTCCCTTGGTACATATTTCAACATTAATTGATGTTCTGTTTAAACAGTGACTTTACATATCATGTTCATCAATTTAGCTTATTTATAGAAAACGCAAATGTAAGAATGTGTTCATCCATACATTTGTGCACTTAGATTAGTATCCATATTAACCATATGAATGCGCCTATATCCAAATAAATAGTGCATAGTCTCCCTTCCAGTAAAACAAGTCGAAGATATTTTCATGGCCTGCAGCAAACACCTTTGGTAAAATTATATCGAAATGCTTATTTTTTCCTGTCATTTTTAAATCTTTAACTTTGTCTCATGATATAATTTCAGTTCTTTTGTATAATAAAAATGTTTAGAGACTTTTAGTTTTCTTTTCTTTTTTTTTAACTTGATTTGAAATAAGATACTTAGATATTTTTTTTCATTTTAATTTTCCTTCCAAGGAATTAAATAAAACTCTATTGGATCAAATATTTAATAGTTTCACCATACTCAAGAGATACAGAAGACGATTATCTCCCTTTGGTGGAAATATGTCAGCGGGGTCGCATAACGACCGCTTAGCGACGTCACTCTATAGTTGAAAGTGGCAATCAATTTCAGTCTGTTTACAGAAGCTACACCGAGCTGTTTTTTTTAGCCTCTCACCCTCCCGTGGACCAAGCTAAGGCTAAAGTTGTCTCATTCAGCAGCTTGGTCCCGTTTTGGGGAATATATCTTCCCCAGGTATAAAAAGAAACTCAGACCTGTAGTTCTCCATTTTAGAAAACCCAAGATTCGTCATTTCTACTTTGTGGAATATGAGTTCGCCTGGAACGCAGTACATGAATCCATCCCGTTTGAACTATTTTCTAAACTTATGTTCTGCAGAAACAGGAAAATATCCATATAATATGTAAGACACTTCCTTTTTGTTTCGCTTTACATTCTGCCCGTTGTTTAAATATATGAGATATATTATTCTCTCTCTGACACACACACACACACACACACACACACACACACACACACACACAGATATATATATATATATATATATATATATATATATATATATATATATATATATTGAATAAATTACTGCCTGATAATTCATAACAAAATCCTTTCATAGTCACTAATGACCATCCATGTATTGATGTTAAAGGATGATAGAAATGTGCTATAGCTGTTTAAATTTCTTTATTTTTCATTTCCCACGCACTTTTAATCTTCTTGCAAGATCATCTTTATGGGCCCAAGTACTACAAAACTATATGTTGCTCATTATTACAAGTATTTATTGTACTTGGGAAATGAAAATAAAAGAAATTTAAACAGCTACAGCACATTTCTCTCAAAATTTAACATCAATTAACGGAAGGTTTGGTTTGGTTTGGTTGATTTTGTTTAACGGCATATCGACCTCAATGGGTTATTAAATGCCGACAAAATTTTTAGGATAGATTCGTATGAATAGAATATGTATTCTTTAGTTTAAATTGGTTTGGTTTATTTTGCTTTACGGCATGCCAACCCCAATGGGCCACTCAACGCCGAGAAAAATTCCTACTGCTGGTAATACTTTGTTTTGTCAAAAACCTGTTTCTGGTAATATACTTCCGTCAAAACTGCATTGCTGGCAATAATTTCTCTCAAAAAAGTATTGCTTTTAATAGTGAACTATTTGCCTATGACTGGGACCCTAACAATTGCTACCACTCCCTGTCAGGGTGGGCCTGGGAACACCAGCAATTAAGAAATGGTTCTACGCTCCTCAAAACCTCCTAAGCAGAGGCCTTGCTGTTTTACCCCGGACGCGGACGTAGATTAAAATCTTACTCAGGACGTTAAGGACGGTTATTAGTGACTATGAACGGATTTTGTTATAAATTAGCAGACATAACGTGTGTAACTTATTCAATCACACATACCTAAAAGATAATTTATACTAAATATATATATATATATATATATATATATATATATATATATATATATATATATATATGTTTGCATGTTTTAGTGATATAAAACTCTCTCTGAGAAGAAAAGCATTTATTTTGCTTTTCAGTTATTCTATACCGTCTTTGAATTACGGTGGTATTATATCAAGGATATGATAATGCCCATAACGAGGGAAATGCAAATGGGGTAATTAATCTTTTCTCCATGAAGCACTCTCTTTACACCACGAAAAGATGTGATTTATTATATTCAGTTTGCCTCGCTTTTCTTAAAACAAATATTCATTGTATTTCTATTTTATCAATAATTGAGAACATATCAATAATGAAAGATCTATAACAGTTACTGAACTTTGGAAAGCTATTTACCTGAAAGATTATTCCAAAAGACAGACTTTATAAATTCCAAACGAATGTAACATTGTTTGCTCGGGCAATGTATAGTTTTCTTATAAGGAAAACGGATATTATCACCATTACTGTATTTATCAGTTAGCTTTTCATTTGATCTTTACTAAGTGTTAACAAAAAAAAAAAAAAAAAGAAAGAGAGTAACAACATCTACAACTTGCACATATGTAATATCAAATTACAAGTTTCGACTTCAACATAGTCAAATCTTATAATTATTCTTTAGTGGGCTGCATTAATCTGAAGTAGGTGTTGAATCTCAAACGAATCAAGGTAGCGGAAGATGTAATCTTAAAACTGTCTACGTAGTAATACTGTCCGTTTTCTTGCCATTGATTCCAAACTCTTTTCCAACTTTATATAGATTCTGTTAACTATGTGCGAAGGTGCTTATAAATCTAGATTTACTAATAACTCTCCCTGCTTCCTCTTCGTTATTTGTCGTGTTATTCGTCGCGATCTGCGCAATTCTGTCGGAATACTTTACAGCAAATTTGCTTGACTTCTGCGGAGACGTCGGTTTCTAGCACGTCTTGTTAATCTCTGTCCGCCACCAACTCCATGATCAGCGCCCAATTGCATTTCTCCTCCGTTACCCAAATACACACACTCCGATGTGTCATCGAATCTATTGCAGCTCTGGCAATCGAGATCGGTATCATTGAATGTTGCGTGCACTCTTACCTCAGCTCACCGAAAGGGTATGCCATTAGTAATAAACGGTGATAGATCTCTAAATGGTACTTGATTGAAATCGGTGATCAACGGCTCATCAATCTTACCTAATGCCACCGAATGCTCTTAATTACCTACAACATTCCGAAAATCCCAAAATGGTGGAGAAGAAGAATATGCATGTATATATTTTTAACATCCAAATCCTAGATTACGATTTGATACTAATAATGGCGCAGGATATTAATGCGGATGAATTTCAAGGATCTTTTCTTTTGACCTTTGTTTTCCGTATTTTCATCAACGGCATTTATGATGTCATAATTTCTCAACTTGGTCTGTATGACATGTTGGTGAAAAAATTATTGACGCCTGTCATAATGGTATTTCACGTCCAGTCGATAATATCAAATTGTCATCTGTTCTAAAAATAAAAAAGAGAAAAGAATCTCTCACAATATGTTGTTAACTAGGGCATGCCAATTCTTGTTAATTTTAACGTCTCAAAAACGAAACCGCTCCCTTTTAATCGTTTTTGAGGACAGTTTTTGCCGGCGATCAACATGACTGATGCTAACCTCCAGGATATTAATACGTTACGCCTATTCAGTCTTACGTTTTCCGCCGACATGAAATGGAAAGATTATATTGAATGAATTACTAAGTATGCTGGTAGGAAGATTTTGTTCACCATGTAATGCTAGAAAATTTTGATTATCAGAACTTTGTACATTTATAAAACAAATAAATTCTCCCTGCATTAAATATTGCTGTCACATCTAACCTTTATTAATCTAATCAGACGGGCATTTATCAGTTCAAAATGGTCGTCAAATGTGTAACGGAAAAACTACAACTGTGTTTCTGATCTATATGCGTATAATGAAGATGATGATTTTCCAAGTTCATTTTCAGTTTACGAGTATATTTGCATTTGCTTTCATTATATAAGCAAACGGAAACTATTACAAAATATTTTTTATTTTATTTTGTCGGTAAGTCAGCCCGTTTCTAATTCTGTGTATGTCAAACAAATCTGGGGAATCAATTACGTAAGTATCGATATCACATTTAAAAGGTTGGGCGCCTCTACTAAATAGTTGAGAAAATCAAAAGAAGAATCTGCAATATTATAGGTGACACCTGACATCTCCACTTCAGCCAATGTCCCCTCACCGTAACGTAACTTTCCTTTCTGTTTTTGATAAATATTTTCATGGTGTTCTGATGAGCTTCCCACATTGGTACCTGGATTTGACGAATTTAAGAACAGTAGGAATTGGTCAGTTTGATCTCATCATTTTCAGTTGAAATTGCTAAATGTAATTGCTACTTCTACGATGAAGGTTTCTTCTCTTTAACTTCTTTCTTGTGGAACTGTTATCCGACCTTTTTTTTCAAGTCAAATTTGATCTTTAAAACCCTAAATTCAATGTTATTTATTTCATTGTTCTTTATCTTTCCTAATGTTTTTCGCTCACTCTTTTACCCTTGCTTCTTAGTGCCTTATTTCATTGCCTTCAGTGAAATAAAGAATAAATTATTCTAGAGCCACGTCATTGCAATTTGCAAAATTTACAGCAAAAGCATTAATATATTTTAGGTGAAAAAAGTGAATGTTGTTATCATTACTAAAGGATTGAAAAAAAACTTCCTCTCGCTATTATAGTGGGGCTGAAAAAAAAAACGATTTCAACCTGTTCTCTTTCTAGCTGAGTAGCTGAGTTTCTAAAGTGATTTTTACGACAAATGGTATCAAGATGGCTAAATATTTTATCTGAAAACCTGGAAAAATAAACACAATTATTTTTTTGTTTTAGATATTAAACATTTAGTGGGATCGGTAAATATTCTGTTAGACGATTTGGCCAATTTTGCAATTATATATATATATATATGTATATATATATATATATATATAGATTTTCTAAGCGTAGCTTAGACGTGGCACAAGGCTGAAAGTATGGGGCACCCAGTGAAGATCGAACTCACTACTCAGTCGTAATTGTTCTAGTGAGACAAGCTTGCTAACCATTACACCGCCACATTGGTGTGCGTTCCCACCCACTTCATACGTTATTATCACCATCGGGTCATATTGAATATTTTCAAATAAACCTCAGTATGGCATTATAAATGTGTAATTTCCCTACGCTATTTCTAGTATGAATGACAAACTCTTCCTGCGTGAGGGCCATTTCAGCTCGCAATTTTAGTGGATATTTTGTGAAGAATTTAATATCGCAGAAAAGGGTTAATATATTTTATTCTTGATTCAAACTTGAGGTATTGGTTAACGTTCAAATATTTGATAAAATAAATAGACAACCATTTCCAGGTGGAATATATAAGATAGACTGAAAGGAAACAGCATATGCAGTGAAAATGAGAAAGTAACGGCAGTCTTCTGCGGAAATTCTGCCAATTAAAACATGAATCGAAAAAGAGACTCGATCCACCAAGCATGCATCACGCGTAGTACCTAAAGGAGGGAAAACTGATTAATACTTGTGTTATAGGAGGCAGTTTAACAATTCCACTTGTATATATTTCTAATAGCGTTCTTCACAACAAGATGAAAAAGTACTTTTCTTCAAGATGAAACGAAGCAAACTACAATTGGATAATAGTTAAGAAGTTGAATTTCAAACATGTACAATTTTTTTTGAGTTCGAACATCGCTATGTTTCTACTGTTTAATTTGTCGTACTAAACTGAGTATAAGCAACATATTTTATTTACTTTACTGAAATTGTAGTCTAAGTTTTTTTATATGCAGACAATAGAATTTAGTAATCTTAAAGACATTTACAACAATTATATCTTCTATCTTATGTAAATATGTTAAACTTGTGACCTTGTAGGAAATTAAGCATATTAAACAAATATTTGTATTTTACTATAAAACAATCACCATAAAACAAATATACGAATTTATTTCACAAATTCTCTGGTTGTGGATTAGAGGCTAGCGTTACTCTAGGAGTGTGTGCAATTCTACTGGAGTGGCCTTGGATTTATTTATGCTAAATTATGCAAGTATAGTAAGAAACTAAAACATTTGAGAAAAGAGAAGGTAAGAAAATAAATGTTCAGTGTGCAATGAGTCTATTCCCTAACACCATTAGCAAACACAGAATATTGCCTGTAGTGTCTATACATAGTAGCAGAGGTCTTGACCGCCAATTTTAAAAAAAAAAACATGATTTCAAAAAGCGCCACCTTTCTTTATCCTTCGACTTCGTTTTCGCGTATGGTCAGAGGTAAGCAGCCATCTACATCATGTTCAGTAAAGGGTTTCTTTGTTGTAATAATATAGTTATTGTGACTTGGACATTGCTGCTCAAAAAGGCGTAACAGATTTCTATTTGCCGTTTTTACTGTATGGAATAAAAAGTTCATACAATGCTAAACTGTAATCTATTTGCTTTCTTGCCGTATGTCTAACTTGCAAATATTTTTTTTTTGAAGTTATAGATTCCTCTTCAGTAGATATGTACATACCCCACAAAAAGTAAAGAACAATAACAACTTAAAAGATGTGTATTTTTTTATGTTTCCAAAGCCGTCAACATTCGAAATAATTGGTGAGCTTTCGTTTTAAGGGATTAATGGTGTCTGTAATTATCTGTGAAATCAAACAGGAATTTTTCGAGACAGCAATGAAAAAAGAAAGAGGAAATAAAAAAAGAGGTTGTTGCAAAAATGCTGATGATATATTCGAACATGGAGAAAGTACAATGTCTTAAGAGCGGATAGCTTTTAAAGGACATAAAATACGGTAAACAAAATAATCAACGTGGGAATCGTGAAAATGAAGAAAGAAGAATGGGTTTCTGCATAAGAGATGAAAAAGGAAACAAAGAGTAAGATCAGAATAAGAGAATTAAGAGATAAAGGAAGAGAGAGGTTGAATACGAAGCGAGAAGATTAAGGCTTTAAGCTAACATGGGAAATAGAGAAAAGCAGGAAACTATATTTGGAGACTAGTAAAACACGAAAATATCGTTGGACTTTAACATGAAAGATTGGAAGTATTGCTGTAAGTGTCGCCAGGAGAACAGAAAGAAGACAGTGCTAAGACTTTCATATTGATTAAATGATTATTTCAGGTAATTAGCTTTCTGTTTACTAAGGAAGCAGACATAAGATTGAAAGCGACAAGAAACCACAGATTAGGTTGTCAACGCACACATAGAGTTTCACACTGAATTATATAAGCATATACATGCAGACTGAAACAAAATTACTTGTATATGTGTGTATGTTAATATTAGGTCTGCTTGGCATAAGGCCAAGTATTTCCAGCATTAATATGATATCATATTCATAAACATTGCTCATCAAAAAGTATCCACTCTAAAACCTATTAGGTTACCAAAGACTAATCTGCCTTGAAACATTTTACACTCGGCTGTACATTTCACGCAGAAAAACAAGACATTATATATCTCTTGACAAATCTAAATATAAAAGTTGTATAATAAGCCCATCGAAAACAATTACCAGTTTAATCATGCTAAACAAACAGCTAAATTTACACCAGAAGCAGACGTCTAGCAAATCTAAATAAATAAACGTTAAATTCTGCCTGTCTGTCCGTCTGTCTGAAACCCTTTTACCTAGAGTCACACTTGCTCTATATAGAAATATACATTTTTGGAATTAGGATAATCCCGAGATTGAATAATATGCCTGGTACTTGAACATCCAGCATTGGGATTTGTGTCCAGATGAGGAGGAAAGGCCAGTTAAAAATTCAAATTTTAAAATAATGCAAAAAAATTATTTTAAAAGTTTTTAATTTATATTGGATTTAAAGTAATACAAAAAATTGTGAATTCGAAAAAAAAACGTTTTCAATTCAATTTAACATATTTCAAAAACATTGTGAATTGAGGAAATCAAATGTATTTCTTCAAAATGCCAAGGAATCAAAGTTAAAGTAAGAGGATTTGTCACGGAAGTTTTTTGAATTGTCGCAGAGTTTGAGATTTGAAGACATCCTAAGCGTAGTTCCGCAAAGTTTGTGATTTAAAGGACTCATTTTTCGGCCCAAATCGAAGTTTTGACTCAAATCTGTATTTTGACCAGATGTGGACATATAGTCCGAATCAGATTTCAAGTGACGTTTTTAAGTTCCATAGCGTGAACTGAGGAATTCAGTGTTATTTCTTCAAAATTACACTTGCTATTTTCTAAGCTGGACCAGGTGTCCATTTAGTTTCGGGCCGGAGATAATAATTAACCCTGCGCAGGATTTAGCTTAAAAGCCCGCACGGAGTACGACCTTTAAGTTAGTAAATGTTCTAGAAATACATCAAAAAATTCTTTAAAGAAGAACCTATACGAACATAAAAGTGCTTTGAAATTAAATATCACCCAAAAGTCATTGATAAATAAAAATTGCATCGTTAATATGTTATTATCAATATATACATAAGTTGTTTATCCTTTCTCACTATCTATCTATCTATCTATCTATCTATCTAGCTATCTATCTATCTATATGTGTGTGTCTGTGCGTGTGTGTAAATAAAAAGAAAGAACAGTAAGATATATAATCCTGTGTTCTTAAAGATATTTTTATTTTTACAAAATATTGTGAAAAATACATCCTTACGCCTACCAAAACGTAACTAATAACTGATACAACAAAAAACAGCGATCATGAACACGCAAAAACGCCATGTCTGGATGAATGGATTTCTCTGCCTCCTTGTAAACGGGAAATATGAATTTTTGCAGTGCCTTTAAAACCCTGAAATTTAAAAATAATTTAATCCAGAATTCGCTTGAAGATGAAATGGAACTAATGTCTTTAATTTAATCACAAAATTAAATTCGAAGTTTTTAGATTCCATTTTTGAAACATGGTTAGAACTGTGTAGCGATAAAAAACATATTTTAAATCAGTTAAATTATAATATATATATATATATGTGTATATATATATATATATATATATATATATATATATATATATATATATGTATATATGTGTGTGTGTATTTGTGCATGTTTTGAGGATGTATAATCGTGTCAGAAAAAGTGATGATAATTAAACAAATAGAAGGATATAAACGACGCGTTTCACCGATTGAGTCTGTCTGGCTTCTTCAGGTCATATATATATATATATATATATATATATATATATATATATATATATATATATATATATATATATATGAAAAATTTAAAAAATATGATTCTATTAACTTCATCACGTTTCTCCAGTACGTACACGATGAATCATACATCCCATTAATTTTACAAATGTATAAATATTATCTATATATCCATGAAATATCAGCTATTAGAAATATATGTAATTAATCTTGAATAAACAATACTGTAGCTAGTGTACCAGGACTGAATGGATACTTACTGTCTACCTGTCTATACAACAGTTAGTAAGCACGAGAAAATCTTCTGCTTAGTCAGTTATAAATCGAAGGAGACATGATCGACCAAGCGTGTATCACGGATGACACTTAACTTACTGAGTAGACTAAACGAGCCAGCTACACCTAACCAAAAATAAATGCAACTTGTTTCAAATAAATGACAATTTAATTACGGATTTAGTAACACCTTTCCTCCAACAGTTTCTTTTCTTTTATTCCATAACAGTGAAACTGTCTTAACGCTTACTTGTTTCCCTAATAACTAAAACCTTAAAATATTTAAATGCAACGTAAATCGCCATATTCTGTACTCTAGCAGTCGTTTTCATATCCTAAACACTTCCAATATCTCTAAACACTTGGAAACACTGACTGAATATTCTTCTTGGGGCTTTCTCGTTGACTTTTGCTTCGCGATATTTCGAACATTTTCACCCTCTTCTTTGAACTCACTCTTCTCTACTGCAGTAAAAGCAAGAGCTTATTGATTTTATTCCATTCGTGTTTGATCTCTTCATATTAGAAATTGAAAGCGTATTTTAACATATAATCATATTAATTGTAAGGGCTTTGAAGAGCCTAATAACTTTTCTATGATCTATTTTCAGTATATCTATTTCTCCAGGTATGTATCACCTTTCGTATTGTGTTTACGAGAATACGACAACACGCATAGGAGGTCTGAATCAACATAAATACTTCACCCGACAATAAATTCTCGAATAATTAGATGTTTTGAGTAAGAAAAATCAGCAAATTATTTTTTAACTAGTTGGAATATTTCTTTTTCTCGAATGATATATGTTATCGATGATAAAATCCTTGCTCGAAGAAAGGTACTGATTATATGTAAGGGAAAGAAATGTATCGATTTAGTTTCGAATTATAGCTAAGCCTATTTATATCACTTTCGAATTAACCTCTTGATAGAAGCTCATGACACTCACCAAATTTTAATCTGCCTCAGCGTTTTTTATTCCAAATTCCAGTTACGCGCCAAATTATGTTGTTTGTTTGTGTAGCGGCATATCAACATTTTTTGGGTCATTTAATGATGAAACTTAATTTCCTTGGGAGCAGAATCAAATTTTTTTTACGAAAGTCTATTGCGCCTATTTTTTCTTTCTTTTTTTCTCTGCCATATTCTTTCAGGGCGTATGAGATTATGGCCCTCGCCATCTTCCTGTCCATTTTAAATCTAGCTAAGTTTTTCCTTTTTTCTATTTTTCAAACCCTATTCTGACATTCATTCACTCAGGCTCATCAAGTATGTTGCGAGTTGCTTTCCCCTGTTTCTTTTCCCTCAATCTGTCATGTGATTATGAGATTTTCCAACCCCTCATTTCACATTAGATTCTTCAGAAACCTTAACTGCCTCTTCCTGATGTTAATTATGTTTTCATTTTATTTCCACACTCGGTAGATTCTTGTTAGAAACAAAGAAAAGTGAGCTTAATTACTACGTGATATCAATCCTCTTGTATGGCAGTGACTGCAAGACAATCTCACCACAGATGAATAGGAAACTGGAGGCAACAGAAATTCTCTTCTGCAGAAGGATACTGAGAATACCATGGATGAATCAAGTAAGCAACTAAGAACATTTATACTCAGTATCAGAAATAAAGAGTTGAAATGTCTTGATCACATCATACGGAATATCGGCTTGGAAATCTATTCACTCAGGGCATATCAAGGGCAAGAGAGAAAAGTGAAGCCAGAAAGCCACTTACCTGACGAGATGTTTGAATGGGTATTAAAACATAAGACGGGGAGATTGACAAATATAGAAACGCTTCACATTTGATAGGAAATTGTGCAGAGCTATAATCACCTAGAGCCTGAACGGATACGCCACGTAGACGAAGAATTCAACCGGAATACTACAGTAATTTTTTTCAAATATTAATATCATCTTAAATGTATTTATTCTTAACGTTATTCTCTATGTTTAATTCATGCGTTTCTTTTTTAGGGGGTTAACGCTTCTTAAAATTATATTAGCCATTGATTATGTTAGCATATAATCAATGATCATTACGGTGTCTAGCTAGCGGAAAGATTATCTTTGTAGAAACCGGAATCGGTAATACGAGTTGAAATGACAGACAAACCTGTCGTGTTCACTTTTGCAGAAATTCTTCTAGATCTGAAATGAATCTATCCTTTGTCCCCACAACTATAGGGTTAAATAGTAAGAGAGAGTGAGTATTCTCATTTTGCCTATCAAAGGGTACGAAGAAGTTCCATAAAGAAAGCAATAGTAAGACATTTCAGTATGTTTCCCAAGATTGCATGAACATTTGCTGATCATAAAGAAAATGAATATGAATGAATTCCATTACAATTAACAAAGAAACACATATATTCAAAATCCTACCAATTATGTGAGTAAATAATATTCAAGCACCAGTCAGTAGGCAAGCAGTTCATTGCGAATCAAATCTGAGCACTTTAGATGACTATTCACGTCGGATATTAGCTTTAAATTGAAAGCTCTACCGTTGTCTTTCCAAAACCCGATGGTAATACTCTCCCCTCGAATGCAGCATGAATTTCAAGAGGGAAATGGCGTAATGGCGGTTACATTAAAACAATGTACATTTCTCCCCAAATCTAGTTCCTGAAATGCTATCTTTTATCAATCTTCCTCAATGATAGGAACTGCTTGCGAATTTCCTCAGAGATGAAGAATAACCGGAATTTAGCGCTATAGAAGAATGTCGAAAACACCATGGACGGAACATGTAGGTAAACGAAGAAGTTTTCAAATAAATTAAAAAAAAAAAACTGTACACATATTTAGAATCAGAAAATGAAGGTTAATATTTCTAGAACATATATTAAAGGAAAGTCCGATATTCTGATTGAGTGCTGGAGGGGCAGAAGACGGCAGCGTGTAGCTTATCCCTACCCCTACCAAAACGTAAGTTGTGTAATTAGGTCTCAGTTATGTGAATGGCTGATTGTATAAAGACAGCTAAGGGTTTCGATTGCGAGAGTATTTGGGTACGTCAGCAACGCCTAGGCACTGAAATGACATAAAGAACGATGCCAAAATGAAACTTATACTTAAGAACAGATATGTCATCCCACATAACCCCCACAAAAAAAAAACTTTAAAATAAAAATGCGAGTAATACAAGCAATCAAAGCTTTAGCTTATTTATTTGTTCAGTTTTTGAACGGTTGTTTAGACAGACGATGTCTGCACGGTTAATTGCTCTTGCTTTTCCATTGTAGCGATATTCACAGGGATATTTGTAACTCGTTGTCTTATCATATAACAGCTTTAAAATAATCAAAATATATGTGCATTTTAAAAATTTTAGATTAATTATTGTTTTGAATTTGCAGAATAATTAATAGCATAGACGAATCATAGTATAGAAAGATAGTGTATGGCCTGAAAGCTAAGAAGCTAAAATCCAGAAAAATGGACCACTGTTCTATGTTATTGACGCTTTTCTATATAGAGATTTCATCACTGTGTTCCCGTAGGCGCCCCAAAATGTATAAACATTGTGAATTGGGATGCTTGTAGATGATCACCCTTATTTTCGACTCTGGATTTTAGATATGCATATCATTTCGAGTAAATTGATGTTTAAGAAGAAGAATAAGAAGGAACATTTTGAATTAGATGTTTTTTGGGAAGGTTACTTAATAGAATAATCAAACGAGGAAAACGATAATACGAAGGGACAAGAACATCAAAATGTTGCGTAGAATAAGTAGCCAATAGAAATAAAGTAGATTCCATATGGCAGTAACATGTATTTACTAATGTATTTATGTAAATGGGGGCATACCCATTATCGTCCATAGATATGCTACAACACTGTGAAGAAGAAGGAACGCAGATGAAAAGGGGCACTAAATGTTAAATGAAATAATCCAATATGGCAGTGAATGCGAATCAATTATCTCGCAGATGAAAAGGGGAAATGAGTCAATACATATATTGTTTCACACATGAAAACCAAGGGCCCAACATTTGAGAACCGAGGAAGTTTTCCCAAAAATGGGAAGTAAAAGTAATTGTTACAATTGCAATCAGGGAGAGATAGTTAAATATTCTCGGATATCCATCTTTCCATACTCAGGACTATGTGTGATGCTCACCTGAGTGATCATATCTCTTTTTGATTCACGATTGACTTGACTAAAGAATTCCCGCTATAAACTGTCGTTATTTTCTACAGCAGACAGATGGCCAACTAAGACCATAGGAACGTTCTGTTCTGCTATATAAGCTTAAAGTTATGGAGAGGAAATAGATTCATACCGTTTCTCAGTTGATTTGCGCTTCAGGGAATGTAATCAGCTCGACTGGAATTCGAACTCGACACTCTGATTACCGAATCCAAGCCGTTATCCCTGACATCATTCCGCAGATCCACGTATACATCACCTGATATTCAGAAGCAGTTACCCATCTAGGCATTGACCAGGCTCAACATTGCTTAACCTTGGTGATCTGACTTGAAAAATAGTGTTACCGTATGGAAGTGAGGTCTCGGACAAGTAATGAAAAGCAAACTCCTACAGAACGTAATATTCATATGGCACACCGAATCAAAAATACCAGAGGGAAACATCGAGAACCTCACTTAACGTGTCTGTTTGAATGGCTTTAGAACATGGACTAGGTAGGATAGCAGGCGGCCAAACTTAATTTTGGTTTACGTATGATAGGAAATTGTGAAGAGCCATGATCACCCACGTCCTGAAATATCATGTCTTATACAAGAAAAATGTTGGAAATCTATGGTGCGTCTGTATGGATTAATCTATTCGCTTCGTTTCTGATTCCTCCTTTATGATGACATTTACATATGCTGTGCAAGTCAAGTACACTTAATGTCTTCTCGTTTGACATTATGAAGATGCGATAATGACATTTGACCCGGGATAGGATTGATACGGCTTGTAGGTAAAAAGGAAACACTCCCGATCTCCAGTCGTCTCGGATATAAAATTCTTGAAGATGGCGACTACTGTACAAATGTTAATGGTTTTGACGAGAGAAATAAACGAGCAGTAAGAAGGAATAAATGTCGATGCTGTATTTTCTTGAAAGCTAGATATAACATTTATTCCAATACGCAAAAAGAACTGAATTTATGGGCAATGAGCTAAAGGAAAACTGAGATTAGAACCAAGATCTCTACTGTAAAATTAGTTTCTCATTTCCAAGAATTGAAAGGGATTTTTTTCGATGACAAAACGTTGTTTTTTTTAAGAAACTGCTGATATCCTGCTTCCCTGATTGTTGTGGTATGGTGTTTGGCAAGACACAATATTTCCCTCGACAGAGACATTCGTGATATTAGTATTCGATACACAGCTAGATTATCATTAACACTTATCAGACATTTACCCAGGACTATATATCATACATAGATCGGTCTATTCATGACAGCAATTAAGTAAACGGGATTTTAACACAACATTAATGAGGGAATTTCGTCCAAAAAATATTTCAAATAAAGAATTATCATTATTAGCGAATGTTTTAGAAATTCTGCTTTTATTTGGGAGCTCTACAATTACTGGAATTTTATAAAAAAAACATGAAATCTTAATACTGAAGCGAAACTTTTTAAAACAGTACATCTATTTGTAGTTATACAATTATAAAATCTGCTAATATGAGAGAGATTTTTTTTTTGTATTATTTACGACACGTCAATTTACACTACATAGAGCAAAATCAGACTGTCTATAAGAAAATACTTGTTTCTGATTAAATAAACGAATTTTCTGAAAACGTTACCAAGGTGACTTACTCAGGTTCATTGAAAGTGATAGAATGATTGGAGACCGAATTCTCTCTTAAACGAAAGGTAAATTCGCATTACGGAAGCGGAGTCTGAGACGTGTAATTACAACCTTTGATCCTGATTGTACATTATTAATCAGCTTTGCTTCTGTGCAGATATCATATAGATTAATAATCTTCCCTTTTGTTCCATCGCATAATTCTTGCTGAAGGAATATATTTCGTCAGATTATAATTATGGTAGCATCATTTAAATTTAATTTATGTGTGGCTATTCTATAAGATTCTGCTAGTTAAGATTTCAGTAGTTTAGTCAAATTTTGTATTGTTAACTTCGTTCTATAATTACATCAGCAATTAGATATAAAGCTATTTCTCCTGGCTATTTTTCAAGAATTCTTCATTAACCCTTAAAGAGTCGATACTGTTTTTATTTCGTTAATAATATTTACTAGATTAAAAGACGCGCCATTGAACAGCATTTAAAGTAGCTCCTGCGGAGGGATCTTCATTGGACCTTCACCACAATAGGTAGGGAAGAGTTGATACGATATGCAACAATAAACTATAGAAGAACCAAAAATTGTTCTCTAGACGTTTAAGAATTGCATTAATATTTACGCTTCCCTTCGACGATAATTTTTCTGTTGCAACTTAATTCAAAGAAAATTTAAGGTACTAGCTTTTTTTTTATTTCATAGGTGACTTTCACTGGATTTCGCAATTAATTTCTATTATTCCCAGATTTATTTCCAAGTTATAAAAATAGTTACGTACAAATATTAATCGCAAAAACCACGTAAAAAATAGTCGAAAACCATCGCAGTAATGTTAACTTGGGAATTCAAAATTTCAGGAATGTGAGTCCGAATACGGCCCGAAAGGATTTAATTTGTTCACGGATTCAGCCTGATTCCAAAATGGTATGATATTTTGGGTTATGACCTCTAGGAGTAAAGTTTAAAATACGGACAATTTTATTTTGAAACAGTAATTTTTTTTTCATTTGAATATGAGCAATTAAATGATAGAGAGATGTATACATTTCAATTGTTTTTATCAGTAGAAGACAAGATGGCTGAATCCGAAAACTATTGCAATAATGAAAATTGCGAACTCAAAATTTCCGGATTGCGGGTCTGGATCTGTTCGGGAATAATTTTTAACTTTCTCACGTAGTCGGCCTGATTCTAATATGTTAGGCTATGGCCTCTATGAGTACATTTGAAAACGTGTGACGCAGTTACATATTGACAACCGCATTTATTATATCGATGAGGCATAATATACATTGTTGCATTGGCGAAACTAACTAACATTACAAATGTTTTGCATGTTTTTAGAAATGTGATGACCTCAGAATCGGAATTGAAATCTACTATATTAAAAAAAAATGCAGAAAATTCTCGGAGGCCATAACCTTTGCACTACTGTTTAAAAAGAGAATAGAGAAATGTTGTTCTTATTACCTTACCAATACTATCATTTATTCGATAGCAAATCCGACCAATCTGACAAATTAAACCTCGTAGCTGGTCTTGAAATGTACTTCAAATCAGTTTTTAAATCGATTAAAAACTTTAAAGCCGCCAAAAGAAAACTGCTTGTTTTTTTAACCACAATGAAGAACCTCTTCTACCTGCCAACAGCATCGTCAACGCCAGACTCCTCGACAGCAACACACTGCGCCTTCTTGGTCTCATGTTTTGCACTGACTTGAAGTAGAGAGACTGCACCGAATCAATAGCTGCATCTACTGAAAAGAATGTTGTGTAACTGTGTCGTGCCAGAAAATTTTCCTCGTCAGAATCAATCTTGCACATTTTCAAATCTATCATTCGTCTGTGCATTGAATATTGCTGCCTTATCTGTTCGGGTGTTCTTGCCTATTGAATATTGCTGCCTTATCTAATCGGGTGTTCTTGCCTATTGAATATTGCTGCCTTATCTGATCGGGTGTTCCTGCCTGTTGTTTGCTGCCTATTGAATAATATTGCTGCTGCCTTATCTCTTCGGGTGTTCCTGCCTATTGAATATTGCTGCCTTATCTGATCGTCCGTTCCCGCTGCCCCTTGAATTTGAATATTGAATATTGCTGCCTTATCTGATAGGGTGTTCCTGCCTATTGAATACTGATGCCTTATCTGATCGTCCGTTCCTGCCTATTGAATATCGCTGCCTTATCTGATCGTCCGTTCCTGCCTATTGAATATTGCTGCCTTATCTGATCGTCCGTTCCTGCCTCTTGAATATTACTGCCTTATCTGATCGTCCGTTCCTGCCTATTGAATATTACTGCCTTATCTGATCGTCCGTTCCTGCCTATTGAATATGGCGGCCTTATCTGATCGTCCGTTCCTGCCTATTGAATATTTCTGCCTTATCTGATCGTCCGTTCCTGCCTATTGAATATTGCTGCCTTATCTGATTGGGCTCTTGCCTATTGAATATTGCTGCTTTATCTGATCGGGTGTTCCTGCTCGAGATTGTGGGCACTACAGGCAGTGTAATGGTTAGAAAGCTTGTCTCGCTAGAATAATTACAATTGAATAGTGAGTTCGATCCTCACTGCGTGGCTCCTACATTCGACCTTGTGCCACATCTATGCTACGCTTGGAAAATAGCTATACATCTCAAGATTGTTGACAATATCCCAAAAAGGATCGAAAATGTAATCGATCCTGACTTGGCATCTGGACTTCAGTCAATTTATCACAAACATAGCGTTGCTTCCCGCTGTCATTTCTACAAATATTTTCGTGGAAACTCTTCTGAAAACATTTTTACCTGGTTTCGTCGACTAAATGAATTTTAGCTTGTTACTAGATTTTTTCTGGGTTACAACTGTTTACACTGGAAATAGTTAAGTCTGTTTCATTGTGTACCCAATAAAGAGCATCTTCAACACTTTAAATTCAACGTCGATTGACATCTGTTTCCTTCTTGAATCCTGTTCATCTTTTGACCTTTCCTCAATTATTCCTCGTCTGTTTCACATTCACAATCTGTAATGTCCTGCGTACCAGTGACATTCCCGCCTTGTTCTGGATGAGAGGATTAAATCAAATATCTCATGTCTATACGGAAAACCGTATATATTTGATAGAACATAAGTCATATCTAAGAAGACTAACGCTAAATATACAACCGAGCAAAGTATATAGAAAATTCCATAGTAACTATATCTATGTATATCATAGAAGAATACAGATTAAATCGAAAGAAATAACTTAATAATGCTGAGAAATATGAAAGACATATGATATATCCAATGTCTTATAAGTGTGCGGATGATATAATGGATAGCAGCTCGGTTTGAGAAATCACATAATTGGGATCGTTACGTTCACTCACGGAATCCATCTTGTCCTTCCAGCCTGGGTTAAATTTGTAGGAATTATATCAGGAGAAATTGTTATTCACAAAAATGTTAAAGCAATATTGAATCACAAAAAATATTCTTACTGTCCAAAATATGTTTCTGCTTTAAATAAACTGTAAATAGTTGATAAAACTAATAAGAGATCAATCATTTCTAACGTTCGCTAATAGTATTTTATAAATCAGAAGATTTTAAATGTATGTGATAAAAATAGTCTAAAGAATATCAGTTTCTTTATTCTAAACGGTAATATCATGTCTTTCAACCAAAGATATGGAATCTGGAGTTCATCTGGTTAAATCATTACAAAAGAATTTTTTTACAAGATATATAATATATGAAAACGTCGGTGTGTCTCTGAGTCCCAGTTTTTCTGTTAAAGGGACACAACTCTTTAACTTTAAATAGATCATATTACAGAAATTTTGGATTGCCAACTTTACAATACTGCGATGGTTTTCGGCGACATTTTACATGATTGTTTGCGATTAATTTATTTGTACGATAACAATTTTCATAACTGCGAAATAAATTTTGGAATAATCGATATTAATTGCGAAATCCAGCGAAAGTCACTGATGAAATAAAAATAATTCTTTTTACAAAATGTAAGAACATACACACATTACATTGTCTTTAAATTAAGTGGCGACAGAAAAATTATAGTTGATTTTTTTAAAGGTAAGCTTAAATATTTGTTGAAGCTTGGATAAGCATGGAATAATAATAATACAACACAAAATGTATGTAAACAAAATGTATTGAAACAAGGAAAAGGTACACAATATTTACAGTTAGTTTTGGTATATTCTTGGGAAGACTGTTCCTGTAGAATGGGTTGACTTAATCGCAGTCGGGCAGAGTCTCTGGATTGCATCTCTTCTTACTTCCTCGTCTCCCGGTACCAACCCATATTTATATGGTCGGTACTCCAATATGTAAATTAGGTGGATCGTACCACAACAATATTAATTCAATATTTAAATGCAGCAATCAATTTTGAGTTATTCTGTAGCTTATTGTTGCCTATCGCAAAGAGCAGCAGTATGTTTCGCAAAAAGAATTCTCTGTTAACAGTGGACCAGATTGCAATCAAAAGAGCCAAGGCTATAGCTAAGAAAACCTAGATCAAATAGCAAACAGGAGAGATTCCATTGCTGAGAATATGCAAAGACTTAGAGACTCTCAAACTTCTCAAACATGTGTTTTGGCTTTAAATAACACACAAACGGTTGATAAGCCGTAAAAATCAAATCAATCCGAGGATTTTATTTATCATCTATTTATTTTGTTCTAGATGATAGTACCCCACCTGTTCACGGTAATATTGTGTGATATCATCGTGTATAGGCAATAACAAACATATCTTCCATGTAGCCCGTATCCAATGGTATACCTATTAATATTTCCTCATGAAAAATATATCTGTGGTCCTTACATAATGCATAATACTGAATGTTGAACAAATTTCTGAACGAAACTCACAATGTGCAATATATATATATATATATATATATATATATATATATATATATATATATATAGTTATATTATAGTTATAGTTATACTCTGTATGGAAAAAAGCTTAGAAATTTCGGCTTGTAATTGAGCAAACCAATGCCCAAGGGAAAATAAGGGATAAAAAGAAAGAACTAAGACCATGAAATTGAGGCGAAAATAATCGTCCAGAATTCAAGCTCAGAGTCAAAAGAAAAAAACCTCCAAAACGATTAAAGCAAAAGTAACTACATAAAGTGCTCAATATGTAAAGTAGAGCAAACCTAAATATGAACATAAAGAGCCAGGTAAACCTAAAAGGTTTCTTAGTTTCATGGCTTTTGACCATGACGATCGTCAGGTAGGTTTACCTTTTTTAGGTTCATATATATATATATATATATATATATATAACTTTTTTTTCAAGATTTTAAGTTCATGAAAGTAACAAAACTTAAAATTACTTATTAGAAGGTTGCATAAACATTTTAAGCTCATTGCAAAAATTTATAGGCGGCATGGTCTGCGGAATCGAAGAGCAGAGTTCGAATTCCAATCGAATCCATTACATTCACTTACGTGCTAATACCCTTGAGAAAAGTATAAATCCTCCAGATATAGGTAAATTGCAGGACAGTTTCTATAGCCTTGGATGATAACTACTCTACCGCAGAAATAAATAATAACGTAAGCGTGTATGATAGATGGCACATAACTGACTCAAAAAATTCATTATTACTCCCTTTTATAGTGTTATTAATACATCTTATTTCTAAAAGCATTTAAAAGCTTTTCTAATCAAAATAATATCATAGATATATTGTATTTCATATTTTACGATTCAGATCACATGTTTGGATAATGGTGTTTCTGTTTGACAAAACTAAATTGAAGAATTTTTCATTATCCTAGGCGTCCTGCCTTTAACTAACATAGATATGAAGAAAATGAAATTTTAATTTATTGAAATTTCCTAAAATTGAGGTAAGAGATGTAAAAAAAATATGTAACGAATATTTTCTAAAAATGTCAAAAATAATTTAATTCACTTTTTAATAACTCCGGAATCTTGTATTAAAATTCGAAAATTACTTCAGTTTTTAAAGAATTTCCAAAAAGAGACGTTACATTTCCCAACTAATCTTTGGCCGAGGCAAGAAAAATCTACCAAAATCTCCAACGCGTTAGGACGAATTAAAAATTAATACAAAAATACTTTGGTGTTTTCTCTTAATAATAACATAAACATGATAAAACTTAGTTTTCTTCAAGTCTGGGGCAGTTTTATCATGCTAACTTTTAGCGTAAGATCGAGGCTACTTTATATTTAATATATCACAGCTTCCCGTATCATCCTACAATGGTTTTACTCATTCTTTGTATCATCCAATTCGAGATTTTTTTTTCTGATCAACCAGGTTATTATTCTATTTTCTATCAATGACAACCCTCGCAATATGGCAGAAAATTTCCAATATCATCTGACACTTGATCCTTAATGTGGACAAACTGATTTATCACACATGCAATTCAAATTGTTTTGGCATTATAAATATTCTTGTTGCAGATTTATGTTCTGTGTGTGCGTGTTTGTGTAAATTAAATGTTAATGTTCCAACTATGAAATGCAATTTCTAATCCGAACGCATTCGAATTATCATCACAGTAATTTCCTGATATCGGCCTGGGGGAACGACCTCAGTGACTGAAAAACACACCGCCCGTATACACAAGACTTACGAGTGAAACTGGGTAGACGAGGCTGTTCGAGAGAAAACTGAGGCTTGAGATTAATGTCTTTATTCACGCAAGTGAATTTCGCTCTTGCTCTTTGTATTATTAATCATGGGTTGGTTTCTTTCCTTCTGAAGACGCAAAAATGTTCTTGAGGAAGCAATTGGAAAAAAAAGGAATAGATAGCTACAATAGAAAGAAAGTTTACTCAAAATCGAAATATATTATCATTATTTAATGACAGATCAGGAATTCGATCTGAAAATAGCATTGCCTCGAATTTATAGTATGTGATTAGTATTATCATTGAATTAAGGGAATTGGTAACGAATGATGTTAATCAGAAAATAAAGGTGCGGTAAATTTTTTTTTATTTTTTTTTCAATTATTAGTGACGTACTTTTAAAATTTGATGACTGTTGACAATATTTTCCGGCTTCTTGCTTCCTCATCAAACTACGATCGACCAAAATTTAAATCAGCCGTCATCTTATCTTTACTTTTATTCTGGAATTGCGTTTTCCTCTCTATCTCTTTAATAAGGTTTTCTCAGTTTCTTTTGTATTCACCAACTTTTTTGTGTCTTTGTTGATAATTCTTGTTTGTACCTCAACAGTGTAATTCAGAACACATGTTCAAAAAGTCGCCGGATTGCTTCTACACATACATGCACTCGTCGGATCATGCTGACGGATCATTTCAAATATTCCTACAAGCTGTCGAATTGTTTCGCAGACCTCCATGACAGGTTGATGAATCATTTCTGCTGAATTGTTAATACCTGTTGTATAAAACAATTGTTTCGATGGCACCACAGGTAAAATCCGAAAGACTGAGGTCGGTGGAACTTACAGGCCATAAAACCGATACTCCTCTACCTATCTATATTCCATGGTAGATGTCAGCCAGTGCATCGCGAACAATATGACTAAAATGTGCTGGAGGCCTATCATACATGAACAATATTCAGCTTCTTATTATCAGATGTACATCTTCTAGCACATCTGGAAGTATGTTCAAAATCAAAATCCTCGTAGACAGCTCATGTAAGACGTGCTGGGAGAACATATGAAACTAAGTGACATTCACCTACAATTCCAGCCTACACATTAATTGGAAACTGCCGCTGGTGTCTAGTCTATAATGGTAATTCCAATCTGCCCACAAATGATTTTTGTGTATATTTGTTATCCCTTCTCTTCCAAATGTTGGTTCATCCGTAAACAAGACTGAAGAGTTAAACAGCGGAACGGCAGTTTGTGCAGTAAAGCAGTAGCTTCTCTTGAAGTGCCATCCACGCGGAAGTATTATATGAACGACATCAGAGCGTCACTTAAAGTTTGGTCATACCAGGATCGTCTCTGACAACCTGTAGAAAGTTATCTTTGTGGTCAGGTGTACGAACGAATCTCGATTTTCCTCGATAAATAGTTAGTGGTGCTACGAATCTTGTCTCATCAACGCGACGATAAACAACAAAGATTAGATGACTTGGCTGCCTTCGATCTGAAATTTAATCTGATGCAGCCGTGTAGCCTCGCGTCCATTGCCATTCGAGCGGCAGTAAAAATCAGATATTCCTGCTCACGATATGAATAACCTGCCATTGTTAAATGGAACACTTCTCAGTTAACTCACTACAACACACGTTAAGCGTTGAAGACAGACGAGATACAAATATACCCGAATGACAAATATAGCCTAGTCTACATGACAACAAAACAACATCTACCGTAAACATTCATTAAACTTAATAACTCATAAACGAAGGATTTGGGTACATATATTTATATGTTATTTTGAATGCAAATAACTAGCATAGCAACGTGCACTCTCAACTATAAAAGTGAATGTCCTTAATATTGCAATATAGCTATGATGCGAAACTTAAAAAACCGTTCAAAAGCAAACACATTAAGACGAAAGAGTTTCTATACAGAATTAAAAATATAGGGTGACACCAAAAAACTGGAACTTCTTAACAATCCAATAAAACCAAGAGTGATGGAAGAAAAATATTTTATTAATAGTAATTGAAACCTTAAAACGTGCCATTTAAGAAACAATGATGGAATTTTCATTTTTTTAAATTTACGTCCTGTAGATGGCGTCCTCCTCTACGAATGCATTCTTGAAATCTTCTGTTGAGATTCCTCATTGACTGCTGCAACATCTCAGCTGAGATATTGTGAATTTCATCTTGAATTCTAAATGGCGAAAGGTTTACTTGCTCAAGGTCACTGTCTCGCAGTGTTGCCCCTTGCTCATGTCTGGCAATACGCACTTCAAAAACTCCCGTTTTTGGGGGGTCACCCTGTATTAAACAATCCTTATTAATAATGGTTATCATAATTACATAGATGAAATAACAAATTGGACGAGCTACAGGGAATATTAAAATAAATAAAAATTAACATAATACGTCCTTAAATAACTGTAAAAATATCAATATATTTCATATGTGTCTGTGTTAATATATGGACACGGAATTATATAATTATAAATTCAATTGTGTGTAGTTTAAGGAACTAAGTATTTGTTAATTCATACAAGGCGGTACGTACTTTCCTACTGTACCTAGAAAAGAATACAATCTAACCTTAGTAAATACGTATACAGTTGTCTTCGGTTCACTTATAAAGGAAATTAATGTCTGATTGTCGATCCAAACACAGAATTACATAAAGCTTTATTATTGCAAGCGTTAGCTACATTAATTATTATTGTTTATTCGTTTGTACAAGAATTCATGGACTATAAAGATGAAAATGAATAATCAATAATCATTGCATAGAAATTAATAATTAACATTCAATTCTGAACAATTAATAGTTTCAACTTTTTTATTATTTGTCAATTTTATTGACATGACGTGATCTTTACATGCCGGAGGAATTGACCTTCCGTCTGTGGGGGATAATTATGCATTATTTTATGTATGTATTCAAAACAGTGGAGGGGTGATGTATTGCATGTGTGAAAGGAACTATGTGGCGAGAAATCTTTAAAAATGATCGGAAAGGTCTCCGCTGGGATAGTAAAATACGATTAAATTTACAGAAATCGTCCTGGAGAACAGATTACAGACAAACAATTATCTATATCTATAATTCTCAAAATGTGCGTGTGTGTGTGTGTGTGTGTGTGTGCGCGTGTGATTTTTTTAGGTATTTCCACATTTTTCATCCGATTTCGATGATTTTTTTTTGTTTGATAGATAATGCTTCATCGCCGGTTTTGTATCCAAATTGTTGGCGACAATGATTCTCCATTACATCCTGTTCATTATAACTCTCAACAACGTCTTCTTACTTACTAACTGTTTATATATATATATATATATATATATATATATATATATATATATATATAAATTTAATAAAAACTTTAATAAAAATTAATACTTTAAATTATTACAATAATAGTATCTATGTCTATATGTCTCAGAATGTGTGTGTGTGTGTATGTGTGTGTGTGTGTGTGTGTGTGTGATTGGATGTTGTTCATGCATTTCCTCACTTTTGATCCGATTTCGATGAATATGTTGTTTAATAGATAATAATTCAACGCCGGTTTTGAGACCCTATTGTTGGCGACAATGACTCTCCGCTACTTCCTATCAATATAACTCAGCATCTTATTATTTACTATCTGTTTTTTTATATATATCATTCATAAAAACTTTAATAAAATTAAATAGTTTAAATTATTACAATAATATTATTTATTAATATACAGTTCCATCTTCAGGGCCACTCCCCTTTGAAACTGTTAACCCCCACCCCACATTTGGGGATGTGCCTCAATTCTACCCAAATGTTGTAACTGATATTGATTTACGGGTAGGCTGGCTTCAAACTAAACGGAAAAAAAATCCCAGTAATGAAAGACCCGATCGAAGACGGGCTATACTGCTAGTATATAATAAAAGCTAAATAAATTATCTTGTTATTCTTTCAGTTTAATTTTCTGTTAACAAAAATTACATTGAACATGAAGTATATAGGAAGGATATTTGAAAGTCAGTATTTTAGAACATGATATTTACGAAGGCTTGAAAGTTGTCATATATTTTAAAAGAAATGTCACACCCTTTCGGAATAGAGGCGATTAAATCTAGCTTTAGCTTTTTTTCTTTAAGATCTGAGAATATATTCATGCTCTGAATGTTATCAGAAACAGCGATACAAATGCAGAATGAAGTGTACATATGTTTCATAGATTATATAAAGGCCTTCGACAAAGTATGTCACAAGGATCTGCTTCAATTGCTCTGAAATCTTGACATATTCGGGAAAGATATCAGAATAAACAAGAGCATATACTAGCAACAAACAACAAGCGCATAGAGAACGAGTTCTGCACAAATACAAAAATAGAAAGGAGCAAGGGGCATAAGGCTTATGAAAATGTAAATTTAATGCAAATGACAACATATATCAGTGTAGTTTTTTTGTAATGTCACTGATTCTGCTGTTACCTTGATCTATCCACGATCCATCTCCTCATCCTTTCTTCTATCACTCCTATCTGCTCTTGTTCCAAATCTTATGCAACCCCCTGCATCCTAGTGGCTTCACGCCTTGCTCAGGGCGTAATAATATATATATATATATATATATATATATATATATATATAGTTGATATATATATATATATATATATATATATTTGGTTGGATAGATGTAATATTAAACCCTATTATTCATATATATATATTTATTTATATATATAAATAATTCACACACATATATTTATTTATATTTATATATATATATATATATATATATATATATATATATATATATATATATATATATATATATATATATATATATATATAAAAAAGAAAGAACAGTAAGATATATAATCCGGTGTTCTTATTTTAAAAGTTACTCCAAAATTCCCTTGAGGATGAAATGGAACTAATGTCTTTAATTTAATTACAAAATTAAATTCGAGTTTCAGCTTCCATTTTTGAAAAATGGTTAGAACAGTGTAGCGAATAAAAACAATGTTTTAAATCAATATCAGAGAAAGAGCGTGTGGAAATATAAAAGTTATATTGAAGTCAAGTCTTAGAGGCGACAGGCTGATTCATACTAGACGCAATCATAGGCCTGACGCAATCGGTGACCTGATGATTGCGTCTAGTATGAAGCAGCCTGCCGCCTCTAAGTAATTGACTTCTATGTTCACTTATATATATATATATATATATATATATATATATATATATATATATATATATATATATATATATATGCGTGTGTGTCTCTAGTCATTGATATATAACAGTTCAAACGTTGTTATAATGTATACACCACATTACCAAGATGCACCATTAGAAATAAATAAATGTATATATATATGTGTGTGTGCGTGTGTGTGTGTGTGTGTTCCCGCGCGAAAACTAACGGTATTTTCATGAAATATAAATTTCGATTTTTCTTAAAATTAATAGAATAACAAATAAGTCCTTATCAAACTATGAGATAATTGAGTATTGTAGAATCATGAAAATATCGACAATCCTAAGATATCTGGTCCTAAATGAAGTGATAAAACATCAGATGTTCTAAATTAAGCCTCTTTTTAAAATATACTTCAATTTTCTATGAGCCATCAAAATGTGGACTACCATGGCCCTCATCAAGACTTTTTTTTATGGTTTTTTATTTGTTTTACCATTCAGCACTGTTTATCTTTTTTACTGTGCCTGGTAGAACTTCTTTTTTTTTGTAATTTCTCAAGATTCCTCTTCCATTTATAAGTTCTTTGATGTTTACATGTTCCGCCCATGACATTCTCATCAATTTGTTGAACTACATATCCGTCCATTCTTTATATCAGCTGATTTTTTCTAGAATTCATTGTCCTATAGAAGAATTGATATTACATATTTCAGCAGTTTTGTTTGCATTTCCCGAAATGTTCGTGTTTCTTAACATTGTATATAATTTCGGTAAGACATCATTTTTTTTCTTCCAGTAAGCCTTCGAATTGATTGCTCGATTGATTGATTTGTTTTTTCACGGCTTATCAATCTTTTCAGTTTATTTAAAGCCAGATTTTTTTATACAACTTCTACTAATTAACCCATTAGCCGATTAATTAATGGGACTTAATATTAAAGCTGAATAATTTTTAGATTTGTGAAACGAGGACTTAAAGAATTTAACAAACACAAAGCAGAGTGGATGTAAGAGAAGTAAAGAGAAAAAACGGGAAACGTACTTACCGAATGTGTTGCAACGCCTGGCAGAAAAGACGAAAAATATATGCTAAAATGTTCAGAAAGTTACTAAGAGAACCAAACGACTTGGATAGACATTTCTGTACTCGAATGGTACGCCGTACCTAAAAGAAGATATAAATACCTTTTTTTTAGTCGATATCAAGAGGATGAAATATGAAATAAAAGTTAAAGTTGGGTTGTAATTTTTCAAATGTTACAACAATAGAAGTCCGCAAGTTCTACATCACGGATATGTTAACAATTCACATGCAAGGCGATAAAGCTATTAGATGAAAGCGTTAACTTTAAGTGAATGCGAATGAGAAGACTTTAGTGAAGAGAAATGGCAATAAAGGAACGGGATTCAGGAAGATTGCAACTGATTATGCGTTTAATTTTTTACAGATCATCGGTGGCAGGGATTCAAGAAAACGAAAGAGAGTGCAACTGGATAATAGTGTAAGAAAAAGAAAAAAAAGCACTCGGAAAAGAACATATGGTCATATCTAGACATTTCAATCGTGAAACGATGAGGCATATTTAGCAATCTAGTAGTACACTGAAATCCATGCGTTCCAGTTACCAAGGAGGACAGATAATTAAGGTAATAGCCGTGAATATCAAAAAGACACAGGTAAGCTCCATCATCGCAGTGACAAATTGACTGAAGATGATATGCTAGATCAAGACCAATAATATTACAGTATGTTTATTGAATTTTGTTTCAACATATATTACAGGAGATCCAAAGTGTCTATAGAAGGAATATTCAAGTATATTGTGAATATTTTTGCGAGCATTAGACCTATCAATTGAATCAATATAATCACCCACGTCATGCCAGTTGAATATGCGAGAGCAAAAAGCGGCTCTCTCAGTTGGAGGTTCGCAACGGTCATTGTGATAAAAGGCAGACATTGTTCACTATAATGATTAAATAGAAACTGCTTTGTTTTGGAGTCATTAAAAACTGATTTGTGCTCATTCCAGTTTTACTTTCTTGGACCTACCTACCTGTACCTGTAACGGCATTCACCCGAGGTGGGTTGAGCCGTCTCCAATATTGGAGTTTCTTGTGAATTCGGAATTCATAAGCAGTCCCCAACCACATGTATAGCACATAAGATTTGATTATAGTGGTGAAGATTTCGTGCAGGACCATCCAACTTTTTGAAGGGCCGATTAGAGAGACCTGGTGCACTACGTGCCACAAGGTCCTCAAAAGAACCCTCCGCAGGTTTTGAATTCAGAGTTTTTCCTTCTCCTAGACCAGGCTGTCCAAAACCAGTCTGTCATGCTATTTACCCATAGCTGAAGGGAGAAGAAGAGGATTCACAAGTGTATTAGCACGTAAGTGAATGTAATGGAATCGACGGGAATTCGAACTCGGCTCTCCGATTCCTCAATCCAAGCCGCTATCCTCCTTGTTGGACCTATCGGACTTATTATTAAGACATGATTGAATAGATGTGTCATCGACATTAATACCGAGTTGGGAACTAATGGCAACGAGAATGTCGTTGAGAAATATGAACAATGAAGGCCTGAGGATAAAGCCATTAATATGAATGGATCTAGATCTTGGCCGTTCAACAGGATTTTCTTAAGTTAAATATTCGGCCGGTGGTACCATATCCCTTGAGCTTGTTATGAAGTACAACATATCAATCAATGCCAAAGTCCTTCGAGATATATAAAGCCTAAGCCCGAGCATCAACGTTTTTATCCAAAGATTGATGTACAGAACGATTATCCAAAAATTAATTTTTGGTGCAGTTGGGTGCTTTTCCGACTATCATTGAAATTATGGGCGAAACTCTGGCATCATAATTTCCGTTTCATTTTAGTGCAACTATCAAAGTTTATCGTTATTAAACTTCGAGTTGTGATAATAATAACAGCGATTTAGGTGAGATGCTAACATCCCATTTTATCAGAACGTCAATCTTTCCGTGCCAGCTATCACATGAGTTTCGAAAGCTAACGCTTCCTGCAAGCGATAGCTGATTACACATGCATTTCTCTTTATTTTCCTCGGATAGTCTCAGCCGCCATATTTGCTGCTATGTTTACATAAACTCATACTACGCTTAGTATTTTCCCAAATTGTCTTATTATGAGAGAAAGCATTGCAAAATATTATTGCTTTTAATTAGGCATATTTCATGTTAATTTAATTTGCTTTATTTGAAACAATTTTGAGCGTCGTTCTGCAGCTGTTATTAAAAATCAACTGAATTATATTGACAGAAATGTTCATGAAATATTAACAATAATCGACAGCCCGTTCTCCAAGAGTTCAAACGTTTCCTTCATCTGGAGTGCAAAAGAAAATATATACCTTTCATATTCGTTGTAGATAGCAATATATATTTTAAAACATTGGCTTTACTCAGCATATATTTTACAGAGAAATAATGACGTCATCATAATAAAAGAAATAATGATATAGATATCTTATTGTTGTAAAAAAATGATTAAATGATCTGGATATTGGTAACAATAAATGTAATAGCAGCTGTTTCCTTAAGGAAATATTCAACATTTAGTGACCTAGCAGCCTGTGCTACCATCGGTTGAAATTTATCACATATATCTTTTAAAACGATGTCTCAGGCAAAATATTTTTTTCAAATACATTAGAAAGGTATTTCTCTTTCCACTATTGATGGGGTTTTCTTTCCTAATCTGGAACAGTGGGTAGAATTAATATTTTGATTAAGTTATTATTTCCTATTCAAGTTACACGTGGCATTGGCATCCATTTTACTGGTTACTCTGTTGAAAGTCATCAACTTATGTAGTTTTCGTTATTTCGTCCAGTTTCTTTTTATTCTATAGCGTCAATCCACAAGGTTAGAAGAAATATGGTTTTCGCTACGACCTTCATTATTACGAAGACATGTTAAATCATTGTTCTGCGAAAGTGGCTGTATACAACTGACAGCTTTGATATTTCGTAACGGGTTTGGCGTCATGCAAGAAATCTATATGAAAGTCGTGATCTGACGAGGCTATTACATGTATGAAGGCTGAACCTGCTATCATTAATAAATACGAGAGAATTCTATTCATTACTACAGAGGAAACATTTGGCGTTCTCACTAGAGACGTGTTCGACAGTGTTATAATCTAAGTGCAATTCTAGCGAGAGAAATGTGTCCGCTTAGCCTGAGTGTAATTAAACGACTTCTAACGGTCCGTGTTGACAATACTGGTACTACATCTGCTCTGATTAAAGCTGCTGACACTCTAGGACCTACCACTGCTCTCTTTATGATGGCGTGATCTTGACAAGTGTCTTTACTATACGGTCATATAAAATTGTGTCTATGAATTATAGAAAATCTATATTTAAATCTGTTTGCTAGTAACAGAGTATGGAACGGCTAGAAAGAATTCTCCGCAAACAAAATCATGAAATGATTCCTATCAATTTTAGCAGAGAATTGCATTTATTTCTCTGTAGTATGATTCTTAAACAGTTGAAATACACTGAAATATTAAATAGTGCATTTTAACTTCATATACAGACGGTGTATGGGTATGACACTTATTACATCACATGTTAACCGGAAATACAAAATTTTGAGCAGAATTTCGACCACCGCATATGTTTCGCATACCATACGAAGGACAAAACCACCGTCGTATTTCAAGTTTCCTATCAGGGTGTTGAAAATATATTTCACGAGGCTTAGTGCTTAGAGCGTTCGTTTTCTGATAAGGAGCTCTCCGTGTTCGAATCACACCATGACTGATTTGTCAGGAAGATGATTTATTGATGGTATCGGTCTATGAGAGGCGATACCAGCATGCGGCAAATTTGTAAATGTATACCAGGGATTGTACAAAGTCTTGTGAGTCAAACTGAGTTGACAAAACTCTTCGTGACCAATGGTTTGAGCCTGTTGGGCTTGGTCAGACTGTTGATCACGCTAGAAAACGCGCTTTCTCCCAGAAATTCTAAATGAGTTCCTCTCAGTATATTTGCAGTATAAAACACAGGTATGCTCTGTTGGTGTTGCACATACACAAAATTTGCATTAACTGGCGTCTGCAACAGAATTTTTGCTAGCCGTCTTTTAGCCGACATCGACATCCTATATATATATATATATATATATATATATATATATATATATATATATATATATATATATATATATATATATATATATATATATATATATATATATATATATATATATATATATATATATATATATATATATATATATATATATATATAATAATGAAAAAGTCTTCTTTACCGAAGCATTCCGTCATCAGATATACTTTAAAAAGGTAAAGGTAAGGATTTTATTTCGCAACATTTTATTACGTAGAAAATTAAGGTGATGAATGCGTCCAAATGTTTGACGATTTCGAGAATTTTCCATTATTTCCAACCTTTCAGTTATACTATTATAATAGCTGTTGCATTAGAGTTATTTTACCCTCAAATGCCACTGAAAATTAAATATTCTCAACTCCCGAATGCGGCCAGTTTTTTGTGACAGTTTTCGTAAGTGAATTTATTAGATATACCAGATGTGAGAATTCCGGGAATGGCCATCTAAATGCAGGTATTACTTGATATCACAGATATCTGAAAATCTTAAATCGTTAATTTGGAGTAATTTTTAGAATTTCGGAAATGGCGAAAGTCAGTGGTCTCAGTTTTCTTAAATGCAAATCTTATGTTAAGATAAAGCGCACTATTTCTTTATACTTTTCTTTTAATGATTTCACCCCAATCAAGGCGATAATGTTAGTAAGACACAAAGAGTTACTGAAAGTCAAATGTAATAAGTTGTTAATGGGATAATAAAATTCTAGGATTCAATAAGACAGAATATGGTTTCGTTTGTTGAGTTTTACGGCATATCAACCTCAATGGGTTATTTAAGGGCGACAACTTTTTTTTCCTGTTAATATTTTGTCTTGTCAAAAATCTATATCTGGTAATATTTTTTTCCTCCAAAATGTATAGCTGGTAATATTATTTTAAAGCATGTATTGCTGGTAATATTTTCTTCTTCAAAAACGTATTGCTGAAAATATCATTTTTCATAAATATAGCTTATAGTTTTCTTTTCTTCAAAAAACTTATTTCTGGTAATAATTTTTTTACAAAGTATTTCTGGTATTAAAACATATTTTTGCACTTTTATAATGTTTTTTTTTTCTCTCAGTTTCGGGCTTTACTATTTGCTCATATCAGGTGCTACCACCCGGGTCAGGGTGGTCCTGGGGAAAACCAGCAATGAAGAGGTGGTTCCACGCTCCTGAAGAAATTCTGATCAGAGGCCTTGCTGTTGGACGTAGTTTATCGTCTTCCCCACGACCCAGATGTACCTTATCGTCATACCCAGGACGCGGATATAGTTTATCGTCATACCCAGGACGGACAAATTAAGGTGTGGAATTCTAAATTACTGAATGTAGTACAGAGGCAAGAAACACGAAGAGAGTTTCACAAAATTCAAACGTATGTAAAAATAAACTATGGGAATAATAAAAATAGAGCAAAATAAAATATTAGAATATAACGTCGGCTATATCTTGCTATTTCAAAAGAAAACAATGAGATTTAATTGCAAGTCAAGCTACTAAGGGAAAAATCATTTGAACATCTACCAAGATAATTTTATATAAAAAAAACTACAAGGTTCCCAAGTCATAGGAAAGTTACTGAAGTCGAAAGTTTAGTTCATTCAGTTCTGTTGCAGTCAGTCACACACTTAATTTTCATCACATATCAACATAGTTGGAACTCTCTCCACAAATGTATGCATTGTTTGGTTTTTCTGGCCTGCGTTATTGTCACCTTTTACAATAAATATAACAGACTGTACCACTCGATTTCTCTGTAGTATATTTCACGTAAGTCTTTTTATCATATACAACTTTAGTTTCCCTTTTTTTTTTTACTAATCTTCATACAAGAAGTAATGTTGAACGGCTTCTTTAGACTCCTGCCAACAAGATAACGTGAAAGCGTACACGTTCCTCAAATGCTCGACATCCAATATCACATCTGGTCTCCAGCTGAAGAGAGCGGAAGTTGTAATATCTCCCATCGTGCAATGGTCGAATTCTTTATCTCATTTTATCATTATCTCAGCAAAATGACAATGCTTGTAGCCACGATAGATAGGAATTCGTTGAGAAATATGATTAACTATGTCATGTTGGTACACAGCGCATATCATATCAATCATATATTATTTTTATGTCATTCTCAAAATGGTGAAAACATTGTCTTTTTAAATCGTCTGCTGTATTTTCTTTTCATATATGCAATCCGTAAGTAAATACGAAGAATTTTTTCCAAAATTATTTTTTAAGAGAAAATGAATGGTTTCGCCAAATATACTGTGATTCCATTTTGATAGACGATTTTGAATATGCTCCCTACTGAACAACTTAAGCAACACGTATAAAAATAGACATTTATAGCAAGCTTACAAAACGATAATATTGGAGATATTTTATTCGGATATACAAATAAAAAAATGGTGCTGAATATATCGACAAAAACTTTATAGTAACAAGAAAAACACATTGAACGTATACAATGTTACAAATTTTTGGTATGATAATGACTATTTTCAAAATTACATACAATAACTTTCCTTTCTCGTTTATATATCATGGTGAAAAATCTATGGGTGAATCACGGCTCTCTGTTAGACTATCGCATTCAACACGTCTTGACAAAAGAAAACGAAGAAAAAGCAATAAATACGACGAGAAACCCTTGAGATAAATAATGTTAATCTCAATAAAGTTTGCAGACAACAAACCAAGCAAGAAATTATCAGAGCATTCGCCGACGCTTCCGTTTCATATTTCATACACTGTGTTGCCAAGAAATCTCAACATACAGCGACATTTTTTTATTCAGTAGGGAATATTCCGGAAGTTATGTGGTCGGGATGTCATGATGCCGGAAGTGAAGTTACTGAAAGTGACAAAGAATCAATAAGTATGTTTATTTTAGCGACGTGACAAGATATTACTTATAATACAAATCAAAACATTGCAAGCAGATGACAAAACCGAGTAATAAAGTAAATAATAATTTTTGAATTCAACAAACAGAAAGTGACACACGAACATGGCCGATAACAGATGATATGGTTGAATCCTCAAAAGAAAAGCGTATTCAAGTTGCAAATATTCACAAATATATCCTCTATTCGCTCAGAGCAATTCTGAGCTATTCTTTAACACTTTCTGTCCCGCTCTCTCTCTCCAAATATGTGTTGATATCCTTCTATGCCTCTCTTTCTCAGTCTCCCTGTCTTTATTTCTTTCTGTTTCTCTCGCTCACCCTATCTTCTCTCTCTCTCTCTCTCTCTCTCTCTCTCTCTCTCTCTCTCTGTATATATATATATATATATATATATATATATATATATATATATATACATATATACATACATTTATATATATATATATATATATATATATATATATATATAAATATATATATATGTATGTATACACACACACACACACACACACACACACACACATATATATATATATATATATATATCATATATATATGAGGAAAAAGTCAGAATATATTTATTTAAGAGTGGATGATGAACCTGATTGAAAAAAAGAAACATTATTTCTTAGATATCATCAGGTTCCATCTCTTCAATAAATTCAGGTGCTGTTATGGATAAAGACTCAAAATGAGAAGCCTACTTTGAATTTCAGTCAGATTCATCACATACA
>CAHIKZ030001330.1:167500-195000 GCA_903632075.3 Acanthosepion pharaonis | reverse complement strand
CGGCCCGAGTGAAAACACTTTGTTCCTCACGTTAGAAACTGACCTTGTGTCACAACCTGACTCAGTAGGGGGTCAAGTAAATATCCATACATACATACATACATACATATATGTATACATATATATATATATATATATATATATATATATATATATATATATGTGGGGGGGGTTGTGTGTGTGTATTTGTCGAAAGATGTTTTATTTAAAAGTGATCTATTATTAAAAATTAAGAATTTTTTGAATGTGCAGTAATGCCACGCTAAATTGTTTAGTATTGTAGTATTGTTGTAATTTACAATTTCTATTATTGTAAGTTTTCCCCCGTTGACGTGAAATGGACTATTGTTCCAATAATGAGAGCAATGTTTCAGAAGATTTCAGAATTTGTTTTTTTTTGTTTGTTACTGCAGATCGAAACATTTTTTTTTAAATTTATTAAATAACCCAGCTTAATATTGTTAATCACTTCGCTAACGGTTTAAAAAGGCATTAACTCACTGACGACACGCTAAAAGATACGATCCTTGTTTTTATTAACTTTACAATACATTAGATCTTGTGTGCATATATCTTGAAAGTACTTTCGGTAAATAACATTTACCATCCTCAAGCATAGATTATTTTTCTCCAAATTCAGGTAATTTTTTAAAATAATTTTTCAGATAATTTTTGTAAAATTCCAAAAGTAAGATGAATGTGATACTTGTTGAAAAATGTTTTATTAAAAAAGATGCTATTATACACAGTTAAAAATTTTTGATCGTGCAATAATACGACGCTAGATTTTTTAATATTGTAGTCATGGTTTTGAATATTGTCTTAAAATACCTGAAATTCAGAAAGAAAATAACGTCTATACCAGAGAATAGTAAATGTTAACAGGTAAATGCCGTATCATATTAATTTTCTAAATGGAATATATATATATATATATATATATATATATTACGGTAAGTTTCACCTTGGACAAGGGATGTGAGTAGGTTGAGGAAGAAGGGTACGTTCAGGGTTAGTTTATATGGATAAGAGTTTAAGATAGCGGTTAATCCTAGAGATGAAGAGATTAAAATAGTAGTGTTCGGGGAAACATGTTGGGAGAGTCAGTCGTGGAACAGTGTAGTGGTTCACGGGAAGAATCAGTTTGAGTGGAACATACTTCTCGGCGATGGAATACGGAGGAAATGTCAGTGGCATGTCAGGTGCTAGCCGTGAAGTTTAAACTTGCAGCAACCAGTAATGTAGTTCGTCTGTGCACTTTCCACGCTGGTAGATATAGAACAGTGAAAAACTTACTACATCCCGCCTGTGAGAGAGTACTGGATGGGTGGAAATAATTCTTCTGTAACAGGATTCGGACTGGGGTAAATTTCAGATTATTTTTTTTATAAAATCTAAGAAATAGATTTTTGTAAAGAGATAAAATAAAAAAGAAATTACTCATGCACCCATAAAAATTAAATTTCAGCATTAAATCATGTGCTGATATACCATTAAACAAACAATAATTCATAACAAATTAGTTCGGTGCATAATTATCAGGCGTTTTTATAGGCAAGGTATTAAAAATTAGATTTTTTTTAATAAAAAATAATATTTTATTTTCAGCTTATAAAAGATGCATGTAGATAATCATACGCCCCGGAAAATTAATTTAAAAAATATTGATCCTGAATTTTTTAAACATTTTCCATAATGTTGTTTTAAAACATCTTATGCACCAACCAAATATATATATATATATATATATATATATATATATATATATATATATATATATATATATATATATATATATATATATATATATATATATATTCAGGTAGTTTCAGCAAAATTCCAATAGACGTTATTTTCTTTGAATTTCAGGTATTTTAAGACAATATTCAAAACTATGACTACAATATTAAAAAAATCTAGCGTCGTATTATTGCACGTTCAAAAATTTTTTTTGCATTATATATATATATATATATATATATATATATATATATATATATATATATATATATATTTCTCCTGACAGAAAAAATATCAATTGCATTATATATATATATATATATAATGCAATAGATACATTTCTTTTCTGTCAGGAGAATATAAATTTATTTTATCATTCTAACCATTCGCTATGGGCCATTATTTTCCTTTTTGTTATGAATGCCCAGAGAAGTATACTATTTATGCCTCTTTTAAAAGGAGACAGAATTTATACTGACAAATCGGTGTGGTGAAGACGACATCCATCACGGAAAATAGATTGGTTTGACAGATTTAAATTTCATTGTAAACTGTTGCGTTCTATTTCTCGCAATTATATTTGCAAGGATATGAAGACGTATATTCACCCACCAGTTATGAATTAATAGCAGAGCAAACGGGTCCTCTCTCCTATGAAAGGGAAACAGTCAAAAACGAACAAGTTTTAATTCAATATCGGTTTCGCTAAACAATCATTTGCAAGATATTTTCTAATTGTTATACAATTTTTCATTGAAAATGAACCACTTATAAATGAAATGCCCTATTATTTTCATTCTACTAATATATATATATATATATATATATATATATATATATATATATGTCTGTGTGTGTGTGTGTGTCTGTATGTATATATATATATATATATATATATATATGTGTGTATATATAAATATATATTTCCATACATACTGACAAGCACATTTTATACATGCACATCTATATATACATACATGCATATAAACACACACAAATAAATGGTTTTAAAAGTATCAAAACCATTTTTTCTACATTCATCATTATCACTTGATAAGACACCGGATGTGTTGAAACAAAATGGCTATTTTGGAGTGATTTTATAGCATATTTATGTTATAATTTTTTAAATATATAATTATATCTGCTCTACTCTGTATTGAGAACTCTTTTAAGAATAGTAATTGTTGGTTATTAGAATTCATTCCGTATACACCAATTATATAGTTACCTATATATATATATATATATATATATATATATATATATATATATATATATATATATATATATATATATATATATATATATATATATATATATAGTTTCTCCAGGTCAATTGTTGAAGCATGGGAAGAGTATATCAAGCTCTATATAGGAATTTTGAAAACTCAAGAAAGAACTTTAGAAAGTGTTTGGTATCTCCAAACAGAAATGTTACGATGTCTCCAGACAAAATTTGAACTGATCTAATTTTTAGTCTCAAATCGGGAAATGAAAGGAATCCAGACCCTGTACTCTTCCACATCTTTTCTTACTAATACTGGTCTTCCCTAGGTCTCCCTTCTTGATCCTGTTTATGATTTTCATTAATGACCTTCCCGATGTCATCAACTCTCACTTGGGTATCTACGCTGATGACACAACAATTCGCTGCAAATCGGATCTTTTCAAAGTAGCAGCTGATATCTAAAACGAACTTCAGTTTAATTGGGCAAAGGATGGCTTGTTATTTTTACCCCTTCAAAATTAATCTGCCTTCTCGAGCTACCGTTATTGGCAGACATTAAGTGAAAAGTCTGTATTGAATTCATGGCTTAGAGAGCTACTTAGAATTTTGGTTCACTGTGATGTGCCAGACAAATTTTCTCTCGAGAATCTCTCTGACATATCGACAAGTCTACCATTCGTCTATGCTGAGTATATTGCAGCTATGGTCCAGTGGTTCTGCTGTAGATCCTTGATAAAAATGAAAGAAGAATCAGCAATATTATTGGTCATGACCTGGCGTCTCGGTTTCAGTCCCTTTCCCACAACCGTAAGGTTGCCTCTCTGTGTCTTTTCTATAAATACTTTAATTATATTTGTTCGGATGAACTCTCCGCTATGAATGAATGTTTTATATAATTACAGTCCCGCATTGATTTTGTCCAGTTAACTGATATTTCTGCCACAGTTAATGATTGTGGGAGGGGTTTTATTACTAACGTTATTTTGTTTAGTTTCTTGTAAATAGTTTTGTTTTCATATTGTAAATACTCATTAGGGTTAGTGTTTAAATTGTTGCTTTATTCCCCTCCCCACCCGCACAGACAATGAATTGTACATATGGGGACTAGTTGGGATTTTCATAGAGACAAGATGTATTATGGTGGATGTAGTAAGAAAGGTAAGTAAAAATGCGTTGTTTTGGTGTAAGAAATAATTTTGTAAGTTTGGGTCAGTGTTTGTTCCTAGCTAAGTTGAAAGATAGAAGAAGAGGATTCTTTTCCGACATTACCCATTTTTGGCCTTGTGCCACATTTTCTTCAAATAAAAAAAAATAAATATCGCTCTTGACTCTGGTGCCTAGAGTTTTTGAATTTAATCGCAGTACTAGAATGGCCACAAGTTTTCATCAGTTTACAGTTGATTTGGCTAGATGTAACCGTAAACCCGTTGTGGCTTTACGACCGTTGAATATTGCCTTTAAGTGAAATCATTCTCGTATATAAACAATCGAAATTTTCATATTAGCACAGTTATTTATAGAGATTGAATATTCCAGAAAATCTATTAAAGAAAATAGGCATTCACCAATCAGCATTCAAACCTGCGTCCCCATGGATAGAGAGAAACAATTTTACAGCCGACGTGTTTAAGCGACTCAGACAAGATATATATGTATATATATATATATATATATATATATATATATATATATATATATATATATATAGTTTGGTAATGTATATAGTTTGGTAAATTGACTGACAGAAATGATGAAAAATCAACATTCGAAAAAGATTAAAATTGTGTTTAGAAGGCCGTTGCATGAACATTCGACGAACGTTAAAATATGTAAACAAACAATAAATCTGGGATGACTCAGTACGGTCAGCCATTATAAAAACGTCACCTATCTCAAGAGTTAATATGCACGTCAATATTAAATATATATATCGTTATATATATATATATATATATATATATATATATATATATATATATATATACAAGTATATGATTGGTGTATACGGAATAAACTCCAATGACCAACAATTACTATTCTTAAAAGAGTGCTCAATACAGGGTAGAGCGAATATAATTGTTTATTTAAAATATGTTATAAAATCACTACAAAAATAGCCATACTGTTTCAACACTTCTGGTGTCTTATCAATTGATGATGTTAAATGCCATTCAACATCATCCCTTGATTAGACACCATAGCTATTTTTGTAGTGATTTTTTTAACATATTTATGTTATAACTTTTAAATAAATAATTATACATATATATATATATATATATATATATATATATATATATTTACACACTGTAATTTTGTTTTGTATATGTGCCAGTGTGGAAGATAAGAGGTGGATTATTAATTTCCCAATGGTATTCAGAATTACATGAATATAACGAAACCTACTGGAATTTGAACTCGGTTCTCCGTCTTCCATTACAAGTCATTTTCCATTACACCTCCCTCGCATTCATGCCTATAACAACTGGTATTCAAAAGCGGTCCCTATCTAGGTACTGAGACGACTCGACGTTACTTAACTTCAGCGATCGGACGGGGAACAAATTTTCAACGAGACATGTCCTTACGCCGAGAATCGGGGGAAAATATTGTAAAAGTATATATAACGATCATTTTTAGGAATGGAAGAGAGAACAGTGACTAAAAGAATGAAAAATCAGAATTTACTTAGAACAACAAGTGTCAGGAAAATGTTTGAGAACTATAATCCAAAACATTCTAAATAAAGAAGAACAATTTCTTGAGTCTCTTGTGTCTCTCTTCTCCAAAACATAATTTTTCTGACGCGAAAGATTTCAGCTTTGATCGAAGTTCCTTCACGTAAACATTCAGGAACTCATTCTATGACGACATAATTTCGCCTAATTTCTGTAAAGAACGAACGCGATGTAGACACCCTGCACCAGCAATTAATATCTGAATAAAGTTCAAAGTATTTTTTTTAAAGATTCTTCAAACGTTTAGTAAAGATAACGCGGGGAAAATTTGCATCGACCTAATTAAAGTGCAGTCGACATCCTGCTGCAGTTTTTGAAAAATGCCCAAAAGAAAGAAACGTTTGGAAATATTATAAAGTTTAATTAAAATTCTATGATGTTTGATGTCATAATTATTACTTAAAGAATTAATAAATCCGTTTTCGATATACGGAGAGAAGTTTTATGCTACGTTTCTTGCTCGATAAAAATAATACAAAATTGATTTGGACAAAGTATGCAATGTATAGATTCAGTCGAATATTTCGCAGATAGCTCTATATTAAAAGATTACATCATCTCTTACTAAAAACTTGTTGATTTCTTGCATGTATTCATCTTGTTTCCAGTTAAGTGACAGGACGACTGTACTGAATATTTTTGTATAAGATTATATATCTTGACTTAAAGATAGTTTGAAGTAATCTCCTTAATACATGTCACCAGAGAGCTCTTTAAATATTTACGAATTGGCTCTATTCGCAAATATTCAAACATTTCACACAATAAGCATGCAGTGAATAATGGTGAAGTGTTATGTAATATTTAATCTCATATAGGGTAGCGAATACTGGACAATTATTTCATAGGTGAAGAAGAAATGTTTGCATTTTATTCTACGTCAAGAAATGTTAGGGAAGAAAGTCTCATCAGTAATCGAAATGGCGATAACAATGGGAATGAGAAGAGAATTTCTATGAGAAACTGTTTTCAGAAAAATATCTTATAAGTTTAATAAGTGACGGTACTGGTCGACCAATGAATGTCGAATGTTTTCGCTACCATTACCAAAGACAATATGCAAATCAGATATGAAAAGATGATAATGATAGAAGGCAGCAGACTGACATATATATATATATATATATATATATATATATATATATATATATATATATATATATATATTATATTTAGAGAGACAGAGAGAGAGAGAAAGAGAGATAATGCGTAGCTTAATCTGCTACAGGGATAAAGGAGTGTGTTACAGAAGTATCCGGGGAATAGAAAAATTTTGCCTCAAAGCACCGTTCAGTGGAATTCGGTTTCGCTGACAGTGTTTTATGAGAAAAAGAGGCTAAAGTCTCTAGTACAGACACTTGCATATATGTTGGCATATATATATATATATATATATATATATATATATATATATATATATATATATATATATGTTTGGCAAAAGGGAATCTGATATTGTCTATGTGAATTGAATCTAGATACACAAAGAATATGATGCAGAATGGAAAACCGAAATCTCTCAATAAGATCGGCTCGGTAATCTCACTGTGTCTCCACCCCAACTCTTGAATTAAGGTTTTTCTTTTGATGATTCATTGATTCATTGATTTTCTGTGGACCACCTATTTTTTGCATGTTCTTAAAATCCAGAATATTTTCTTTTAGATTGTAAGAACTGTTTGTGAACACAATATTGATTTAGTGATACAAGTCTTACCAATTGAGCCAAAAGTATCTGTAGGGAAAAAGGGGACTCATACCTTTCCTAAGTTTATTCGCGCGTAAATGAATGTAAGGAACCCCACGGGAATTGGAAATCAGCTTTCCGATTAAATATTCTGAACCCTTATCTACTACACCATCCGCACATCCAAGCTTATAGTACCTGGTATTCCCAAGTGGTCACTAATCTAGATAATGACTAGGCTCGACGATGCTTAATTTCGTTGATAAGAAAGGATCCGTTGTTTGAACGTGTTGAAGCCTAAGGCTTATTTTCCATTCGTATTTGTTTTGTTAAACATTAATATAAACGCAATAATCATGTTTGACTTTCTTTGAGAATTTAGACATGAGTATGTACCTAAAGTAAACATTTGACCCAAACGGAGTTTTAACCCCGAATCCATACGAGAAATATTAATTGACAGTAATGTGAAATGAGAAAAATATCACATGTGGGATTATTTCGTAATGTCTTCCAAGATTAGTAGTTTTGCGTTTAATCTGTTCGGAAGCTATTTATTTACGATCTACATATATAATACGTCTGCGACAGAATTAAACCTGTACGACTTCGTGACAGCCATTTTTCTTCGACCCTCTGGAACTGGTGCTACAGGAATTACTAAGAAAGAACTGTACCAAATAACAGATACCAGAACACTTGATTACTTTCGACATTATCGAAAACTAAAATGGATAGCACACAGAGGGCAAACAGGAAATAAGGACATAATTCTGATTTCTACTCTATTTCACTGGAATGACTGCTAACAGCGTACCCGAGAAAACCATTTTCCGGAAAATCTTTTTAAATAGAACCATTGTCTGTTCCATCAATTAATGTCGAATGATTCTTTATAAAGAAACAGATAGTAGTACAATTAACATTACTATATTGGGGATTTAAAGAGCTTAGACTTTATAAGCGACCCAATATGTGAGTTACTAATTGGGAATTTTAGAATCAAGCAGGTGCAAATGGACAACAGATTCAGGAAAATTTAACCCAAAAATCAGGACTCACAAATCAATACAGAGTAAAAGTTTAAAAGACAGGACAATTGCCTTTGAAACTAAGGAAATAATTCTAGAATCCTATGTAATATTTTTTTTTATCTTCTATAAGGTAGTGAATGCTGGACATTTACTTCATTATGTTTAGTTGTGGAACGACTTATATTTGTTCCTCTAAATGTATAGGCTGAGGTAGCATGAACAGGACTTCCTAGAAACTAAAAGGTCTTAAGGAAAATAGTTTAGACACAGAATCAAAATTACTCAACTGAACGTCATGGAGCGCCAAAAAGAGAGAATTTGGAGAATTCCACACTCACAAGGCATACTGAAGACAATATAAGCGGAAGAAACTTTCGGGTGTTTTGTCGTGATGCAATGGTTTCCAAATAACAAATGATCTTTCTCCGACAAAGAGGAAATTCCGTCAGAAATTCTTCCAATTTAATTTCAGAAGAAATGTGGTTTCAACTTTTTAAGTTATCATCAGGATAGTCAGAGACAAATGGTGAGCTTTGCGATATAGACAAAGAGTCTTGTGACGTAGGCTAGGTGTGAAGTGTGTGTTCTTTTAATTTTTTATTCTTTTTATTCGTAAATGACTGTTGTTTTTTTTTGTCTTTGCCTCACTAAAGGAATTCAGGCTGAATAGTGTATTCTATCCTCCCCGAGTGCCCGATTACTTTCAGCCTAGTGGCGCATCTAACCTACGCTTAGTATATCCCTCTGCGGAAGAAACATCGAGTCACTGAATAGCGGTAGAATGACAGAAAATACTGGTAATGGGGAAATATTACTTAGAACAAGGAAAGAGAGAAAGTTGTGGAATGCAATGATCATCAAAGTTTTGAATGGAAACATAACATTATGAAAGAAAAATAAGAAAATTCAATCCAAAACATTCAGGTATGTCGAGAATATCAATTTCAAAATTTCTCAAAAAAAAAACAATATGGAAAATGTTATAAAAAGTTTATAATTTCTTCTTGTTTTGATTGTAATGAATATTAAAATCTCTTCATAAGAAATTGTATAATGTTGTAGAGTAAACGATATTAAGAAATTTAATTTCTATTTAAATCGCGTTTATATAAAAAAAAAAGGATAAAATATAAGCGATACAAACTGTGTGTTTGGCTATATTCGATGAAAATGTATTATTTTCTGTACTGAATTCTTTTTATTTTTTTATTTCTTAGCCTACGGCCCGCTGAAGATTTAACACTGTCTTCTGTTTCTTTTTGCATTGTGCGCCGATCAATCACTTTTTTGTGATATAAATATTCATAGGCACAATTTTCGAAACGTATGGTTTCGTGTGCTGAAAGATTTTAATATATTTATTTTTGTCCAAAAAATGGAAGAATTAGTGGAAATCGTTTGACTATAAACATTTATATTCGCTTATCGCCGCCAAGTAATTCCATCCATTAACAATCGAAATGCTGTCATTAATCAAAGAAAACATACGTGCAGCACAGCGAAAAAATATCTTCATATAAATATTTAAAATAGTCGGTGTGAATACCAAAGAATGATTTATGAAAAACAAGTGACATTATTAATTTGTTTATATGACTTTGTAATAAAAGTAATACTGTGAATGAGTCTTTCTAAATAGTGGGAGAAAACAATGCTAGAATCAACTGTATAAATTCTATGAAGAATGCAACATTGTGAAATAATAAAAACAAGCTTGTGTTTCTTGATGTAATATTCATGCAAAAAACAACAGTTATTTACGAATAAAAAGAATAAAAAATTAAAAGAACACTCACTCCACACCTAGCCTACGTCACAAGACTCTTTGTCTCTGTCGCAAAGCTCACCATTTGTCTCTGACTATCCTGATGTTAACTAAAAAAGTTGAAACCACATTTCTTCTGAAATTAAATTGGAAGAATTTCTGACGGAATTTCCTCTTTGTCTGAGAAAGATCATTTGTTATTTGGAAAAGTTGCTGATTAAATTTAATCTGCACAAAATGTCTGTTATCTTTAATTATATTAATCTTAAAGAAAATTGTTAAATAATAGCCATACCCTGTATGAAAAAAAAAGGGTTATTTACATGCGGACCATATTCTTCAACCTGTACGTTCAGTGGGAATTGAAGATTAAGTATTGTCCAGTGAAGGTTGCATTGTGATTCCTCTGGGCATAATTACTGTGTTCAATATTTGGATCGGCCAGTGTATACAATGGGCTCAGTGGAAACAGAGCGTGTTTTAAGTGATCAGTAGTAAAAATAAGATGTTGAGATATACATAAACTTGCGCAGCGTAGCGAAAAAACTCTGTGATTTAATAAAAAACGCAATTCGAAATTTATGAAGGCCGGGGAATAAAACGGTCATAAAATTGTGATAGCACTAATAAAGATGAGCAAAATATTCCTCATGTAATTAAAGTAAATAATGATAACTCCTCTTCCTAAAAAATCAAAGAGAAAAGTGTTCAGCTGCTATGAAATGCCAATCCTTCTATATGACGTTGAATTCATTAAAATGTCCTCATGAATAAATAATAGAAGACTTTAGGCAATAGAGATGTGGTTCTACAGAACGATGCTGAGATCCCTATGAATCAAATTCAAGTACAGAGGAGGTTTTTGGGGGCAAGTGTAACAAATGATAGTTATACTTACAATGAGGAAGTGACAATTGAAATCTCTGCGACACATAAGAAGATATGGAGAATTCGTCACTGACACAAAAATGGATGTCATCAGTGTTATAGGATAATAGGGAAAAACCTACCTAAAACTTTTGCGTAAACAGAACAGAGACGAGAGGCAAGGTAATACATCAAGCATTGTTGACATATACCGATGATAGTATGATGTGCGGAATTGTAACAGCAAGTAGAAGGAGAAATCTGTGTTCAAATAAAGCCGAAACCATATTCAGCGAATTTTTCTATACATACAATAGACATGGAATGGGATCTAACAGGAAGAGCCAAAGGACAACACTGTAATAATGTAACAGCATCCGTTTCAAAGAACGAAGTACATAAAAAACGGAAATGTTAGATTCTGGCGGATGTTAAATCATAGGAGGGTTAGTAATAAATAAACCCTGCTTGGGGTCGGCTTTCGATTTTTTCGACGATATCTAACTAGATTTGAAAGAAAGCAAAAATTTCAGATTAATATCTCTATCTGCGTCCGATGAACGATCAAAGTACGGGCCATGAACATAACAGTCGTATCAATCATTATTGGAATACTGGAAACAATAATACTTGTATTTGGAAAAAAAGATTGAAGATGTCAATCGGTGGAAATGTTGGAATAATCCGATCTGGAGTATTTCGAAAAAACAGTCGAGATACTAAGATGAGTACTCTAGAACAGAAAACACTTTTGTATAAACAAACAATTACTGCTCGGTATGACAACTTGATTAAATAATAATAATAATAATAATAATAATAATAATAATAATAATAATAATATGTATACGGTCTGGCGCCCACAAACCAGCATCCACATATGGCTAAATGCAAATTGACTATAATGATGACACAACGAAAAATATTGCCAAATCGCAGCGTTCATAATGCGGGTCAACAAGGCGTGCGTTCCCCAGTGAGGAACCAGACTGGGATCGAAAATTTCGCAACTAGAACAAACTCCACCCATCAAGAACTAAAGGAAAACCACGCCAAAGAGAGTCTTCAAAGAAACCCTCTATATTCATTAAAAGAAATTCCAGAAAAAGAAGAATGAATAAATGGTCTAGGGAAGTGTATATTGAAGTAATGATAGCGTTGTACTCCACTAGATAGATACGAAAACGAAAACAACCACCAAAGCCGACTCTAATATCTGGCGAGAAAAAAAAACCCATCAAACAGACTAAACATTGATACCAACAAACTAGCCAATGTCATGCGTGACTTCATCAGAAAAAAAGAATACCTGACATAAAACTTGAAAACATCGGAGAAAACATCAAAATAGTTAAAACGTTAACATCGAGGGGGTAAATGACAACAACGCATTGGAGACACATGCAGAAGAACAAAAACAAACCTGTTGTAAAATACCCCTGAGGTATAGAAGTAAATAGAGGAAGATAATGACGAATATGATAGAGAAACAGAGTTGACAAAAACATACGATAAAAACTGAGAATTTAAAATCGAGGAAACGCCAACAATTCCAAAAGTAAGAAAGAACCGGCAAGTTTGCGAACCATCAACCTCAATAACTAAGCAGTTACAAAAATAAGAGACGAAATGGAAAAACCGATGAACCTGAGTAAAATTAATCATCTTATATCCGTGGCTTTGGTAATGATCCCAGAAGTAATTGGTGAAATATTATAACTACAACCTAAAGGCAAAAAGAAAAATATCAGTCTAGAAAGAAAAACTAGAAACCGAATAAATAAACTACGAGGACAATTGTCACTTATGAGTAAATCAGACAAGGGCTTAAAAAGGAAGGAAATAAAAGAGACAATTGAAACGAAGCCTTGATATAAGGACAGATGTACCAAAATTTAAAGAGAAGTTGAAACAACAAATTCAAGGGAAGACATAGAGAATCAGTCGTTATAAAAAACGAACAGATTCTTCTAGCAAAACAAGATTTCCAAAGTAGATGTCAAGAAACTATACCGAGAACTGGGAAAAATAAAATAGAGATAAATAACGCACATCATATCCAGGAAGTCGAGTTCTGGTGTAAGATGTGGGAAAACTGCTGAATGAATCAAGCAACAACACGAACATCACACACATAAAGAGTGTTAAAAATAGACGCATATCAATATTCATGAAACAAACACTGCCATCTCCAAAACGTATCTAGTACAAACCAAGACCTCGCACGGGCATACAATGATGTAATCAAATGCCCAGAAATATATTCCAAATGGCTCAAGTGGGGAGTAACATACTTACTTCCAAATTCAATGAACCTGAAAAACTATAAGCCAATTAATTACCTGCCTAACAACAATGTCCAAGATCCTCACTTCTATCATAGCCGAGGGGACATAGAATTTCCTTGAGAAAAATAATTTACTCCCAACAGAATGGATGTTAAAGAGAAAGCTACGTGAGCAAGGACAAATTAATTATCAATAAAACAATAATGGAAGATGTGAAAACAAGGAAAATGGACTTATCGATAGCCTGGATCGAATATAGAAAGACGTTCGAGAGTGTACAAATAGATTATCATAGATAACAAAAATATGCAGAGTACGCTTTACAACGGTGAAACTCATAACATAAAGCATGAAAAACTACAAAACTACACTAAACCTAAACCATACAAACGGGACATTAAAATCGAGACCTATCGACATTAAAGTTGTATCTTCAAAGGTGATTCATTGTCACCACTACTCTTCTGTTTTGCATTAGTGCCACTCAGCTGTCTGCTAAACAAGAGTAGCTATGCGAACATGTCACAGAATGACAAACGGAGTCACCTATTCTATACTGATTATCTTAGAACGTTTGCCAAATTTGACAAGCAACAGAAAAACCTACGCACATTTGTCAAGATATTCAGCAAAAAACATTAGGATGGAATTTTGAATCGACAGAGGTGACAAAAACTACATATTTAGAAATTGATATCAACAACAGGATTAAGGAATTAGACCAAGAGGATACATAGAACTAATTAGTAATTAAGGAAGGAGTCCGAATACAACATTAATTATGAAGAAAATATTCGGAAATAATATTATAGGGGAGTGCATCTGATACTAGAAAGAAGAATAAATGGAGTCAATAAATTGGAAACTATCAACACCTTAGCTATAAACGAAGTAACATAGAGCTTCAACATTATTACATAGAAGTTACATTATATTACATTAAAAGATTCTGCAAGAACAGAAAAATGCTTACGCAAATGAATATGCGAAACCTGAAATCAGATGTTGATAGGTTGTACGTACCAAGAGCTTTAAGACGCCGAGGTCTAATCCATATTGAACTAAATCTAAAAACTACAACAATCAGATTGGACGCATACCTCACAAAAACCAATGACCCTCTCCTACAAATATCAAAACACCAATTCCACTAAATCAACAAAGAACCTGTACTCTTCAAGAAATAGCGTAATATAAGTGAAATACTACCAATCAAAAACGAAGTGAATACCATCTACGCTAAACAAGTAAACAGAAATCAACATATCTTGGTCAAAAAAAAAAAAAAAAAATGGCTGGAGAAGGCATTGCATGACAAATACGTAAAAAAAGAAAAGATACACATGTGGACCAACAGAAAAGACATCAAAGTCTGAGAAGCGCCGGGTTGAAAGCTGAGACTGAAGGCAGCACAAGAACCAAAGCCTATCAAATAGATCCTATGACTGTCAAATGATCAAGGAATGAACTAACATTAAATAAGATGAAACTGTCGACCATATTATCTCAAGATCACTGAAACTAGCAAAAAATGAATATACCCACAGATATAAAATGTGTACTGAATGATATGCAAGAAGCACAAAATCGAAACCACTGTGAGATGGTATGAACACCAACCAGACACATTTGCCCAAAATAACGATGTAACTATGCTATAGGACATGAAAATTCAAACTGACAGGGAAATAAAAGTCAACACACCTGATATTATGAGAGAAGACAATAAATTTGTGTAGCATATTGACATAGCATTAACATTTGGGATAAACTCCTCCATTATCAAGTAATTGTCCAAATACAAGGGCCTGGAGATCTAGATTAACATGATGTAGGGAATGAAGACTGACACCGTATCAATAGAAATCGGAGTTCTGGGACTCATGAGAATGAAGTGGAATATTTTACTAACCGCCATCCTGGTAATATCAACATGCAGGTTTCCCAGAATATCGCCCGAATTGGAAAATACCATATACTAAGAAGAGTGGTATCAATTAAATGACAATTCCCCTAGAGGTCGTAAGCACTATAGTTTGTATCGGGATCTACATGATCCAAACGGGGAACGTAACATCCACAGATAATAATAATAATAATAATAATAATAATAATAATGACAGCAACGCATCCTAATGCATATATATCAAACATCTGGATACAAGTGACCAGATGATATTTGTGTTTGAGCAACTGGCGCCAATAAAATACATGAATACGATGGCGTTGGTCAGTTTATACACTGGACAATATAGCACGCATTCAACCTACCAATCGAGGAAATATGAACAAAAGTAACCAAAGTTGTACAGAAAGAAAAACTTTATGCTCCTCTTTTTCAAAATCATAGTGAAATCAAGGCAAACTTATCAGATATAATTAAGAAAATTAAGTTACTATATACATATCATTTAATAAATATAGATGCCCCAGCAGAGAAAATGCATGTTATCTGATCAATGTTGCCTTTACAACCGAAAAAGCCGTATCCGTGAAAACGTTTGAAGAACTAAGCAAATACATATATTTCATGATAAATATCAGTAAAATGTGACATGTCAAGACAAGATCTGTTTTCTTTGAATTTCTTGGAATGATATCAAATGTTAGCAAGTATTCCGGAAGCCATAAAATAAACTTATTTCAAAAACTCCTACTGATGTGTATTTTTCACATCTTTCGTAGATTTCTCCCAATGAGGTGATATATATATATATATATATATATATATATATATATATGTGTGTGTGTGTGTGTGTGTGTGTGTGTGTATATATATATATATATATATATATATGTATGTGTGTGTGTGTGTGTGTGTGTGTTTGTGTACAAATTTTACTTTAGGCATGTCTGATTGAATAAATTACAAACATTGTGTCTGCTGATTTTTAACAAAATCAGTTCATACTCACGAATAACCGTCCGAGTATTGATATTAAAGGATGAGAGAAATGTGTTATAACTATTTAAAGTTCCTTTATTTTCATTTCCCAAGTAATTTCGATCTTCTTCCAAGATCATCTTCAGCACATTGTCAATCATTTGCATTTAAAAGCATAATGAACAATTACGGTAATGGATACCAACGCAGAGCTTTGTATAAATACTTGTGCGCCTGAATAACATAAAGTTTTGTACTACATGTATCCCTGAAGAAGATATTGAATGACTATCGGGAGATTAATTTCACAAGGTCACTCGTCATTTGACCATAATTTATCATTATGATTTAACGCATCACAAATACCTTTATCTAAAATCATCTTTATGATCTCACTATCATACTGACATTATCTTTCTCAACCTTTCTTTTTCTCTTTCTGATTATTCTATTGGACAAAATTATGGAAACACCTAGATACTTCCAACAAATTTATTTTAATATGTTGTAGGACCGCCTTTGACAGTAATTACAGTTTGAATTCTACGAGGTATGGACTCATACAGGGTTTGAATGATTTCCAGAGGTATATTTGTCTATTATTCTGCCAAAACAGTCTCAAGTTCTTTCAGTTATGATGGTGGAGTATATCAACTCCTTACTTGTTTTTCTAAAATGCACCATAATGTTTTAATAATATTGATCTCCGTGGTGCCAATATACGATGGTCTACTTCACCAGAATCTACTTCATGCCACTCAGACATATTTTAACTGTGCGAATTGATTCATTATCATCCTGAATGATTGCGTTTCCCTCCGGAAACAGTTCCGCGACCATACGATGAATCTGATCTGATAAAATTTTTAAATAGACTTGACATTTGATCCTGCCATGAAGGGAAACCAATGGGTAAGGATATAGCCCCCAACCCATTACAGAGCCTCCTCCATGTTTAGCAGTTAGAAGACAGTCTGGATCAAATGTTTCTTTAGGCAGTCTCCACACGTATACTTCATCAGATGTCAGAAATAAAAGATGACTAGTCCGAGAAAATAACATTCTTCCACTGTTCTAGGGACCATTTCTGTAGGTTTCTACTCCGCTCTATATGCTTAGCAATATTACTTTGTGAAAGGAATGGTTTTCTTCTTGCAGTCATCCCATGAAATCCGGCTTTGAGGAAACTGAATTCTCGAGATGGTCATTAAACTCTGCTGTGTTTTTGGAGCTGTATTCTTGTGATCATTCCTAACAATCCGCCTAAGAGTCCGGCGGTTCTTATCAGAAAGGTTTCGCTTTGTTCCAGAGTCTTGCTTCAGTGACGAGGGTTTTTCTTCTTTCTTTAATGCTATCATTACTTTCCAGAGAGTACTCTTTCTACATTAACTAATTCAGCAGTTTTTGTTAAACTAGCGCCTATCATACACGCACCAACAATCCTATTTGAAGTCTGATATATTTGCCATTTTAAAGAATTTTAATTCATTACCTCTGATGATATCAGTAAAAAAACTACAATTTTAGTAAAACAAGACAAGAAGAATTAATAATAAATCAAAAACATAAAAGTAAGAAACGTTTGATGGCTTTATAGGAGTTTCAAAAGAATGATACTAAGATTTTACGTGTTTCCATTATTTTATCCATCCCCTGCAACTCTCTCTTTCTGTTTGCCTCTCAAACAAGCGGAAGAAGGTTATACATACATACAAACATATATATATATATATATATATATATATATATATATATATATATATATATATACAATAGTAAAAATTTTTTTTTTTTTAGCAGCACAGGACGAATCCTTTTAAATAGAAATTAAAAAGCACACATACTGAATAAATATGTTGATCCCAAATTTAGTTTCGTTGAAATCCAGAAACAACTGACCATATTTTATCAGGTTGTACAGCGTTAGTACCCACTGAATATAAAACTCGTTATAATAGAGTTTGCCAATATGTACAGAGGAAAATATACATATTTTCTGGGAAGTTAACTGTAAAAAACTGGTAGGAACATCATCCAAACCCGGATACATATAGCAATTTTATGGGACTTTACAATAGATTCATAGAGAACAACCAAATCTAATTGCTCAGACATCGTGATCAGTTATGACAAGAACAGGAGAATACTTTGTTATTAATATGGAAGCCGTTGCTGATTGTAATATATCTTTGAAGATCTTAAAAAAAACTATCAAGATACAAGGATATTAAAGTGGAAATCTCAAACATATGGCACATAAAAATATCAATAATTCCAGTTATAGATCGAGAGCTCGGATTAATTGGGAAAGTTTTCGATAAACCCACTGAATTGATTCCTTGTAGACCATCACTTAAAGAAATACAAAACATTGTACTGACAATTACTTCTCACACATTACGAATTGCTTTATCTATGCAAAATGTTTGTGGCCTGAGTTGAATTTTCTTTTATTGTGTTTTTTACGAAAATGAACAGTGGAAAATTTCATGAAGCCATTTCTAAGCTTAGGCCTCTAGTTGTAACCTGGAATGAAATGTGTATACAACAGAAAACTAAGGAAATATTAAAACTACTACTAATAATAATAATGAAAACTCTGATGTTATACTAGACATATAGGACAACATAGATTATTACCTGATTTGATAGCATTTTTTAACATGTCAGTGCATTATATTTGATTAAATTAAAATATCAACTACATAATTACTTGTCAGTTTTCTGAGCATAACCAGTTGGCCATGTAGGATCTGAGCATTAGGACCTGCGCATTAGACCCTGTGCCTAATCGTCTGGTGCTCTGTGAGGCTCTATTCCTGACCGGGATATCATCATGATCGATTGCCAAGAGGGTATTTTTTTTGTTTTTTTGTTTTTATGAAGTGAGAGGGATGAAGCAGCAGTATAGAATTGAGTGCTCCTTCCAGCTACTTGGGAGCATCCCCATAAAACATTAGAATGAACTGGTTTAGCCGATGTGAAGACAGATAGGCGCAACCAATGCATTATATTTTTGACAAGATTTTTCAATATCCCCCGCATAATTGGCTGTGCTGCATGCACCTGGTATACCTCTCTCCGGCTGAGTGTCATGATGGGCATATCTACCTACACTACCGTCACTTTGTTGGCGTGTTGCTCATTCTTTGAATAATAAAATCAAAAGCGGCACTAGCAGCAGCAACACTAGTGTCAGCAACAGTAAGAACAACATCAACATCAACATCATCAGCAGCAACAACATTAATAACATAATAATAATAATAATGATAATAATAATAATATGTAATAAACAAGACTGCTCGTGAGGACAGCGCACATACAAAAAAATCTCTATGCAACACATTCTAAGAAAATAATTAAATCTCTGGTAGCAGTCTTGATACATGATTGCATCAAACTTTAAATGACGAAAATATGAAACAACAACATCACTACTACATCTACTACTAATACTAATACTACTACTACTAATAATAATAATTACTCAAATCATGTTTAAGCAGTACGTGATTGTATGATTATGCAATTCTTTAATTACATATTGGAAACTTGCCGTTTTTTCAGATTGGCACGTTTGTTCCTTTTTGTTTCCCTGATTCTTAGAACTTCCTCTTTAGTCTAATGTCCAGTCCATGTTATTCTCAGCATTCTTTAATAGAATCACATTTCTTTTGATTAAAGCTTCTTCATAAAATGAGGAAAGGTTGTACAGCCTTCACAGTCATTTAGAATACTGATATTCCTATTATGATTTTAGAATAAACATTTCAATTATGTTGTAATACATTATTGTAATAGCCGTGAAACCCTCAAAACGTTGGTGATAACTACTCGAAAATTGTCTGCCCCTTATAGCTCATAATAAATTTTTAGTTTTTCTTATCTCTGACATACATTTACCCAAGCTATTTATGTAGGCTATGCATACTTTTTCTTTGTCCATCGTGCCTTCCATATACACTGTGCATATCAAATATTTTCAGAGTCCTATTTCCTCATTAATAGCCTTAGAAAATTCAACTGTCTCTTCCTGATGTTAAACGTAAATAACCATTTTCTTCAAAATTTCATAGTTACTCTCATATTCTACCCGTCGTATTCCCATCATCCTTCTGTAGTACCGCATTTCTGTTGCTTCAAGCCTCACCTTCATATGTGAGCAGACAATCCATAAATCCCTGTAATATATATTAAATAAATCTTCACTATTCTTTCCTTTTATTTTAAAATACATGCCACTCCTGTTGTCTTTGTTTATCGAGACCTTTTTTTTTTGTTTATTAATACTTGCTTATCTTTCGGGAGGTAACTTTAACTCTCTAAAGGCGAATTCGGGTTTCATTGTCGCATTTTCCATCTTTTTTTTGTATGTCAATCTCTTTGAAAATTTAACTTGAAATATTATATAGCCCTCATAAATATGAAAAGATACATACACTACATTTGCATAAGGAAAACATTCGTCAGAATTTTCTCAAACAGCTGAGCACAGAGCATACGGTGAAGGATCCCGGAGGGATCGGGCGGTACGCCGCGGCTTTCTGGATTCCACAGTGGTGGTAAAAGTCTTGAAAATCAACGTAGCAGAGCATCTGAAACCACTCGTCGAAGAAAACCCACGTCAAAGTGTCAGAGAAAAATTTACGATATTAGGAATCAGGCTCTCAATAACATCAGACAATCTCAAGAAAACTGAGAAGATGAAAAGTGAAAGTCAAAGAGTTGAATATTTTTTAAATCTGTCCGATGCTGCATCTGGGAAATTCTGTGGGACAATTTCTTGATCGAATGGTCAATCGTGATAAGAAAAGTGCCCTTTATGGCAGTCGTAAACGATCGAATCAATGGCTTAATTTTAATGATACACATAAAAATATTTCCAAAACTAAAATCCCATAGAAGATTATAGTGACTATTTGGTTATCTGCCACTGAAGATATCCTTTACATCGTTCTGGAATCTAAACAGTGCATTACTGCCGAAATATACAAACAGGATCTGGATGAAATACACATTCATTTATGCCCTGGTTAGTCAAAAGATCCAATTCTTCTTCATGACAATACTCAACCTCATGTTACCAGGATTACACTGCAGAAGTTCGCCGACTTGAGATAAAAGGCATTGCCACATACAACATATTTCGCTGATCTCTCGCCCAATGACATCAATTTTTCAAGACACATATATAAGCAAAATGTTCAACATTTTGTCGTAAAGATTTAAAAGCACTTGTAACCCAATGATAGAAATATTTAGATATCCAGAGTTCATATTTTACTGATTTGTACAGTTTGAATACATTAATTCAAGAATAAAGTTTGTTCTAAAATCGGACATTATTTTTCGAACACCGTTTTAATAATGTGATCTGTCCAGAGGAGCCTTCAGCAAAAACTTATATAAAGTATCGAAGACATTCATTTGACATGTCACTACTTATGTAGACTGTCCACTTGTAAAATATACAGAAAACGTGTTTTGGAAAGAAATAAAGTTCCTTAGTATTCGTTAGTATAATTTTAGGCCTTATAAGTATCAGTAACGGAATATATTAATTTGTTATCATTTTAGAACGGTATTCCTTGTAATAAAATCAATGTAATTTTGAATCGATTCCTAAGTTTTTATATTTATATTTACTAGTTTGTTTAGAATGTCAAGTTTGATGCAGTGTATACGTCACTGATATCTGAGTATAAAAACATATTGTTTATTTTACAAAAAGATTTATTTGAAATAATGGAAAAAAAACGAATATATACATTTTTACGTGCTGATTTTTTATATTAACAAATGTTTGGCGAACTTATCTTTTCTGGTTTTTACCAAATTGATATCTGACATTAAAAACAAATAGCATTTGTCAGAATAGCTACATTGTTAGTTAAAGAACAAACACATACATGCATTTATAAATAAAAAAAATATACATATAAAACTGACCTAAACATATTTTCAAGGAACGACATTTGTAAATAAAACACTTCTACCGATAAATCTGTCAAAGTTATAGATCGATTTCGCACTATCTTTAATTAAAATTAATTAAAGAACAAACACATAAATTTTCAAATAAATAAAAAACATATGCAGTTAAAACTGACATAAACACATTTTCAAGGAAAGTCATTTGTAATTAAAACACTGCTGCCGTTAACTCTGTCAAATGGATGAATTTCGCACAATATTCATTGTGAATGGGATATCCCCCATCTGAACAGATAATTCAGAAAATATCGTCGTTTGAGAAAAATCTAAAAATGCTAATCTACAAATATTATTTCCCTTAAAATGTTTCTCAGTATTTAGGAATGGACCAATTTATTTAAGTAGTGTCGGCAGCTGAACGAAAACTTCTGAATACTACACAATTTACCGGAATATTGATGGCACTTCCTGTCACTTACTTTCTTTAATAAAACGTCAGATTTAAAAAAGATATGAAATTTTAGGAAGTATTAATACTGATAATAGCGATAAAACACGAGAAGCAATGATGATGTATAAATATAAATGTCTTTGCGGCATGCGATTTATTTCGTTGAAATTGACATTGAGGTTCCTGTTACATTTACAATGTCTCATGAAAGACATTTATACTATTAAATATTTACGCTATATACAACGAATCTTGATTATACAAAAACACATTTGAAATGTCTGAAAAATATGTAAGTTTCAAATCTTGTGAATATAGCGATCAATATGTCCGAGTTTCTTCTCAAATAATGTTTATCACACACACGGACAGATATATACATTCAAATATACATACATAAATGATTATATACATAATTACTTGCATCCAAACCTACTTACACATATGAATAGATATATGCATAGATACCTGCATACATACATCGATACATATATATATATATATATATATATATATATATATAGATAGATAGATAGATAGATAGATAGATAGATGCGTACATAAGTACTTACATAAAAACTTAAATGCATACATAGATACATGTATACAAGAATATATATAAACATACATACTTGGGCACCTCGCAAGAATAATTACGACTGAGTTAGATCCTCAGTAGGTGCATATATACTTGCATACATACATCGTTACATATATATATATATATATATATATATATATATATATATATATATATATTATATTGAATAAAAACAGACCACTTTAAGGTTCCATGTAATAAGTTATTTCACCACAACCCCTTTAACAGGGCTCTGGATCATCAGACTTTACTTCCAAATTTTGGAATGAAAAATGAAAAGAATTCACACGTTTTTGACGGACCACATCAAGCATATGTAAAATTAACGAAGTGAGGAAGTGAGGTAGGAGAGAAGATAAGATATGAATGGGTTAGATGTACCATTTCAATTCCTTATTCTTAACTCCACTGTGTGTCGGCTAACGCGTATTGTCTCTAGATATAGGTGGGTAAGGGGTGGGGGAGAAGACCGACATTAAAGGAAGAAGCTACAACAACCCTAATGAATTACATTCCACGAGGGCAGGTTTCATTCAAATTCTTAGACGCTGTTAATTCGCATTACTTTAAAGGGCATATTTGGGAGGTTAAGGTTTGATATAAATCTAAATGTCTAAACAATCTACGAAAAATTTAATTTGAAGTTCGTTGGAGTTTTGGACCCAAAACTCCAACGAACTTCAAATTAAATTCCTGGTCAGGCGGATTTGTGTCTGTCTATGGTTTATACTGCAACTATGCTAAGCTGTTCTTACTTACAGTTTCTCGTCTACCCAGTCTCATTCATACGGCTTGGCCTAAATCATGGTATGGTTTTCTGGCACATTCCAAAGGTGCGTCACGCGGGGGACTGCAGACCGATACAAACAAAAAGTCCCTTTCTTAAAAAAAAATATAAGCATGGTGAGTTTCTCATGGTCAGAATGTGAACGTTGAAAACAGTTCGACACGTACACAAAATACATACATACATACATATATGCATACATATGAACAAACCAACATATATGTGCCTAGATATCTTTAAATGTAAGTAGCTGTGCATACATACGTTTTAACCAAAACAATAATGAGGTATTAAAAGAGAATTGACAGAAAGAGCGTTGATTTTGAAAATTGGTCACAAACGAGAACGAAATGTTAGTCTATCAATAGTTACGTAATGGGTTAACGTCTTGCTGAACTGACTCTTCAATCATTACGATGCTTAGTTATTCCTAGCATCATATATGCATCGAATTTTGCCTAAGATTTCGCTCATCAGTTATGCAAATCGTCTACACATGTCCGGAACTCTTTTTATATTGCGCTCAGCATTTTCAGTGTGATATGACTTTAATCGAGTGCCCTTGCGAAGTGAGTGGCGTGAATTAATATATATATATATATATATATATATATATATATATATATATATATATATATATATATATGCAAGTATAGGATTGGTGTATACGGAATAAATTCCAAAATTCCATTAACCAACAAATAATATTCTTAAAAGATTGCTCAATACAGAGTAGGGCAAATATAATTATCTATTCGAAAATTATTCGAAAATCACTTCAAAAAATAGCCATCATCACATGATAAGACATCAGAAATGTTGAAACAAAATGGCTATATTTGTAGTGATTCTACAACATATTTACGTTATAATGTTCGAATAAATAATTATATATATATATATATATATATATATGTGTGTGTGTGTGTGTGTGTGTGTGTAAAAGTATATAGAAAATAGGAAAAATACTTTTATGTCGCGATTTGGAATCATATTTTTAAATAAATAATTATATATCTATATATATATATATATATATATATATATATATATATATATATATATATATATATATATTAAAACAAACCGAGTAAACACCACTAATGGATATTAATAAGTAATCAGCATATACATTCTTCAATTCACCAATATATGTAAAACCTACATTTAAAATCTATCCTCAAAACATATGCATATTAACACCAATGATATTTATTGTTCAATTGAAATACATGCATAAACCCAATTTTAATACACACTTCATTTATATTAAATTGCTTTGTTTTTATTTTTATTAGCCATTATCAACGATATGTCATACGTGATACATGCTTAGGCGATCATGTATCTTTCGATCCATGACTGACGAGACAGTAGGTTGCCATTTCTTTCTGCCATCCAAGAACCCATCCCATAGAACCCCTTCTGCTTACCCATAGCTTTGGGGCGGGGAAGGAGAGGATTCATAGCTTTCCCATAGGTATTAGCACGTAAGTGAATGTAATGGATTCGACTGAAATTTGAACTCGGCTCGCCGATTCCACAATCCGAGCTTCTATCTATTACTCCACCGTTGTAGAAAGCGGTTGGATATATATAGAACATTTTCATTTAAAATGAAATAAAACCTTAAAAGTCAGTAATGAATTTCTTTCGATGAATATAAGCATGTTCATCTCATCAGACCGAATCCATTTTATGAATACTTTCATAAAATGTAGTTTTTTTCTGATGAATTTTTTACTGACTAGGATATTTAAAGGATTTTTTCCATATTATTCTAAAAGTTTCCTCTGTGTCATACATTGACCTCTCATGTGGACTAATCGTCCTGTTTGGAATAATCACTACCAATTACAATTTGGTATTGTTTTTGGGTACCTCGGCGTGGTGTAATTGTTAGCAAGCATGTCTCGTTAAAATTGAATAGTGAGTCCTATCCTTACTGGGTGACTCACACTCTCGGACGTGTGTCACATCTAATGATTAGCATGATTGTCTCGTTAAAGCAGATACGACAGAATAGTGAGATCTTTCCTCACTGGGTGCCCCATATTTTCGGCCTCTTGCCATATCAAAGCTACGCTTAGAAGAGGGCACCTCGAGGCGGTGTAATGGTTAGCAAACCTCTTTCGCTAGAACAATTACGACTGAATAGTTAGTTCCTCACTTAATGTCCCCTACTTTCGGCCTTGTGCCACATCTAAGCTACGCTTGGAAAATTATTACAATTCGATATTATTTTTCCAGCTCTCCTCTTTAGTCTTATTAAACAGAACAAATAAAAATAATTATAAGACAATAAAATATCAGGATCGAAATCTGATAAGCATAAAAGGATATGCTGCCACATAATATTTAAAATCTTCGACTCTGGATCTCATAGTTATAGTATACGACAGAATGCAAGGTTGCTTTTATATATAAATGCCCCAATAATCTCGTAATAATCATTTTTCTGCGACACGGTCATTAGATATTAAACTATTGACATCATTTGAGATCTCCCGTGTAATTGGAGCCTAATGTACGAGTCCCGATCTTAATTCTTCCTCCCCTCAAAAACAGCAGCAGCTAGCCTAAAGCAAACGTTTGTATGGTATTAGAAAATAGTTTTGACAGATTTCGCGGGAAAAACGACTTTCATCAACGAGAATTGACGCAGAAAGTAATGACTTATTAGGTGTGTAAAAGAACAGTATATTTATCAGAGAAATTGATATTTTTTTTACTATTTTTTATTTTTTCTCTGTACAGCAGATGGAATGCTTCCTCTTGTATTTGTGACGCAATATACTACCGGAAGCCTCGTACGAAGTGACGGAAATCTTTGATATTAGAGATAGGAAAGTCAGAAAATATAAAATGCAGCGTTATTAACAAGAAAATGAAATATAAATTTGATATCCATCCTCAAAACTATATATATATATATATATATATATATATATATATATATATATATATATATATATTTTATATATATATATTGATGTTAATAACACTGGTGTTTATATTTTCTGATCTTCCTATCTTCAATATCAAAGACTTCTGTCACTTCATACGAGGATTCCTGTAGAATATTCCTGTAACATATATATATATATATTTAAGTTAAGCAAGTAGCATATTACAAACTTCATATAAAATTCTCACTTGAAATTTTGAACTTTAGAGTTGTGACTCGCACGTTCCAAGATTGTACAAACGTCAATAAGTAGCACATTTTTTTAAAAAAAATCTTTCGATCTACAAAGAAATATTTCGTCTTCAAGTTTTAACTTTAAAGGAAAAAAAATAGCCTGACGATGGAGACATGGATCTTCGAAAGTACTTGCCTAACTTAAAAAATATATATACCGGAAACATCTGACAACAGTTTTATAAATGAGGATTACATCATTCAATGGATTAACAGTATTTTAATGCATACATTATGTTCTACTAGCGAAGTTTTATGTGTGGAGAGAAAATGAAGAGAGGCAGTCGT
>CAHIKZ030001330.1:105000-162500 GCA_903632075.3 Acanthosepion pharaonis | reverse complement strand
ATATATATATATATTTTCGTACAGAATAGAGAGTTAATATGCAAATGACTTAATAATAATAATAATAATAATAATAATAATAATAATAATAATAGTCAAGATATCATATTAGAGGTAATACAATTGCAGATTATTTTTGATTTTGACAAGAATCCCGAGATACATAGCAGAAGCACAAGATATTATTATTATTATTATTATTATTATTATTATTATTATTATTATTATTGTTGTTGTTGTTGTTATTATTTTCTTTGATTTCTGTCGTTTACAGATTTCTTTCCTGGTCCCGCCCAGGGACCTAAGGTTATCATTATTATTATTTGAGTATACTATGATTCCTACTTTGTATCTTGTAGAGCCGGGTCCAAAAATGGTCCTGAGGCCCTATACGAGAATTCTCATTTAACTAATAGCACATATCTTAATATATGGGATGTTCATTGTAGGGCGATATTCTAGGCATATGTGTTGATGTTACCTGGGTCACTATTATTAAAATTGTACATTCTTTTTTTTCTTGCGAGTCCCAGAGCTCTGAATACTCTTGATACAGTGTCAGACTCTATTCCCCCACATCCTGTTGATCTTGATCCCCTGATCCTGGTATTTCACGATAATTTTCACGCAGGTGTTTCTCCCAGATGGTAATTCTATGTCATTATTATTATTATTATTACGAATTTAAATTCAGTAATTGATTGGCTTCTAAATACCGCTATTTTACAGTTGAAATTTATAGATGTAATTATAAGTTCAATGCTAAAATGTCTTCTCTCGTAGATTTCGGCTTCTTACTTTTCACTTGACTTTTAATATTTTAATACAATTTCTATGATAATCTTCCATCATTTCGTATCCTACTATTTTTATTCTCCTTTCGCTTTAATAATGATTTTCCTTTGCATTTTCTTGGATTTATCGCCTTGTTTAAAATGACATGATTAAGAAAAGTATTCTTTTGCTAAACCTGGCAAAGCTCTTATGGCTTCAGATGTCAGTTGATTTAATTCTTTGATATTCATATTGTGACAATCGCTATTCTTCATTTGATGATCGAATCCGGTAACTACATCCGTGTCTGTGTTTGATTCTCTATTAAGCCGTTCAGAAAGAGACCTAGCCAAATAGCGCCTACATTAGTTGTATAGATTTATGTTAATATTAATAGCAACTTTCGGACGTAAAAAATCTATAGCCCTATAAAACCGTTTAAACCCATATAATTACCAGTGGTTATGAAAAAATACGTATTTACCTACTGAATATAAATCGATTTTAATTTCAAATATTACAAAAAAAGTTTTTACCCGATTAACGGCAACTAGAGTATAAAAATACTTTAAATATTTTTTTCTGCAAAATAGGTAATCACGCATAATCATGGAAAACATATAAAACAGATTTGAAAGATGTTTACATTGACATCTTTTGGTGGTTGTTCAACGTCAAAATATACATACATATATATATATACATATATATATATATATATATATATATATATATATATATATATATATATATATATATATATATATATATATATATATATATATATATATATATATATATATATATATATATATATATATATATATATATATATTATTAAATATATATATAAGAAATTATTTATATATATATATATATATATATATATATATATATATATATATATATATATATATATATATATATATATATATTAATAAAACGAAATTTACATTAGCGAAACGAAAAGTGATTGACGTTAACTTCTAAACTTTGGGAGTTTTACATTAAGTGTTTTCTTATAGAAAGTAGATTTTAACTCATTTTTCAGTAGTTTAGGTTCCCCTATTATTTCAGTAATATTTGAGTAAGGAAATAAGATATAGTGAATAGCACGGTCATATATTAATGGCAGGGTAGTTATAAATGATGGTAATTTCAATGCATCTTCGTCTACACTACTCATATAGTCACTCTTTCCATCTAAAAATGTCATTTACATCAAGAAGGCTTCCGTGGTACACAATCTGTTCTGCTTTACTGTGTCGTTATAAATTAATCATTTAATAAGCTTCAGCTTTCATGTAGCACACTATTAATGAAAGTAGGATAGAAAGGACAACATAAAGACAAGACATTTCGATATATATCACCTAGATTTATTGTATGAATTAGACTTCAGATTCTGTTTCACTATTGTTATTAAATTCTTAGAGAGCAAACGTTCGCATACATTTAATTTTGCAGGTCCTGAAATTAAAAGATGTCTGTTTAAAATCTATGCTATTGTTGTGACGACTCTGGAAAACAGAATAGATAGGCATTTCTAAAAACAAATACTCACACACACAACACACCCACCCACACACACAAACACACACTCACACACACACTCATATATATATATATATATATATATATATATATATATATATATATATATATATATGTTGAAATTGGCTCCATCTAACGTGAAAATACAGAACGTCCAAATTAATATAAACCCATGCGTAAATTTATACATACTAATCTTTGAAAGCAAATGTAGCAACATACGAAATTATAATTAATTCATAATTTAAAAAAAAAAGTTAATCAAAAACATTGATAGAGAGAAATCCTCTATATTATTTAGGTAATATTTGCTGCCGAAATACAACTTTAATCCCCTCAATTCACGAATGATTTTTTTTTCATTTCTATGCAAGATTGATCAAGCAAAAAGTCGTACTTATCTATCTTACCCATATCAGTTTTATTTTCCCAAATACTTTCAATCTTCTCCAACACCAACTTCAGGGTTTGAATTTCTAAGGCAAAAATGAATGTAAGTTATGAATAAATAGATTGAAAAAAAAAAATATTGCATCATGTTTCTACAGATTATTGGCGGTTCTGCAAGACTGTGTTGAACAGCGAATCCTCAATCCTTCCTCTATTGAAACAATTCGAATTTGCGATATCTACAACAGATAAGGTTGAATCCTTTGCTCGGAAATTCTCTTCCAACTCAACACTCGACTCATTTGGAATAACTATATCTAATTTCTCACCTAAAACAGAGGCTCTACTCAGTGATGTGCACATAACGCCGTCATTGGTGTTGGACATTATTTCTAAAGTAGACTATCGTAAGGCAAGCGGAGGCTATTTACTCCCAAGCTGGCTCCAATTCTCTCTAAATTCTACAACTGTTGCCAGCTTATTGGAAGTCCTCCTCTATGGTTCCAGTTTTGAAATACTTTGGAGATCATTCTTACCCGTTAACTTATCGCCCTATTAGTTTTTCTATCGATTTTCCGGAAAGTATTCGAGGCTTTAATCAATGTCTAAATGATTAAGTATCTTATATCTCACGCCCTACTCTGACAAACAATATGGATTCTGTTTTGTAAGATCTACCGCTGATGTGCTAACGATCATCAATGAATATCTGTATCAAGCTCTTGATAATAGCGGCGAAGCTTGAGCTGCGTTTTTTAGATATCTTGAAGGATTTTGACAGGTTTTGGTAAACTAGTCTTCTACATAAGCTCCAGGGCTACGGTTTTGCTGGAGGTTTGATTTAATCCAACCGTTCATATCAAATCGTGAAATGAATGTCTCTATGGAAAAAGAAATATGGAATCTAGGATAAGTCTTCTGGCATCAGACCGTGTAAATGATTTTGAGCGCAAATAGTGTAGAAAGTGTGTTTTGATAGGTTCCATTTCACATAGGACAGAGAAATTTCATTTTTTTAATATAGTTCTACTCATGCAAAAGTATATCTTAATGAGGGAATTAGCCATTTCCTGGCTCATTAAAATGATCCAACCTTATTTTAGCGTCTTTATAAATCGCGCTCACGAGTACCGTAATCTAGTAAGGGTTCAGAGGCATCACGCATACAGCAGTGGTCGCAGCGGAGGCATGTTTTGTGCAAGAAACCTTGACGTAACTCAACCTTCTCCAGGACTGTTTGGGACTTCTTTTTCTAGACTGTTTGCCACCCAACGATCTAGTGGCTGGTCTCCTTTGATATTTAGCAATAACACAGAGTCAAAATAATGGAATCATAATGTGTTTGTGCGCATGTTAATATAACATATGTACCACCATTGCATATACACAATCTTTAGCAAACGATCGTAGAGTTTGAAACTTAAAGCAACGATATTTATAACTGAAGCATTATAAAATGAAAGCAACTAAACAGAGAGACGATGGTTGATTAAATCGTCAACTTCTCCGAAGCTAAAAAATATTAATATCGATATTGAAAACCAAAATCTTTCTCAAGGATCAATGTGATTTTCTACGAAATAATATCGTCGGAAATTCACGCAGAAACATATTTCTATACATTTTCAGGTATTTGAAGATGGAACATTATTCCATCGTTAGAAGTTTGGCCATATTACGTTTGATCACCGACATTCAGATTTTTCAGTAACTATATGAATGACTGCTTGGAAAATACCAGATAATCTTGGATGGGCGTATGGCATAATGGATAACGACTTTGAATGTAAAATCTGCGAGCCGAATTCATTTCTGTTCTGATACCTTTGGGAAAGGTATGAATCCATCACCTCTTCCACCAGATATGTGTTGAATAGCAGCACAAACTGGGCCATATATCCTTGGAGGAAAGCAAGCTGACAAATCAAATAACGGCAGTCTACTGCGGGAATTGTACTGTCAAGTCGGTCATGAATCAAAAAACACCTATCATCGACCAAGCTTCCATCACCTCAGGACAAAAAATATATTTTATTGGTTTTCCCATTTCACGAGTTAAAATTTCGGTCTTAGTCTCTGTTTAATATTACATATGATATTTTTCCCTGGGGTGGATTCTCAATATGGAATCGTTAGCATTATAATTTTTACTTAGATTTTAAAGATAATGCAGTAACATCTTGTAAAATATGTAATGTCATCACTTTTTAAAATTACGAAATCATTAAAATTGCGATTAAAACGAAATATAATAGAATAAAATCTTATACATTGATGTGATTTTTAGTAAAATTAATTAAGGAAATGTTAATTTATACAGATTAATGATAATATTATTAATAAAAATAATTAAAAACAATATAAAATGATTACCAAGAGAAGAGAGAAGGAAAAATAATAAAGAGAAATGGAAAGAAATCCAGATGAAAGGTTAGAAAATTACAAAGTAAAATAAAACGCAATGTTTCTAAATATGCACAATATTTAGCCGTCTTACTTTAAGAAGGAGAGATTAAGATTCAAGGCTTAGTGTTTAAGGCGAGAGGCCATATTAGAAGTAAAATGACTCGGAGCAGAATTAACGCGTCAGTGTCAACAGGATTATTTTCCATTCCCGTGTTTTGAATATGGCTGCAGAACAAATACACCCCGCTGGAAATTCAAGACTAGATCTAAATTGTAACGGATGATATAGCTGTGAAAATATTAAGAAAGAGAATGGCGTCGAATATTACAGTGATTGCATTCTTGTGCTTGTAAAGATTCTTGTTTAGAATGTGCTTTCTCCCTTAGGGCGTAATTTGTATTTACAAAAACATCTCGATTTTCTATGCGTCCAATACAAGATGTCTAATCCTTGATTAATTCCAAGAAATTAAAAAAATCAGTCAGTTGTTCTAAAATTAGGGAACAAAACTCGTTGTAAGAAATGTAAAGATGTTTTTTTTTCAAAATTAAAGAAGGATATTAAAAATAATACTTGTTTGTAGATAAAGAATTATAAGTTTGGTTTCATAAGCTAGGAAAAATTGTCTATTATGGAGATTTTTTAGATATTTATTTCTATTATCCCAAGAACACACTGGTCATATCTATTTATCTATCAATCTATCTATCTGCACACACACACACACACACACACACACACACATATATATATATATATATATATATATATATATATATATATATATGGGGGTATGTATGTATGTATGCATGTATGTATGTATAGCTCGGTGTCTAATAACAGAGTTAAAATTATACTATTAATAAATATTCAATTTCTTCCTCACAGCAATTCTAAATTTCATGTGCCATACATTCGGAAGGTGAATATTTGTAATTAAATTGTGTGCATATATATATATATATATATATGTTTGTGTATTTGTATGTATGTATGTATATTTTAATTTTGGAAACGTCTAAATTAACACGTCATTCCTTGCCCCAGATCATCTAACAACAGTTTGTATGTCTGTTGTGAGATGAGCTGCCAATTTGGCCGTATCGAATGTCTTCTTTTTTACTTTATTATTTGGTCTGTTACTTACCCCCTAATCTAGCTTTTATCGAGCATCAAACTATGCCTTTTTGACAATTCGGACCACATTCTAGAATCTATTGATATTTCTTATGATTCATCTATTAGGAATGAACAGAAGACTTCTCCTTTTATCAGCATACTTATTGGAATTCATTGCGTGACTTTCTGCAAGATGTCCCTTTTGATTGATATTTCTATCCTTCCTATTGAACATTGTCACACAGTGTTTTCTTGTTGGGTTAAAGCCAAGATCGATGCATTTGGAAATTCCAGAAGAAACCACAGTATTTTCTCCCAAAACACTACAATAAATATCTTTCCGATTCTTGCTTCCCGGTTCGTTGGAAATCGTCTTCTGTAGTTCCACTCTTTAAGAATTCAGATTTCTACCACTTTTTGACAAAGTACTAGATTGATCGACTTGTTAGAACGTTCGCATTCTGAGCCTGAGACACGGTTTCGAATCTCACCATGGTCGATTTTGTCAGGAAGGAAACTTCCTGATGTTATCAGACTGTAAGGGTCAATCACATACGCACATATGTATATGATATTCTGTTATGACTAGTGACAACGCATTGCATTGCATCTACACATATGGTTCTGTTGTTAATATTTCGTCCTCTCGCGTTGTACGACATCACACAACCCAACATGAATTTACGACCTGGGTCAGCTTTTCTGCGACCGTTATCGTCGCATAGCAATCTGCTATGTTAACATAACAAAATGCCATCTTTGATGGTGAATATCTTTGTATAACTACTCAGAATGTGGTTCATGTGCGACAAAAGATCTGACCATTGAACAATATAAAAATATCCAAATATCGGAAAATCTTTGTTTTTATTTTCACCTGAAATTAAAACAAATAAACGGAATTTAAAATGACTGATGATCAAGCATAATATACATTCATTGTCTGGTATATTTAACAATATATGTTTGAATATATATATACATACATATATGTAAGCAAATATATGGATATAGATTCGACAGTATGAAGAAAAATATACGGAAAAAACAAACAAAAATCCTAATATGTAATTATGCTGTTTTAATGTTATTATAATGTCAACGTCGGAGGTTTCGGTCTAATAAACCATCTTCAGGACATATTCATAAAACATAATTAACATAGACCATATTCAATTCACCATGAAAAAGACGATGGACATAAAAGCAAGACCAATACAAACAGATAACTGAAATCTTTTATAAGATCAGCGTCCCGTTTAAATATGATCACGTCGTCGTCACGTAGGCAATGTTGTGAAAACGTATTCCTAAATTTTCAGTATTTTCAATGAAAAACGAAAGAATTTTATTTTGATCTAAAACTTATATGTACGTTTGAATTATATGTATGTTGAATTGTATATGGTCTATGTTAATTATGTTTTATGAATATGTCCTGAAGATGGTCTATTAGACCGAAACGTCCGACGTTGACATTAAACATTAAAACAGCATAATCGCATATTACGATTTTGTTTGTTATTTCAGTATATTTTTCTTCATATATATATATAATATATATATATATATATATATATATATATATATATATATATATATATATATATATATATATATATATATATATTAATATATATAATTATATAAATATATATATATAAATATAATAATTTATTTTGTGTATGTGTGTGTGTGCGCGGCCTAAATAGGAAATTCTTATACCGATTTTGTTAGGTTATATATACACAGACACGCGCACGTACACGCACAAACACATACAAACACACACAGACACACACACACACAGACACACACACACAAACAATATGTACGTTTGTCGAGCATTAATCTTGCTAGAAAAGGGGAAACATTAAAGAAGCCAGGTCTAGTCTATGTATGCATGCATACAATTTTATTCATGCATTATGTATAAATTTAAAGCCGTACATGAGTACCTGTGGCTGTCATTCAGTACCTGAATGTAGCTTAAGATCTTGAAATTAGTATCTCCAATAATACATGCATTTTGTAATATTAAAATTGATTTGTAGTCTTTAAAACTCGCTTCCATTACGACATTATATTTTATTTACTGTATTTTTTTTGCATGGATACTCGCGGTGTTTATTATTAAACAAGCTTTATCCTATTTAATCAATTACGAATGAGTATTGAGTTCGATCATCATATATATACCATTCTTTCGGCCTTAGCCAATCTAAGCAATAAATAAAAATCGCTATATTGGATTTCCTAGAGTTTAATTTCTCTGTCTGCTATCAACATTGTCACCTACATATCCAATGATTTTTAAGATTGTGGCAGCCAAAAATGAATCCGAGTAGGAATACTAATTCTCTCAAAATCACATGACTGTTAAAGTTGAATAAATCCGACAATAAACCATATATTTGCATTACACTCTTTTTCTGTTCTTGTATATTTACCGATTTCATTTTCGATCCGTATGGAGATTGTTTGTTTCCAGTATAACTTCTGGATTAATCTCATACCCTTCTCATATATATCAGGCTTAGTTGGTAGTTCCAGCAGTTCCCTGAGTCATAATTTATCAAATGCTTTTCTATAATCTCTAAAAAATAGGTATATATACTGTATTTGTATTTCTTTTCTTCATCGTATATACTTTTCCTAAATATTAATACAACACTATATGTCATTATTTAAAATAACGGCTAACAAACTACATTTGCATTTACATATATCTATATATCTATTTATATATAGCGATAAATATTTGATTCAGGATACTGTCTACTATGTTAATGCACTTAAATTTGTCTAGCAAAGGTTATCATTTTGGGTAATCTGTTTACATCGAACTCTCGAAATTTTCCGTTAAATATGTTTACTAACGATCGCGCTATTAAGATGTTGAAATCTGTTTGCTTTTATTGTTGTTACTCGTTTCTCAATTTTGGCTTTGAACCTATTTTTTCAATATTTTTCTACGAACTGATCTGTAAGTCTGATTAGATCCTAGCTGCAAGGCACTTGTCTTTCTAATGTTCATTAGCGATAAACTTGCCTTGCGATGCAATGTTACATTTGAAATTGCGCGTAAAAGAACAACATCAAAAAGAAAGTGAAACTTCCACGACATCTCTTAATATTAACCTCTTCCTGTGCGTTTAATCCGAGATCACTACCTCAGCTTTCTTCCTAATACAAAGCGAAAATCTAAAAGATAAAAAAACAGAGCTATTATATCTCTGGATATTATACTAAACATAAGTGAATATTTATCTATGTATATCGTATTTCTTTTGGATCGCTTTAGTGTTTAGACGTTCTACTTTGAAAATATCACTTGCCGGCTCTTGCGTTGAAGCAACTAGACATTACCAACGTTTATAAACAAAATATGTTCAGAGATATGCTATTCATCTTCTACTTCAACCATAATCTTATTTTTTAAGAATTAACTCTTCTTAGAACGTTCAATACCGTTTCCTGCCATGCAGCTATCGTTCTCAAAATTTAAATGCAGATTAAAGTTGTCTACAGTTGCAATTATCGCTTCCAAACTTTATGCTTTGAAGATGACTTGGTACTTATGCTTGCTTCACACCATAAATGTGAAACGTACATATGATCCGTTGGCAAGATGTTGGAATAAAGAAAGATCTGCTCATTCTACTGCTCCAAGAATTAGCTGAACCCTGTCATGTGACCGAGTAGACCAAAAATCAAAAATATGTGCTGCAGCTGATCAATCCTTACCTTTTAAACCTTTTGGAATTCGAAAGCGTTTATGCGGTCTTGTAATGGCTTGTTTTCCACTTTGAAACCGCTTCCCACAGAAGATTTTCACCTTTTGCTAATCTAGGGCAATTTCCATTGCAAATGTTCAGATGAGGCTAATAAATTACTCCCACAGTTTCAGTCATTTCGAGCTTGGTCACGGCATGTCATTGCCGCCGAATATAATCTCACTGGTAAAAAATGGTTGCTGATGGCATTAGGATTTTAATACCAAGAAATTCATACACAGATGTCCTCAAGTACTCATGGCACAGTGGATAAAGGCGTTATTCAGATCCAGTGACAGAACCCAAAGAATGTGAGTTAAGGTAGTGGAGACGGGAATTAACAGGAGATAACTGACAACCCACATCCATTAGACCAGGGCTTTTCAAACTATGGATCGCGGACCACAGGAGGTCCGCAAGGACAAGAAAGGAGGTCCGTGGACAGAAAAAAAACTTTTTTTATGGGTGACGTGCAACTTATAAGCGCTTATAAGTAACTTATAGGCCGACAATAAATCTGTTAATTGATTCAATAAACTATTTCATAGATTTGATATACTAATATAGTTTGTATCTTAAATTGATAAAGTTAATGGATTCTTCAAGAAATAACCAAAGGATTTGAATTTTGGATCTATTTTAATGATTTCCGGCTTTCTCTATTGTCTGTTAGGCGTCACGTGGGCAAATTAAACGGGAGACATTTTTCGGTAGAAGTGCAAATTCTGTTTGACGAGTAAGCAATTAATTTTATTAGTATATTGTTTTCATAGCAATTAATGTATAGCGTTCCATGTTGTCTTTTCCACTGAAAGAGATGTGCAGGATTTCGAGTTCTTTAAAATACATCCTAAACAGTGAAAAACAGATAGGCTTTTTTAGTATTGTTACATTTTGAGTTTGTTGCAAACGTCAGGCGTTTTAGAATCAATTTAATTAAGGAGGATATGTGAATGAAGTGTCAGCGTTTATAAGGGGGACCCTAAGGTAAAGCCTGAAATATAAAGGGGTCCGCAAGTCAAAAAGTTTGAAAACCCCAGCATTAGACATGACACGTGGAACTAGGACAGTCTAGCCCAGTGAGTGAAATAAAGGGCTCAGTTCGACATTCCAACCACCTGAAGAATTCCGGAGCATACAACGGTCGAAACGTTTTAAGGAATATGGCGACAAAGATGAGGTAAATGGTCCGAATAATGTAAATAGTGTACATAATACCTCATCTCAGAAATATAGACAGATACAGAATCTCATTTATTTCATCTGTGTAAGGAATGACATCCACTTAAATAGATTTTTGCAGTGAATTTCTATTTTGTGAAAAAGTCTCACTTTGGTTTGTTTTTTTCTGAACTCTTCACTTTAAGTTAAGGATCAATCAGCATCTTACTTCTTTATCATCACAGCCGTTATTTCAGTGATATGACGCAATTCATTCTACTTTACCATTTTCTCTTCAAGTCTTTTATAAATCCAATATTTCAAAATCCTTGTAGACTCTTTGCAAAAGCGGCCAGAGAAGGGACGCCTGTGATACCAAGAGGATATCCTTTTAGGTGAAATATCTGTGCAACCACATCATAAGGTTCTGATGTCATCAATTCAGCTGCCGTCCAGGTCTCAGTTTTTCGAATATGAATTTAATATTATTGCCATTTTGCGTTAGGTACTGGTGGGTGATTAAACTTTATATCCTTTCCCTAAATCAAATCACTCTGAAATTATGAGAAGTATCTTTTTGCATGCATCATGATTTTTTCTTTACATCTAACGTACAGTGCTGGGTTTTCCACAAATACTTCACGCAATACAACATCCAAATGTCAGTCAACGCAATGGTTTTCTGAATTAGATTGTTGTGGGACGAGTGTGGGGTTTTAAATGAAAATATTATGAGGTATGTAGGTAAGAAAGCAGTTGACAACGGACATCAAGAAGATTAGATTGTAGCGATCGGTGTAGCATCTTCTACATAGCAGTGATTCAAGGAAAGAACTTACTCTTAAAAATGTATTACAAAGAGTATAGAAGTGATTCAACTCAGTGTACGTGGAATGACGTGTCTTATAGGAGAAGGCCTGAACTTATGGGATTAAAGAAAGTATATTGTCAAAACATTTCTCTTTTGTGCCACATAATACAAATACTAGCAGGAACAATCTGTTGTAGTGGAGGTAGGAAAGAGTATTCGGATTTCGTATAAACCTCATATTGCTGAATAAAGAACAATATAATTACTATACTTTTTTGATAATTGAGTGTATATATATATATATATATATATATATATATCGAAATACTATTATATAATTGATATATAAATTCTAAAGTTTTCAGTATTAAAAGAGAGCTCAATACCGATAGTATTTATTATAATATTTTCATATAAACAAAAACACTTTACTCACGAAAATGATGCAACTTCGTTTCGGTACATTTACTTGCACCTCGACTGGTTATCAACCATTTTGGTTCTCACCAATGAGTAAATTGATTTTGTCTCTATGAAAAAAATTATAATATATATATATATATATATATGTAATTGTTTGTGTATATATAAATATATATATATATATATATATATATATATATATGCATGTATTTGTTTGTGTATATATATATATATATATATCATCTTTTTAGTACATACGCATAACATTATCATGTAATTTTAGTAATTGATTATATAATGTATATTTTATTATATCTTATTATTTGATCATATAATACCAAAGTGTTTTAGTAATTGGTTATATAATTATGAAGACTTCAGTAGTTGAGCATATACTTACAAGTTCCTTTTAGTAAGTTAATGTATAATCATGATGATGTTGTAATTAAGTAAATAATTATATTTTTTAGTGATTGAGTATATAATTTAATGTCTGTTTACTAACTGAGTATATAAATTATAATATATTCTAATAATTAACTATATACTTATAATGCATTTTATTAATGAATAATTATAATTTTTATAGTAGTTTTAGTAAGTGTAATTTTATTCTAGTAACTGAGTATATAATTATGGATTCTTTTATTAATTAAGCATATAATCATGTCTTAGTAGCAATTGAGTATATAATTATAATGTATTTTTGGTGAAAGTGTTTATGATTATAAAATCTTTTCAGTAATTCAGCATATAACTAAAATGTCCTTTTAGTAAATGATTATATAAATATATTGTCTCTTTATTATTTGAACATATAATTTATAATGTTCTTTATATATATATATATATATATATATATATATATATATATATATATATATATATATATATATATATATATATATATATATATATATATATATATATATATATAATTATGACGTCATTTTAGTCACTAGCTCATATCCTAATGATCACAGTGATTTAAATATGCGATTAAGTATCGAAGCATTTAAAGGTTAACGAACATATTCCCACCGTTTTTTTCCTGCGTGTATTTCATTTTTACCTTTCTAATTATTTATGTCTCTGATAAAATACGGCAAATCTTCATGTTGTTTGGTAAAGAATGCTGGCAAATATTACAGCGCGAACGGATTCGTATGGTGATGTTTGAGTTCGATCCTCACGGTGTGTCCAAATGTCGGCTCCGAGTCAGACTAATCTCAGCTTAATAAATCTACATACGTCTCAGAAAGTTATGTCTGCGAAGGTTCTTGCAAAGCGACTCGGTTTCTTGAACGTCTCCGTTAGTTAAGTGTGTCGGTCCATAGAATAAAGAAAGGGGAAAAAATAATCATCTTTTGATATCTGTAGACATCAAAGTAAATACGGCGGCGCTGAAGAGTTGAGCACAAAAATTCAAAATAACAACAGAACGACAAAAGAGAAAGGGAATCAACTTTACGTAAATTGTCTTCTTGATCAGAAAAATAAAAATAAAAAAAATAATTTCGGTAGACGACTTTAAGTTCGTTTGTTTTGCTCTTGTTTTTTTCCATTTTTATTTTTATTTTGGCAAACTTCTTTTTGATTCCCCGCCCATTTTAGAGGCTGTTTCGCTTATAAATTTTTGATTGTTGAAGTTGACTTGATGCCGATTATAAATCAACTTTTTCCGTTGACGTTTCTAACAAATTTGATAATCTTTGTATAAGGCTTCCTGTTCCTGTCGTCACCGTTTTGCCTACGGAAATTTACTTCAAATTTTATATCAACAAACAAGGAACCTAAAGGTCTATACGGAGAAAAAAAGACGAGTACATAACATTCGTGAATTCATACGAATACACGGAGCGTTTTCGTAGCTGATCTATTACACGGGATCAGCAGAATACAAAGTAAATTGGATGATAATAAGGACTTCAAAATTTCCAGGGACGACAAAGCTAATGCCAGAAGACATGGCAGATTATCTCGTTTAGGATTAATATTATTATAGAATAAAAAGATCTCATTATTTTACATTTGAAATGGTTTGATGTAACCGTAAGTTCTATACTAACATTTTCTTCTATCGCACTTATCGCGTGTGGAAATCCCTTCTGGTTTCTTGTTTCCCTGTCAACTTCGATTTCCAAAAATTCAAAATAAACATCAATCGTTATCTGTCTTCTTAACTCTTCTTTTCTTCGTAACGAGAAAATTATTTGAAAACAACTATTCGAAAAACATTTATTCAAATTGTCAATTGTTTGAATGAATATTAATCGAAATGACAATTAAACTAAATGATAATTAATAGAAATACCTATTTTTAAATAGGTATGTAGCTCTCGCTTTCAGAGAGTCATGCTGATTTACCTATAACTAATAACGCTTTTGGAGGATGGCATAGGGTTTTTTTGCAGCAAATGTCATCCAATGATTCCACTATACTTAGAGGCTCTTAAAATAGAATAGGAATTACAAGAAATTCATGAGAAAGTAAGGGCAGATTGTCGGAATATCAAGATCTCCAAGAAATATCCAGACGTAAAAGAAAGACTTTAAAAAATAGTGACATCATTAAACGAGTACTCTTCAATACTTGTCTATTAGCGTTCATCATCATGTAACTTAAGGTTATAGGAATTTTTTTATTAATAAATCTACTGACGATATTTTTTTTATTTCGAATAGTTATTATTGCGTATTCCATCTTTTAATTTCTTTATTGCAATAAATAATTTTGCTTTTCGAATAAATGATTTTCGAATAATTGTTTTCGAACAACGTTCATATAATCTTTCTTCTTTTTCGCCTTCTCTTTTATATAATATAGTTTATCACATTCTCTATCACACAGTAACCCTTTATGTCTTAGTTGCTTTAATTTCTTGCTTGGGTCAAATGATTAAAACAAATCATTCTCTGCCAAAGTGAAGTAGAACTAAATATATACCTTTCCAAAACAGAGACTATGATCTGGAATTGACATGGAAAGAATTATGCAGGACTTGGATTCACTCAAAAGGAAATACTTAAAATACCTCAGTGTATGGATCACTTATACCAGTTTCAGTATTTTAGAAGAGAGGGAAAGTGAAAACAGAATATGTTTTGTTCGACAACATAAGTAGCTAAAAAAAAGACAAATTCTTAAACAAATTTTCGTATCATGACTTATTTATTGTTGTCATGCACAGCGGCAAAACTGTAGAGAAATGTCTAAACTGTCAACTGCATAAAACCACTTTCTCCGATCAAAGATTTCGAGCGATTGAAGTCTGCAGGTTTAACAGAGAAGCATGCTTCTTCGATTCTTATGGACTAAAGCAACAGAATCACAAAAGAACAAAAACAATATCATCTGAAGACTTTCAACAACATCAACTACTAAAACGGAGACCAAAAATATAACGATATGATCAAGATGATGACATTCTGAAATACTCCAAGCAGAAAGCTAATAAAGAAGTCTCCATAAACAAAAGAAGGAGAGAACATAAGGGACTTCAAAACCTATTTCCCTGTTAAACTCTTTTAATAGAAAGACTATATAAATTTTAACCGACAACAACATTGGCTATTCAGTCGATGACTACCGAATTTTCCGTATATGGAAAATGAAAAATAATTTTATTATCATTGTAGGATTTGGTATTCAGAATAGTCAGCTCATACTAGCTGTTAGACCCAAAATGTTTCGGTCGTAAATCCTTCGAGACTTCGTCAGCAATCTGAGACCATATTCGTTATCACTCTTGGGATTTACAACCTAATCCTTTGATAATTCCCTATTTCTTCTCATTCTGATTTCCATACTAACGCGCGCGAAATATTGCAGTCGGAGGATGTGTAGGTAATGAGAGTTGGCGCGGCCGCATCTTGAGATCAAGCCAAATAGCTGTGGTTTATTATCCAGGGCGTCATGGTGAACAATAATTAATCTATCTGCGGCAAGGGAGCGTTAATTACCGGAGAAGAAACATGGCATTTCTGATGCTGTGTTGAAAAATATCCTGTGATCTACAGTGTCACGTGCATAGCGGGAATGCATAATGTAATATATATTCGATCTCTGTGCTTTGGCGCTAGATAATAATAAAGAAATTACTGTGACTGATATATGAAACCACAGCATTTGAAAACTTTCACCCGTGGGAACAAATAAAATAGATAAAACCTTTAACTCGAAGACACAAGAAAAACGTAGTCAATATGTTCATTTTCGACAGGATTTCAAAGTCTTAGAAAAAGAATACCCATCAATACTGGAAAGAGTGACAAAAGTTACTGAACTTGAGAATCCAATTTTCATGAAAAATCATTTTAAGACAAGGATCATTGGATGCTAGGTCAATGTCTTCCAAGGAGTTCCTTATTACGAATTGGCTAATATTACTATTACCATAATCGCTAGTTATTCATAGCACAGTGCCCTGGTTTTGCTCCATCTTAGTCTTGAACAGAGGCATATGAACTCCTAAAAATTACGTAAAATATCAGATCATTGCAAAAGAACCTGCTTAATATTCATTGTTTATATAAAATTACACTGGCGATTACTTTGGTGTCGATTTCTAGTGTGTTGAAACTTTTCATCATTCAGTATTGAATCAAACTTTGTTGAATGCTAACGTTTTGTCCACAAATGAATGCCTTCAAAATGTAGGATAAAAAGTTGAACACACGCCACATTATGCTGTACGCATTTGAGAATAAGCGTTGTAACTGCGGCAAAAATATTCAGAAATTTTCTTTGGATCGTACTCCAGAACTTAGTATAGTTAAAAATTGGTTTGACTGATTTCGTCGGGGTGATTTTAACCTAAACGATCAACTAAGCTCCGGACGAACTTCCGACGTCAGTAAGCGCTTTCCGACTGTGGAGATTAAACAGAAAATTCAAACGGGAGAGCTTCCATTCGTTCAAGAATATCAACCCATTTTGCCAAATCGAAAATATGTCATTTTCCACTATGAAAACGCAAGACCGCATCTTTCAAACAGTCCTTATAGCACCTTAACGACTTGAAATTGGAAACTCTCAAGCACATGCCGTTTTTTACCGACTTATCGCAATCGGATTTTGTTAGTTCCAATATCTACTTAAGAATGTAAATGAAAATTTTGACGCTGTACAATCAGTCGAAAACTACATCACAATCATTCTTCCAACTCAAAAAAAAAATCTAGGAGAATGGCATGAACAAGCATATAGAACGATGGGTGATAGTTGTTTAAAGCCAGTGAAACTGCGTAGCTAACTCAAAATTCTCTTTTTGGTTATGTGAATATTTATTTTTAATTTTGCAGTGATCTAATCATACTTATTATAAAACCCAGGTTGTGTGTGTGTGTGTGTGTGTGTGTGTGTGTACGTTTATATATTGGATCAGATTTCCTAAATTTTTCAACCGATTTCAACAAAACTTCACAGGACGACGTAAAATTACGTTGCGGTGGTTTTGACAGCGCCAAAAATTGGAAAAACACAATTGTTTTTGCATGAAATCAATTTGAAAACACGATTAAGAGGCATCGCGAGAATGAAAGGGGGGCAACTCATATCGAGTTATCCTTATTATAAAACACAGGTTGTTTGTGTGTGTGTGTTTGTGTTTGTGTGTGTGTGTGTGTGTATTCGTTTATATTCACTTATTTTGGCAGGTAGTGTTTCCTATTGTCTTGCACACTTTTTTCTTTATTTTTACATTGAAAATGCTTTAAAAATTCCATTTTCAAGACATTTGTTTATAATAAAATTCTATTCAATCGGTAGACTCATAACGATTGAAAACAATGTTTTTGTTTGAGTTTGGGTTTGACCAATTGGTAAAAGAACAAAACAAACAAAAAAACTAATTAAGACATGCGTGTCCGTCAAACTTAAACAATAATCTTTGTCAATTTTATTTTTCAGTCTTTATGATGGTCAATACTTGATTTATCTCTTACTGTTGCATCCCCGCGCAACGCCGGGCGCTACTGCTAGTATTAAATAAAAGGAAAATTATGTTAGAGACGAAGGAAAGGGTACTGGACTGCTATTTAATATCTATCACCATATATAGCAGTAAATGTTTGAGAATATCTTCACATATGAAGAATAAATTTAAGTTAAAATAAATTTATCTCCAAGTTTACTGAGATGTAAAGGCATTGATCATATGAGATGGGCGTAAGTTTTATTTTTACTTGCAATTCAAATTTAAAATTGACTAGTGACATTCCTAGGGCAAATAATGCTCAAAGAAGTCTTGAAGAATTGATCACTCGCAGGACACGTTGAATGTAACAGGGACAGTTTAAAACACCGAGTAACCTACATAACGAGCTTGTTTCATTGATCGACAGGGATTAGGAGTGATCGACAATTTTTACTAAGTGATAGAAAGGCAAGAAGTTTGGGAGAGCAATGATTGCCTAAGTTCTGAAAGGACACAGTAAATAGAAGAACGGCAATAGGCATTGGTTACAATCATGTCTGTTCTAAATGCAGGAGAGACCAGACAATTTTCAGCTTTTCATTTCAAAATCTTCATGCTTCCATATGGTACATGATGATATAACTCCTGGCGTCCCCGTGTTCACAGCGAGCTATCGAACAGTATTGCTCAGTATATCACTCAGCCCCACTGGATAAATGACAGTATATAAAGTGTTCCCATTAGTCGCGTTTCTAAATGTTACCCGCTGGTAATATCTCTTATATATTGTAGACATACACGCTTGTGCAAATTAATTGAAAACAAAACGAATACTTTTGTTATTATTTAATTTTCGTTCGTATTTTTCCAATGAAACATGACCGAGTGAACATGTTAGTATTTCGTATACCCATTCCACGAAGTCGTTCCTTGCAGATTGACAACAAATTCGCCATTGGATTTAAATTAGATTTTCCGTCAAGTCTACTACTCTGATTTGCTACCTGCAAGGCTTGCCATTTTCTTCGTGCAGTCAATAGCCGTAGGACATCTAATCGGCAATCGAGACAATGTGTATATATGTATATATAGTCTGTGCATGCGTTTTTAATATAAAAGTCTCTTTGGGAACAAATCAAATTTGTCATTTCTTTTTCTTTCTGCCTTTTCGTCCGTGAATTACCATGTTACTATACCAGGGATATAATAATGCCCATAACGAGGGAAATACAATGGGAGAGTAAATCTTTCTTACATATCACTCTCGTTACAATGACGTTCTTTATTTCCGCCATTTTCTTTTTAATGTTTTCGGTTATTTATAACAGTATATACAAAAGTATCCCTATCATTTTTTCCTCATTGATTCGGCTAATATATTCACCAGCATTTGTATAATATTTGCTGCAACCGGCTGTCCTAGAAAGACACTAAGACTTCAACATCTGTCTATATTTCTGAGAGGAGGTATTAGGTACACCATTTACATTATTCTGACTCTTGTCCTCATTGTTGTCGCCATATTTATTACAACGTTTTGACCGTTCTCTGGCCTTGTTCAGGTGGTTGGAATCTCGAATTGTACCCTTTATTTTGCTCACTGGTGTAGACTGTTCTAGTTCCACGTGCCATGTTTAATGGATGTCAGTTGTCAGTTATCGTTTGTTAATCCCCTTCTCCAAGTTCTCCACTGCTTTAACCGGGTATTGAACTCATACATGGCTCAGTGGATAAAGGATTTAGTTAGATCCAGGGACAGGAACCAAAGAGTGTGAGTTCAACACACGGTTAAGTGAATGTAGAATTTGGAGAGGGGAATCAACTGGAGATAACTGACAACTGAGATCGATTGAACATGGCACGTGGAACTAGAACAGTCTACCCCAGTGAGCGAAATAAAGGGTTCAATTCGACATTCCAACCACCTGAAGAAGGCCGGAGCGTAAAACGGCCAAAACGTTGTAATAAATATGGCGACAAAGATGAACACTATAGCCCGAATAATGTAAATAGTGCACACTGCGACTTATAATTAAAGATTCTCAAGTCAAAACAATAGACTTTACACATCTTTGTCCCGGCTTGTGTAAGCTGCTTAAAACGCGTCGTTTAGTTTGACCGATAGAAAAAAATAATAAAATAAAATAAAACAACACACAAATACAAACTGAAGCCACTAATGTACAGATAGTGTCATATGTCCGCGTGAATGTCCGGATATCCTGATGGTATTTGAGAATACCAGTTTCAAATTCCAACTGAAGCTACTGTGTTCTTTTTCGAACAAATACCTTCGGAAAGGCTTCATTCCATATTTTCTCCACGTGACTCGAAACACCAGTGTAGAGAAGAATCGGCTGTCCTGTTTTGTAACAGGTTTAGTATGAATACAAGCAAAACCGTTTTGGCTTGAGAATAACAACTGTCTCCCTCAAAATGTTATGAACGGGGAAAGTACAGACAAAACGTATACTTTGGTGAAGCAGAGATTCTATACTCAAGAGGCACTCTACAAGACTATCATTAATCGTTACATATATAAACGCCATTTTTCATCCACTGGATCGAATTATATTCTTTTTCCCCGCCTTCCAAATTTATGGGATATATTCCTGTGTAAATGCTTAATTGAAGACTACCTTCTTAACCTGCACAGATGATACAAGCATTTACTTCTGTCGCAATAACATATCCGTCTGGTCTGACAAAGTTAACCTTGCAGCTGCTCTTGACAAGGACTTCCAATCAGTGTTTAACTGAAGTAGAAAATACCTAATAAATTTTAACACCTTCCAAAAAAGAGTAATTTCATTTAACCACCAAAGGAAACCATTTTTGCCTGCCAACTGCATGGCTGACGCTAGACACCAAGAGAGCAACACACTGCACTTTCCAAGCCTCACATTTCCTACTGACGTGAAGTGGGGTAATTACATCGAATCAATTGCTGAATGTACTAAAAGGAACATTGGGTCACTGCGTCGTGCCAGAAATTTTTTTCTTGTCAGAATCCACCTTACATATTTAAAAATATATCATTCCTCTGTGCATTGATTATTGTTGCAATATCTGGTCTGTTGTTCATGTTATCTATCTCGGGGTTCTTGACAAAATACAAAGCAGAATCTGTAATGTAATCGATCCTGACTTGGCATCTCGATGTCAATCACTTTCCCACCTGCATGACGTGGCTTCTTTTTTTATAAAATATTCCCTGGTTTCATTTACTATTGGAATAGCTAATTGCAACCGCTTCTTCTACTCCAATAATTTCTTCTCTCGCACTTCTTGCCTGTAGAAATCGCTTCCCTTTATTGCTACGCTAATAACTACAATCTTCAAAGATTTAAGTGTAATGTCAATTGTCATCTTCTGTCATCTTCAATAACGTACATCTTTTGTTCTTTCCTCAATCGTCACTACACTCAGTTTTCTTTCACTTTGGTTACCTGTAAAGCCCTGCGTATTACTGGCATTTCCGTCTTGATTGGGGTGATATGATTAAAAACCTTCCCGTCATTTATATATCGTTGTCTATCCTACTTATCGTCATGATGCTAACCACCTTCCACCTCGTCTTTCATTTGTATTACACACATTATTCACAACTTGTTTAAGCACATATTTATCACTATATGACATTTGAGCATTTCATTATTTTAATAGGGTATTAATAAAGATATATCAACATGGTCACCGAACACGGGTGGTTAATAATAAGATATATCGTCAGCTAAGATAGCAGCTAATGGGTGAGCTATGGAAGAAATTAATATTCCCAGAGTTTGTATTTTCCGAATTACTGGCACAATTACTTCACTGACATAACACCTTATTTCACGGACGGAACATCTAAAAAAGGGATTACAAACATGTGTTGTTCTCACAGAGAAGTTTATATCGCTGAATTATACACACATTTATATACATCACATTTATATATTCTCCATGCAGAGAAACTATAACACATGCTTGTAAAACAAGCAGTATGAAAAGAAAACGAAAGGAAGGGGGCTTACTTTTACTAATGACAAACGGTAATTCGAGCAGCTGAAGATATTTCTTTGTTTCTGCGGAAGCCATATGAAGGATACCATATTCGAGCGGGCTAGGTTTTTCTAGTATTTCCCTAGCGGGAAATATTCCAATATTCCACTCAAAGAGGAAATGGCTTGTCATTTTTTTTTGACATGAGAAATACGAGCCAGAGATAGTGTCTATATCTTGTGAAAATATATTCCCAAATGAATACGGCACCATGGGCTTGTAAACTGCACCACTTGACATATCGCTAGCACGGGCCCGAGCTAAAAATGCTACTGGTCAGTTTGACTCTTGGAAGCTGAGTGACAGATTTGTCACTTTCATACCTGCATGATGTGACGTCCTAAAGCCACTATCACGTGACCCGCATGACAGCATCTCATCCAAAGTGAGATGATAGTCTTTTTTTTTTTTTAAATCTCTACAGGTAAAGGTAATTATGAAAAAAACCAGCGATAACATACCACCTCAAGAGGTATGACATGTTTCTGCTGCAAAAACAATTACAAATATATTAGTCACAGTAATAGTTAGAGTATACAGTGTATTGAGAGAATATAAAAAATTGTTTCTCCTTAATATTTTCTGAATGTTTTAACCGTGTTTAATATGTCATATTCTTTCTCATTGCAGGTAAGTTGCTGCTTTGCCGTAAGGTATAATCCCGGGTGCTTGTCAGATGGAGGTAATTATCGAAAGGAATGCGAAGCTAAATTTGTGAATCCTGGGAACAAGGTAGATGATATCTAACTCTATTATTGTCAGTGAGTCATAATTGGAAACATGTGCTTTTTGTATCGACAGTGAAGAATATATTGCTTTGTTCCAGGTTGTGCTGCTGGGTTATTGAAAGGAAACTTATCTTCTTTATTTTATTTTTCATAATCGTCTTCTTCTATGGGTCATGTCCCTTCAGAACTTTAACGACAATATGGCTCTTAATAAAATTTGTTTCTTATCACCTCCTAAACCCTGTTCTACCATCCATTTACACAAACACGTTAGGAATATTATACTTCTGTCCGTCTTACATTAAATCTGCTATGTGAGTATTAAATTTTCCAAGCATTCTTTCCTCCTTATGTGCTCTAGAAATGTCAACTGACTCTTTCTGATGTTATGTATAATTGTTATTTTATTTGCATTTTCTTGAAAATTTCGTGGTTGCTCACATGTTCAGCCGATGTTATTCTCAGCATCCTTCTGCAAACCGCATTTCTGTTGGTTCAAGTAACTTCTTCCGCTGTGAAGAATTTCTCAAACATCCACGGCCATATTGGAGGACTGATAGCGTAACAGTTCCGTATTCTTTTTTATTGTCTATAAGGAAATGTTTCTTAATACTTTTCTTAGTGTTTAGAAAGCATATTCGGCTGTCCTAATGCGTCTTCGGATTTCGGTGTCACAATTTCTGTCCTCTGTTAAAACACATCCTGGATATTCAAATGTTTGTACCTCTTTCATTTTCTTATATACAATTTGTAATATGCTTGTTGGGCTGTTTCATTTTCTGACAACCATGCTTCCGTTTACTTTGTTCTAGCTTTTATTCACTAACGTTTGTAGGGATTCTTTTAATTTCCTTTTTTTTTGCCGTGTCTCGACACTGTGTATTCTCCGTATATTATGTTAATATTGTGCCCGGCAATAATGAATCCTGGTAGAAAGGCAGCTGACAAGTGTATGATTATATCCTATTTCGAGTGTTTTATTTTTTAAAATAAAATGGTAAAATTTAACAATCGTACCAACAAGAAAAACGGTGTTTCAAAATGATTGTTTTCCTCTTGACACAGATATTAATGTATAGTCCCTGAATAAATTTAATTGTTTTCAAAAAAAAAAATCAGAATTTTAATAATACCCAAACATATATTTCATTATTTATACCAATTTTACGAGAATTGACAAAAACATATTACACTCTATTTTCTGTCTGAATTCATTGGGAAGAGAATTTTCATTATCTACACTATTTAAAAGCGAACGTTTAATCTCAGCTATGTTGTTATCACAACGTTTCGGGTTTTGTGTTCTCTGGACTTCATCAGGTGTATGTTAATCTAGATAACCTACGTGGGACTCCAAATTAAAACCTTAATTTAATCTATGCGTGTAGACTTTGTCCAACTGTCCATTCCAGCCCATGTCTGTATATAGAACCAAAGAAAACAGGGCGATCATCAAGAATTGTAACTAAACGAGATATCTTTTGAAATGGTCAGTGTGTCAAGAAAACTCAACGGCTGTTGATTAAGTAAAAGTCTCCGTTTGATATTCCCCATAGATTACCCTGATTGATAAATAACTTAAGAAGGGCGAATGAAACAATGGCCGAAACTTTTGATAATAACCAAAAAAAGTAGGGCAATAGTTCGCATGTAAAAATAAATAAACACTATTTAATTATTTACAAGGTTATAAAAATATTCTAGCCATCTACAGTATTTTTGGACTTTTATAAACAAAATACTATCACTAATCTTTTATCCATAAATTCATTAAAAAAATATCTTTATACTTTAGAACGAGAAAATTTAAATAAACTCGTAAAGCGTCAATTCTTGGCCATTACGCCTGTTGTAGAGACATGCAATGCGCAATCGTCTGATTATCATTTTCATGCAAGATTATAGAACGCATCGAGCAGAGATATTACACCATAACTGCTTAGTCAAGAACAGTAAATAACTTCGACAGGCTTCATACTCTTTAGACCTGGCAAGGTGTGACTGACCGTGTGGCTAACCGTGTGACTGATCGTGTGACTGAAAGCCTCGAGTTTTCTATACGGAGATGCTTCTACTGCTCCAGCAGATTTTCACAGATACGTTCCGTATGAACAAAGTCTCCGTTGAAATGGGATGCGTGGATCCTGTCCTTATTCCCACTTCCTGTTTAATTTCTTGGACTATTACACAACGATCTTTCAGTAAAGCGCTGCCATATTTAAAGAAGTTGCCCCACACTTTCATTACTCATGGCATCATCTCCGAAATCCCGCTAAATCCGTTTGATTGTTTGACCTTCACGATAACCAACTTGATGAAATATTTCTGCTCGGTACGTTCGTTAATGATAATTTATTTAAATGAAATTATTTGCATTGTAAGTATGACATATTTGTAAGGGATGTGCTTGCCTTATTACAAATATGAAAATGTTCAGTGGTTATGGAAATGTAACCGTCCTGCGCTATAGAGTTCAGAGATTTTGAATCATAGACTTGCGAAGGAATTGGCATTTGAAAATTATGGCTGCGTGAGTCAAATACTTCATTTAACGGCACCATTTGAAACTAACAGAAATCCATGTAAGGGGTTGACACATGAATTACGATTGCAGTTTTATGGAAAATAAATTTACTAGGATGTTGACAAATGCCATCTCGCTTAAGAATACTGATATCTATCATCCAATGTTTGAGGCAGATTGTTCGCTATCACACAAACTGTAACTAATTGTCTGCTCAGGATAGTTGAGATATAAAACACTGCTTCGCTCTGATATGCCGGAGCCGGTGTCAGTAGCAGGGATTAGTTAGGTAACACATAAAAGTGTAGGCACAGTAACGTGTACTCCGGCATTACCATTATTAATATAATTATAGATTTGTTACCCATAACTGAAGGGGATATAGTCAAAAACACACAAACTTGTCGGTAACTGTAGCTAGGAGTGGTGATAAAATAATCAAATAACAGATATTTTATAGGGCATACTTCTTCTGGTTGTAGTGTTTTAAGAGGCCTTCATAACATGACGTACTTGCGCATATATTTGTCCTGAAGGTTTCATTTCTAAATGAAGTGTTGTAAGGAATTAATGGCAATAACGAATAATAAAAACAATAATATCAATATACAATAATTAAACTTTTATGACCGATCAAAATATTCTTCTCTCTATAGACCTTAGTAAATGTGGTAAAGATTTCTCTTTCTTTATTAATTTGAGAAGTTACACTTTTCTTAGGAAAGAATGGCTTTTCGGCTTCACGTTGGCGTACACGGGTTGGCAATTTCTGCGCTCTGGGGCTATTATTAAGCAAATCTTGTGAATAGTTTAGTTCTGGATTTGAGCGCCGATAATTGAGGCAAACCCCATAATGCTGAGGCAATTATTAACATATATATATATATATATATATATATATATATATATATATATATATATATATATATATATGACATTCAATTCCTAATAATAAATTATTATATATATATATATATATATATATATATATATATATAAAAACGCATACACATATAGATAGATAGATCGATATATATATATATATATATATATATATATATATATATATATATATAGAGAGAGAGAGAGAGAGAGAGAGAGAGTGAGAGAGAGATATAATTTATTATAAGGAAGATGAATGGCGTATAGGAAAATACTTAGGTGTAATAAACAGAATGAGGTAGATAGGTAGATAGGTAGCTTGATGGATATGATATGTTATATAGTTGAGGTAAATGAAGTAAAAATAATTGGTTCCAATATCGAAGTGATTCGGCAGTAATATGCATATAGAATTCACTTACCGCAAAAGCGAAATAAATATATCAGGTGATATACATTTACGATAAATAAGTTATGCCACAAATACAGACACTACACTTTATTTTACTTCAGTAGATAGACAGATTATCAAACTCTTATATAGGTCTTTATTGAAACGTCACATTAAGATGGGTGCCCTGTTTAAAAATGCTTTAAAAAATGTTCATGACATTTTTAAATTCAGTCTGTTTTTTTTTTAAAGTTAAACCGTTTAACATTTAAATTGAGAAATTTATTTCGACTGCTTTTTCAGTAAGATGGTCTACATTACACTCATTTTGCCAGCATTGTTCTTATTGCTGGAAGCATTGTCTTTTGCCATCAATATATATAGACACACACACATACACACACACACATATCTATCTATCTATCTATCTATCTATCTATCTATCTATCTATCTATATATATATATATATATATATATATGTGCGTGTGTGTGTGTGTGTGTGTGTGTGTGTGTGTGTGTGTGTGTGTGTGTGTGTGTAGATTGTCACCAAGTCATATTTTAATTTTTCGCATTCGTTTTGTTTATTTTTGATTTCGTCGATTACACACTGGAGAAGTCATACTTTACTACTTGGCATTCGCGCCAGAAGTTCAAATACGATCATTTCAGAGTATTTCGGTGTCAATGTGATGACAGTGCCGAGGATTCGGAAAGTGTTGAATGATATATCTATTCGACATCATCGTGTTTGGAGTGATCACTAGTGATGGCGGTGTTATGCCTCCGTTCATCTTCCCACATTACCCCAGTCACAATACGGACGCCTACATCAAGTGCATTAAAGAGTTAGTGTTGCCCTTGGAAGAACCTATGTCGGGAAACAAGATACTGCACCATGCCACACAAGAAGGAGAATGCAGTCGTGGCTGTCAAACATTTTCTGCGACGAAATCACCTCTAACACCAGGTCAGTAACTCGTCAGAATGCAACAACACCTTTGATAATTTTGTGTGGAGCGCAGTTGAACGAGAGAGCAACAACAATACTTGTAAGACCAAAGATTAACTGAAGTTAAGGATTATGGTAGCATTCATCAACATATGCAAGAAGACTGTACACAAGAGTTGTTGGTAATTGCGAAGTCGCCTGGAGGCCATGGTTTAAGACAATGGCGATTTTATTGAATAAATTGAGTCTTTAGTGTTTCAAGATATTTTTGTGTAATTTTGGTAAATGTGTCTGCGATATCAGATTTGATGGTTATGTTGGGGTGATTACTAAGCTCCTTAACGGAAATGTATAGTGATTCTGATTGTATTTGTGAATAAGTTCTTAATTCTACCATACGTATGCCTCAGCCTTAAGTCCTTAAATTCTCGTGTGATTGTTATGCTGTTTGTTCATTCTCATGTCTCTCAGTGTTTTTATACAGGATCTTGATTCCAGTGCACTTGTCTGTTTCTGTGTATTTTGGCAGCATATAGTTATTCATATATCTATTTATTTTTTCAATAATTCGATCTATTTTTAATTAGAAGCTAGTATTATTGAAAATGTTTATTGGGTCTATTGGCCTGCGCATTCATGAAATCTTAATAACTAATTTACATATATATATATATATATATATGTATATATATATATATATATATATATATATATATATATATATATATATATATATATATGTATATATATATATATATATATATATATTTACGAGAGTACATTCTATATAAATTTCATTTATATCAGAACCATGTTATATATATATATATATATATATATATATATATATATATATATATATATATATATATAAATATATATATAAATGCATATATATATATATATATATATATATAGATATAGATCTATATCATCAGTGAAACTCAGCATATATATATATATATATATATATATATATATATATATATATATATGTATATATATATATATATATATATATATATATATTTATGAGAGTACATTCTATATAAATTTCAATATATCAGAACAATGTGTTATATATATATATATATATATATATATATATATATATATATATATATAAATATATATAAATGTATATATATATATATATATATATATATATAGATAGATAGATAGATAGATAGATAGATAGATAGATGTAGATCTATATCATCAGTGAAACTCATATATATATATATATATATATATATATAAATATATATATATATATATATATATATATATATGAGTGAAATTCATTTTTTTTACAATCGTATATCAAAACGCGACAACTTAATTCGACCTTTTCAAAATATGCCCATATAAAAGCACCTGCTTCCAAGATTTTTTTTTTCTTGAGAGAGGTAGTTAAATTCGTGACTACCTGAGGAATATTTACTTTTTTCTTAAAATATCATGTTCACTGACAGTAAATATATCGTACTCACCCCTGGAATGTTTACGCAACCAACGTCGACTCTATTCGTATTCACCAAGAAAAAAAAAAAAAAATTGTGGGCTTAACGATTGCATTTTAAATGGAAAATCGTCACGATACGCTATTGCTTCGCCGCGTCCACGTTTTACAAGCGGCAATAATGATACATTATTTCCTCTACTTGAACAGTTTTTGACTGGAATATTTGTTTTCGACTATAAACGTTTTTTACTTTTTAATTTTCTCTATCATAATATCACAATATCTTTCAACCTTCCTTATACAACAAAAGAATAAAAATTCGATCGACCTTTGACAGATCAAAACGGTAAATGTGGAATAAAGCACACAGCTCCATGCATGACTGTCGATTTTTTTATTATGTATCCATATTACCAACATTTATTTCAAAAATATTTTACCATTTAGCTATCCATTTTGAATTCCTTCCTTCCACCAATTTCAACATAATTTCCTCCATTTTCTTCTTACGTAGTTTTCTCTTCTACATTTTCATGTAGAAACTAATATTTAATCAATTGTATTTATTTAGGAAATTGTAGAAAAACAAAAAGGACAATTTCCTAAATACTTTTCTCAATATCTAAAAATATACATCGTCATCTAATATATATATATATATATATATATATATATATATATATATATATATATATATATATATATATATATATATATATATATATATATATATATATATATATATATATATAAAAATTAGAATTGTTTTATTTATTACATAGGTTTTATCACTTAACATTTATTTTCCTTTTGTGAATAAACATATTTGAGAAGACGTTCTGTTTATCTATTAAACAGTATATATTAATTTATTTTCGCCTACCGGCCTAAATATTCAAGAAAAGTAAATAAACGTAGATTCTACTCAAATATTAGTATCCCCTAAAAATGTCGTGTTTTGTGTGTGTGTGCGCGCGCGTATGCTGGTGTACACGTGTATGTACAAATTATATATTCTCCCAAATTAGGTAAAAGAGATCGAAAATTAAATTTATTAAATGTTTCTACAGAAGGATGCTAAAATATCCACAACTGAACAAGTGAATTAAGAGGATGCCTTAAAAAAACTGGAAACGAAAATAGCGCTTCTTTCAGAATCAGAAAGAGACTGGAAATTCCTAGGATCGTAATGAAGGAATACTTGGAGAATTTGATAGTCACAGGATATGTGGTAGGTAAGAAGTACTATAGAAAGACGCCATTAAGCTACCTAAGGAGGGTATGTAAATAGATGATAAAATAAAACTCTTAAAAATCTACAAAGGTTAAGAGTTTGTGGAGATTTATGATTCAGCCACGGTGGAGTAATGGATAAAGGCTTGAAATGAGGAATCGAGAGTTCAAATTTCTGTCGAATCCATTACATTCCCTTTCGTATTAATCCTCTGCTTCTCCCTCCAGCTATGGGTAAATAGCAAAACAGCCTTGGATGGAAACTGCTCTAGGAGAGGGAAAACTCTAAAGTCAAAGCCTGCGGGAGGTGGGGTCGTTTGGGGACATTGTGGCACGTCGTGTACCAGGTCTCTGTGTTCGCTCATTCTTCTTTCTTCTGCACAAAGCCTTCACCAATATAATCAAATCATATGTACTGGTATCTGGGCTGTCGCTTCCTAGGAACTGCTCTGCTTGACCTTCATATGTCAAATATGACGCGAGAGTCCTCCATATACACACACACAAGAGTTTTGATTTGTGAGATTATGGGATACATTGAAGGTCTATGTGTGTCTTCGTTCCTTCTCAGTAGCCAAGGCAATACTGAACTACTATTTTGATTGAAGTTTGAGAGATCTGACCTTTGCCTTGTTCGCGGAAGTCACTTCATTACTCTAGATCAGCCTGTTTATTTTTTTATCTTTGTCGCTCAAAATTTTGCGGCAGTATAAATTTAACTTTATTCGTTGAGAATGGCGCATCTAATATAAAAATGTTTAAAAATTTAATTAATTATTACCTACAATATTACAACGAAAATCCTTGTATATAAAAGTAATGTTCTATATGAATATGCATGTTCACTACATGATTACATCTCTAACATAATTAATCAAAAAGCAGCATTAAATACTTACATTGGGCACATATACACTACGCTCTCTCGCAGATTGTTCTGTCATTTGTCTAAAACAAGTGCAATCTAGTCCGTGCACACATCGACCAGCACATTATGAATGACCAAAATATAACTTTATATAACGATAGTTTTTAGTGGATGATACCAAAATATTCATCAGCATCCAATTCCAAGAAAGTCTCAACAAATTCCCAAGATCTTTCAACATGCCAATCATAAAATTGGACTATATTTAAATTGCTGACGTTCATTATCTGAAACATTTCTCTGACGCTTTAACGAGGATATCTATCGACTAGTGTTTTCAGATATTGATTGTCAATTGCAGATGGACGTCCTCTACGATCTACAAAACTCGTATCAGCACTGTGGAAGAGGATAGTTCATCGCATGCTCAGTTAATGTTGCTTGCTATTTGCGAAGTATCAAAACCAAGCTCAAGCAGAACTATAATCACATATCGTCTTTTTTCCTATTAAAGATGAAAATATATAATGTTTTATCTTAAATTCTGAATGAAATTTTTCTTACGTTTACTTAATCATATCGAATAAGTAATATATGTTCAATCATTATAATAATCGATTGGAACAGAATTAAAACTTTATTTCAAATTCAAATATGAATTTATGAATGACATAATATTATTGTCATTATTATCATATTTTTGATTCCAGATATGGCAGCATGACATTTTTCAATGAATATTTGTGCAAAATGATCAAAATAAATTTAAAAAAAGAAACTGGAAAATCTCATTCGTGAAGTCTGAGCTGTATTTACGATAAAAAAAATGTTGTTTTTCTTTAAGACATGGACTACAAGGATGACCTTCAATAATTTTATCAGTTTTTTTTTCCTATTGTCCTGAGGACCTCAATAACAAAAATAATTATTTGTGTCTCACTGAGATTTCCTTTTGTTTTCGATAGTTTTTGTAAAAAAAATAAAATCAAGATTTTAAAACTACAGTACTATAGTGATTTTCAAAGCGTAGCTTAGATGTGGCACAAGACCGAAAGTATGGGACACCTAGTGAGGATCGAACTCACTTTTCAGTCGTAACTGATCTAGCGAGACAAGCTTGTTAACCATTACACCACGCCGAGGTGCCCAAAAGCTACAGTACTATATGCAGGAACTGTCAGGTCAATAAGAAAACACATTCACTTTTCGTCGAGTTTGATCACTATGTTTGGACGATTAGCTTTGGATGCTCCGCTAACATGTTTTGGAAAGGTCCATAAAATTGTTACAGTTCTTATGTGTATAACGGGCCAGTAATGTGCCCATATCAAATTCTTTCCATTTCCTTCCGCAAATGTTGCAGAGTTTCCAAAGCATGCATTTCTTGAGTCTATTATGCTAAGATTTATTTTAGGTGGATGTCAATTGTCCCTGAATATTCATCACAGAATCTATGTTTGTAGTCAGAAAATATGTTCAGTATGTTTGCTTGATAATTTCTAGTTAGCAAAAGTTGGTTTATGCAGTAAGAATGAAACCTGCTGTTTCAAATCTATGTTTATGAGATTAGGTATTGTAATTATTTACACTATTTACATTGTTCGGACTGCTGTCCTCAAAATTGTCATATTCACGAAGTTTCATCGCCTGTACATCCAAGGACACATGGCCTAGGAGATAATAGGGCTGCTTGTATCCAGTGAATTGACCAAATATCTGGCTACTGCACTGATGGACAAAAATACTGAGTTTTCCCTTAACTGCTAAAGCTGTTGAATATATTATATTATTTCAGCTTTGTAATGATCTGCCAGTTAACAATGTTTCTCGTTATATTGGGTAGGTGCATAATTATCAGGCGTTTTCCTGGCGATTTATTTGTTAATAAAAATTGCTGTTTTGTTTACCTTTTTTTAAGAAAAAAAGTTTATTTTATTTTCAGGTTATAAAAATGCGTGTCGATAATCATACTCTCCAGAATAATCATTTAAAAATGTTACTGTTGAATTGCTGTTCTGTTTACATTATTCGGACTGTTGTCCTCACCTTGTTGCCATATTTATCACAACGTTTTGTGTATTGTACTCTCCGGCCTTCTTCAGGTGGTTGAAATATCGAACTGAACACTTTATTTCGCTCGCGGGGGTCAACTATTCTGGTTCCACATGCCATGCCTAATGGATGTCAGTTATCAGTTATCTCTTGTTAATTCACCTCTCCAAGTCCTCCACGGACCTTTACCAGGTATTGAACTCACAAATCTTTGGAGTATGCTGTCACTGGATCAAAACAACGCCTTTATGCAGTGTGCCATTGTGTCCTTAAGATATATAGGCAGATATTGAATTATATTTCATTGTTCATAATGAATATTGTTTAAAGACTCCTGGTATTTATGCACCAATCCAATATATTTTCATAGTATTTTTATTAGATTTCTCACGGTCTCTTCCTGACATTTGTGTGCGAGTTATTTTGCTGATTATTTGTACGGTGTTGTTTTTCGTTTCAATCATTTCAATTCTGTTGTTTTCAATTAATTACTGTCTAATTCTGTTTGATTCTTCTTCATCGGTGATCGATTCTGCATCACTGAAATTGTTTATGTCGCAGCTGTATTATTCTATTTTATTTCCTGAGAGATCATACTTCATATCTCATTTATTTAAACTTGTACCTCATCCTCCATCATTATTTATTTCCAATCTTGCCTCATTTTTGATTGAGTCATAACTTTTTATACTTTATGTTATAGTTAGTTTTGTCTCCTGGATTTGAGGATCCTTTATTTCACATGTTGTCGCTTCGAATACTGGCAAGCATATTTGGGTTCAGGATAGGGTGTGAGGAACGTTTCTACCTTATCTCGCCATACCTGGTATGTATTATCCTTTATGTCTTTTGGAAGATTTTCAAGTGCAGTTTAAAATATATATCATGATTTAATTATTCTCTTCAAGATGGCGGTTTTCTTTACATTAAATGATTTGTTACTATTTACATTATTCGGACTATTGTCCTCATCTTTAACCGGGTATTGATCTCACACTCTTTGGGTCCTCTCATTGGACATAACCAACACCTTTATCCACTGCACCATGTGTCTTTGAAGATATCTGTGTGTGGGTTTCTGGGTATTATAAACCTAATGTCTTCAGAAACCAATTTTTTACCAATACTCATATTGCACAGGACAGGATCCAAAGAGTGTGAGTTAATACCAGGTTAAGGCAGTGGGGAACTTGGAGAGGGAAATTAACAGAAGATAACTGATAATTAGCATCCATTAAACATGGCACGTAGAAATAGGACAGTCTACCCCAGTGAACGAAATAAAGGGTTCAGTTCGACATTCCAACCACCAGAAGAAGGCCGGAGCGTACAGCAGCCGAAACGTTGTAATAAATATGGCGACAAAGATGAGGACAATAGTCCGAATAATGTAAATAGTGTACACAATACCTTATCTCAGAAATATAGGCAGGAACTAATTTGCCGTTAAGTCATCAGGGCCAACATTAATCACGTTTTGGGGATCAGGTACGTTACAGTTGATTGAAGAGTTTATTCCAGTTACAAATTTTTCGATCCCAGACTGGTTCCTATCTGAGGGATAGGCCTAAGCGACGGCCGATCCGTTATCTGTTTTTATTTGTAAATATGGATATTTATTTCTACGTTTTATTCTTATCCAACAAGGGGTAATTTTCTTCAAGATATCACCTGTAGGATGACTGTCGAATTGTTTTTTTTTCGGAGTTAGATACTCCAGTTTCCTTCCCTTACAGTTCATTATTTCGCATCTATTTAGCTTGTACATATTCATCTTTCATTATTTATTTCCAATCCTGCCTCATTTTTGGTTGAGTCACGACTTTTTGTACTTTATATTAGAATTAGTTTTGTCTTCTGGATTTTAGGATAATTTATTTCACATATTGTCGCTTCGAAAATTGGCAAGCTTATTTGGGTTCAGGATCAGATCTTATCAACGTTCCTACCCTATCTCTCTACACCTGGTATGTATGATCCTTTATGTCGTTTAGTAGATTTTCAAGTGCAGTTTAAAAATATACCCTGATTTACTTATTATCTTCAAGATAGCATTTAGACGGTTTTCTTTACATTAACTGATTTGGCGTTGAGTCATCAGGACCAACATTAGAATTAATGACGTTTTGGGGATCAGGTACGTCATAGTTGATTGAAGAGTTTATTCCAGCTACAAATTTTTTGATCCCAGACTGGTTCCTATCTGAGGGATAGGCCCAAGTGACGACCGATCCGTTATGTTTTATTTGTAAACATGGAGATTTTTTTTCTGCCTTTTATCCATATCCAACATTGCGTAATTTTGTTCAAGATATCACCTGTACAATGACTGTCGAATTATTTTTTCGGGGTTAGATAATCCAGTTACCTTCCCTTACATATCATTATTTCGCATCTGTTTTTGCTTGTACCTCTTCATCTGTCATATGCATTTCCAGACTTTCATCATTTTGGTTGAGTTATGAATTTTTAGTACTTTATGTTGTATTTAGTTTGGTCAGAAATACTTCTGGATTTGAGGATAATTTATTTCAGACGTTTTCCCTTCGAATACTGTGTCATACCTGACGTACCTATTCTGTTATTAATATACTCTCCCACACATAATAAGTAGTAGTAGTAGTAGTAGTAGTAGTAGTAGTAGTAGCGGTAGCCAGTTGGGCTCAGTGGTGTTGAAGGGGTCAGTCGATATCGGACATTGAAGTACCAACCATCATATCTAGATTGCTGCGTCATTAAATCTTATTTCAAGTTCTTAACGTTTTGTACGTCGAACCTTTTTTAGGACCGACTTAGTGAAATACAAGCCTCCACTGTGAAAACTACTCCACAACATACTGGCAAGCATATTTCGAGTCAGGATAAAGTCAAATATACGTTCATACCTGGTATCCGTTATGTTTGAGGATAGATTAAAAATATATAACTTGCTTATGCTCTTTAAAATTGCTGTTAGTTTGACTGTTTTTCATTAATAGATATGGCATTCAGTCATCAATTTCAAGATAGGAATTAATCCGGATTTGCTAACCAGGTGCTTCTTAGTTCTTAGACGACCTTATTCCAGTGAGAAATTTTCGACTTTATAGTAAACCTCTCTGAGGGTCGCAAGTCTTGTAAGTCGTGCAACGACCAATTTTTTTTTTTTTTTTTTGTAAACTTGGAGAACTTTTCTTCGTTTTATCTTGAAGAACCAAACGGTAATTTTATTCAAGATATCATCCCGAGGATGAATTTTAAATAAAACTTATGAATTTATACTGTTCAGGAGACACAACTGTAACCAGCTTGAAGCCAATCTGATATTGTTAAGTTCATGTTTTTTCTCATCATGTGTTTATTTTATCTATTGATCTAATAATAATAATAATAATAATAATTAAAAACTATCAAAATGCGAGGATCTTGAAGCGGAAATCTAAAAAAAAATGTGGCATATGCGGACATCCATTATTCCAGTTGTAGTTGGAGCTCTCGGATTGATTATAAAAGAGTCTGATAGATATATTAAAGGGATTCCTGGTAGCCCATGCCTCACAAAATATTGTCCTCACAAGTACAGCTCAACATTATGAAGAGCTTTATGTTTGTAAAATGTCTGTTTTCATAGGGTTATCTTTTATTAAAATAATCAGAGGAAAATGTCCTGAAGTCATTTCTGACGTTAGGTATTTGGTTTGTACCCGGAAGTAAACATTTATAAAACATGAATCAATGGAAATAATAATAATTATTTACACTAATATAAACCTATATTTGAACAATTTAAATGCCTGTAGCTAAAAATATAATTTTAGAAATGGCTGATTCAGTCATTAAAAGATCCAAAGAGATTTGAAATTTCGTCAAATAAACTAGACCGACCAACCCAACTAAAGAGATGATATTGATCAGTTTTATATGCAAGTGAAATAGAATAAAAGCAGGTAACTTACCACTGAAAACTGGGATTATTTGAATATCCCAGCCATAACGTAATTCATATTATAACTTAAAGAAATAATAATAATTAGATAATTGAGATATGAACATTTGTATCAAAAGGGAGAAGAAAGAAAAAAAAAACAAGAAAATAAGTACTGCTGGAGTAAAAACATTGATAATTTAAAATATAAACACAGTTAACTGTAACGAAAGTTATCTGTATATAATTGTTTAACGAATCAACTGACGACATCCGCAGAATCTCAAATATTAACAACCTAGAAAAATCGAAAAGTTGACAGAAAGAAAACAAATGAAATGTCTCTTTTGCTGATACAATGAAAAAAAAAATTATTTTAATATGATAAATGAATACAGAAAAGTAGCTAGAAATCAATACATTATGGTAAAGGTGGTCAAATTTGAAATGTGCAAACGTCTGAGAATTGTGGATGTAAACCAGTATTGTAGTGTAGGAATTGATGTTTTTGTGTTACCCTTTTATGTTAAGTATGTATCATGTGCTGGTGAACACAAAATATACATGTTGAATTGGTTAGAAGAATGCTACAAACAAAATAAAAATGAACAAAATGAGTTAGACAATTTAACACTATCGAGAATCTTCTAGATAATTCCTTGTAAATTTAAGGAATATTCTTACTATAGTAACTATGAAAAAAAAACTAATAAATGTGATTAACATTGCTCTGTTGTTTTGTGAATTAGTGAGAGCCTGCCGAGACTATATTATTCACGAGTCCTGGACATGTGGATATTCAAAATTGAAAGGAATTTTCCGCAAAGAAAATGGCTATATATATATATATATATATATATATATATATATATATATATATATATATTTATTAAATATATATCTTAAACTTAATAGAAAACTGAAAAGAATCATAGTCGATCATAAAGTTGAGTATTGCATTGAACATTGAAGAGATTGTTTGTGCTTTAGTGAGATTTGCTCTATACATTCGGATACACATTGAATTACGATTAGTATTTAAAAAATGAACGAGGAAAATACAAAGAAATGGCATAAGTGTGTAAGAAACGATGTATAGTATTAATATATACTATTGTTATGGTCCAAGTTCCTTGTACCAGGGTGATGGTCGAAGGTTAGAACCAATGAAAGAATAACACGAACACAGGTATGGAATACAAAGATATATTACTACCGAAATATAATATAGAAAAGTAGAAGCATTAGTAATGACTAATGATTTGGTTAGAGTGAACTATGTTGTCTCGACAGGTATCACTATACCAATGTCCTTACAATATGCTCTCAATTATCTCTCCTCGTCTTACAACATATCCTCCTACCTCTTGAGAGGCGCAGTATTTATAATGTCAGGAATATTCCATTATTATTATTATGGGTAAGTTCCCATAACAACTATAGATGTTGATTCGTAAGCTGCATTTGTTCGAAGATGTTAACTTTATTTTTTAGACATTCTCATAGAAATTAATTTTCTATAATGTATATATTCCTTTAATATACTATTAGTTCTTTAGAATATAGATTTAAGTCAAAGAGTTAATTATAAATATAAGAATAAATGTTACAAAATGATTATCGCCTGTAGGGATTTCGGAGTTAAAAACAAATTACAGAGAGCAACCAATAAATATTAAATTTCTGAACTAAAAAGAAAACCGCATACATTTTAATTTTACTCAATTTCTTTAAAGACTCTATCTTCATTACTTATATATTAGTTGCCCTTTTGGGAGGTCTAAATTTCGGAAGTATTTCCTGTTTAAATTTGGTTACTTATTATGTAAAAAATATTCTATTTGAGGTTTTGGCAAGTTGATAAATTGATTTAGAAAGCAAAACTTTAATCGATTGAACGCATATATATTCATTGAAGTCTTATTAAATATTTTCAAAGATTTTTCTTGTTGATATAAATAATAAAGTGATAGGATACCAGTGTTTTAGAATATATATTAAAGTCAAACTGTTTATATATTATTATAAATTTATGTTTAATGAAATATTAGAATAACGATCGGAAATGACTAAATAAATATATCAAGCAGTATTTATGATATTCAGAAATGTGTGCCGAACGTCTTTCTTGCGCTTATGTGTTGTAACCAACAGTTTTTACAAATCATTTTGGGATTGATTTGGAGTTGATTGTTACCTGAATTTCATCTCATATTTTCTGGACGAACTCCATTCTTCTCATAGATCACAACATCCAGGGCAGGGAAAATATAGAAATCAGAATACAAGAATTTCTTAGATCAATATATATATACAGAAGGATGTGTAATTATGGTTTATAATTTCCGCAAAAAAAACATGTGAGAGTCTACAACACGAAGATCTATATAAACTGCTAGGAAAATTAAATTTATTCAGCAAGAAATGTTAGAATCATCTAGAACTTATACTAAGAACAAAAAAGCTACATATGAATAGAACGTGAACTGAGTAACTACAGAAAAATTGAAAGGGGCGTGAGACAAGAATGTGTCTTCTCTCTTGATTTATTCAACATCTAAATCGACACTTAAGGGAACTGTATAACAAAAGACAAATTATCATCGATGGACGTCATCTTGTTAATATAAGATGGCACTTTGTTAATGGAAAACTACAGGACCTCCTAGATAGTGCAGTAGAAGAAAACGAGAAAAAAAGGACTATTCATCAATAGTTACAAGCCAGAAAGCATGGTCACCATTATGAAAGAAATCAAAAATGCGTGTTACAAATTGGCGACGTAAAAATCAAGCAGGTGCAGAATTTTAAATATCTGGAAATCTTTTTAACAGAGTTTCGAAAATGTTAGACCGTGATCCAAACAGGTATTGTCTAACGAAAGAAGCATTCCAAAAGTTAAACAAGGAGATTAGAAACGGAAAGAAATCGACAAAGAAAAGAAAACTGGACAGCTATGCATTAACCATCCTCTGAGATGACAGTGAATGTTGGAAAATCTCTCTATAGATGAAGTGTAGACTGGAGGCAGCAGAAACGTGGTTCTATGGAAGATTGTTGAAAATTCCATGGACAGAACGAATAAGCTGCGAGTAAACAGCAAAAATGTTCTAAAGTAATCGTCAACGGGAAGAACGCTTATAGCCAGAATCAAGAAATGATAGCTGAAATTCCTTGGGCATAAAGATTAAAGAGTTTTTGGAAAACATGATCCTCAAGAGGCATAATGAAAGCAAGAAAGATAGGAGATAACATTGAGACACACTTGACGAGGTTGGCTAACCAGATGACGTAACCGGAAACGGGTATAGTAACAAAGAAATATAAATGCTAAGAGATAGGAATTTGTGGAAAGCCATATAGCCTCGGTCCTGAAGGGACACAGTACAGAAAAAATGAAGAAGTTCAGCTTTTTATGAAGTAAGTTAATATAACAATGGATCGAACGATGCCATAAAGATAATAATACATTTGATTTGCAAATAAATATGCTATACGTGTATCTGAAACTGCTGAGTTTCTAAATACGTTCTGAGTTCAGAATCGATTTAGTTCAGAACAGAATCATTTGTCTGAATTATAGAGAAAAAAGTATTTATATTGCCTGTGAAGTTCCAGGAAAAAAAAAAAGTTATCCTCAATGGCGTGTATGTGCATAATGCATCATCCTAGCATATTGCAGCAATGGCGATTTCAACTTTGGAACCAGTCTTGTCGATTTCATCCAAAACGGAATTATTTGATTGAGTAGAAGAAAAACATACGTTTTGTTGCCGCGTGTAATTCAGAGAACACAGGGTTCTCTTAAATATAAGCATGTGCAGAAGACATTGTCTTTATAGGTTACAACAACGATGAATAAAGATACGGAATGTAATCCGAAACTCACGACTTTACACCAGTTAAAAAAATTTACTTCAAGTTTTATGACAATTTTCTGACTATTATGCATTCATAGTTTCCCGCAATGATGTTGTATACTACAGTAATAACTCGGCTTAAGTCGTTTGGTGTTAAGATATTTTCTAAAAGGCGTCGGCTTTTCTTAAATATTATATAGAAAAATAAAACTCGCCTGAAGTCGTTTTACTACAGTTTATAAAACGTCAAAACATTAAGAAATAAAAAAAACACATATATACCCATATTTAATTAAATTTAAAAATAATATTATATATATATATATATATATATATATATGCTAAAATCATCAAAAGCAAAAAAGATTACTATATTAAAGCATGTTCAGCAGATATTTTATTTCAAATTCCTGGCGCAGGCTGCATTCGTGCGTGGTTTTCCGCTCTAACACCGATTCTGAATTCAGACTTGTTTACAGTTGTGCTCTGCCGTTGACGATCTTTCAGTTAAATTTAAATTCTGATTTATAATGCATTTTTGACCATGGATCCGAAAAAAATTCCAGTGCAAGTGCTGCTAATAATAAGCTTACGTAAGAATATGTCATAAATTTTGTAATATGAAATGAGGGGTCCTTATTTTATGATCATGATAATAATGTGTTTATTTCGACTTAAGTTGTTTTTCAACCCAAGTCGTGACATCTAAAACCAATTATACTTGTTTTGAAATTTACTCAAAATTATTTTCTTTAAATATTGCTACTACTACTAATGCGACTATTGCTGCTATTACTCATAATAATAATGCCTAAATATTAATAATAATAATAATAATAATAATACCTAAAAAGAACGAATGAAGCGATGTGGACCAAAAGAAAAGGAAAAAATCACTGGTTGCGGAGCACCGCGTTGAAACCTGAGACAAAAAGCCTAACTAATGTAGCTCAGGACCAAAGACTCGCATCAATATTCTATCACTGTCGCATATTCAAGGATGGGACTAACCGGAAATGCAGGATCTACGGAAGATATTATGAAACTCTCGACCATATTATCTCAGGATGTAGGGAACTAGCAAAAAATGAAATACACCCAGAGACATTACCAGGTAGCGATATGTATGCAATGAAAGATATGCAAGAAGCATAAAATCGAAACCACTGAGAGACGGTATGAGCGCCAACCCGACATAGTTGCCAAAATAACAATGTAACTATGCTTTGGGACATGCCAATTAAAACTGACAGGGAAATAAACGCCAACAGACAAGATATTATCATAAAAGACAAGATATTTAGGAAGTGTATGCTTCTCGACATAGCAGTACCATCTGAAACAACTCCATGAAAATGATCAATAAATTGTTCAAATGTAAGTATCTGGAGATCGAGATTAACAGGATGTAGGAAATGAAGACTGAGAGTGTACCAGTTGTAATCCGAGCTCTGATCTCTTGGGAAAGGGAATAGACAATTTTACTAAAAAATGTACCAGGTAACATCAATATACAAATTGCTCAGAAGTTCTTTCTACAAGGAACATTTCATATACTAAGAAAAGAACTATAAATTGAATGGAAATACTCTTATAGGGACTAAGGACCATAGTCTGAACACAGTCTAACCGCGCTAACATTGTTATTAGAGACCTCAAGCAAAAGAAAAAAACATTCCTTATTGATATGGCAGTAACTACATACTGCAATGTATCTTTGAAGATCTTCAAGAATGCTATCAAAATACAACGAACCTTGAAATCGAAATCTCAAAAAATGTGGCACATGGGAACATCGATAATCACTCTTGTAATTGGAGCCCTGGAATTGGTTCCAGTAGACTCAATGAAGGCATTCCTGGAAGACAATGACATAAAGTAATACAAAAGAATTATTCTCACGAGAAGAGTCCACATCTTACGAAGGGCTTCATCGATGTAAATTATATATATATATATATATATATATATATATATATATATATATATATATATATATAGAAAAAATATAGTCTTAAGATGTGCTATATTTATGGGATAAAGTGCTCAATATCAGAAATAGAGCGTGTGTAAATATAAAGTGAATATAGAAGACAACACTTAGAGGCGACAGTCTGTTTCATGCGAGATGCAATCGTCAGGCCACGAGGGCTGAGAACAGCACTCGTGGCCTGACGATTGCATCTAGCATTAAACAGACTGTCGCCTCAAGTGTTGACTTCTATATATATATATATATATATATATATGTGTGTGTGTGTGTGTGTGTCTGTCTGTGTGTGTGTGTGTGTGTGTGTGTGTGTGTGTGTGTGTGTGTGTGTGTGTGTGTGTGTGTTTTAATTGTTAGTGGAAAATGTCATGATGACATTTAAAATCATAGGTCTCTGGGAGGACCTGGATAGAAATCTGTACACATCAGAAATCAAATGAAATAATAATAATAATAATAATAATAATATTAATTTTGAAAGTGGACGTAAATCAGGCATTAAATGGATAACTATAAGACAAAGGAGTAATCTATATTGATGCTTCAGTAAACATTATCTTCCAGATTAGAAGAATAATAAAAATCCATCGTCTTGCTTACATCATTTTCCTGAGATTAAATATATATCAAAATTCTCGAGAACATACCAGAAAAATAAAAAAATAAAAAGACAAGAATTGTCTGTCAGACACTTACTTCAGTTTACCAGACAGAAGATGATGATGATAAACTCATTTCACTAAAAATAGTGGGTTATCAAAATTCATTAACAGAAATACTATAAAAATAAGTTATATATGTTTGAAATATATTGAAATATGATGAATGAAAATAAGAATAAAAAATAACAATAGAGATAGAGAGAGAGAGAGAGAATGTGTGCGTGTGTGTGAGAGAGAGAGAGTATGTATGTGTGTATATGTGAGAGATAGTGTGATAGAGAGAGGGAGTGCGTGTATGAGAGAGAATGTGTCTGTATGTGTGGGTGTAACAAAGCGATGGAGAGTGTGTATGTGTTTCTGAAAGAGAGGTTATGTGTGTGAGAGAGAGTGTGTATGTGGGAAAGAAAGAGGGTATGTGTGTATATGTGGGTAAGAGAGAAAGAGTGGGAGCGTGTGTAGGTGTTTCCGTGTGTGAGAAAGGGAGAATGGGAGTGTGGGTAGGTGTGTGTGCTTGTGTGTGTGAAATATAGATTTTCGGGAAAGATTAAGGAAAAACAAAACAAAGGAAGACATAATTCAATTTCACCGAAAGACATTTCATTAAAAATAGTGGGTTACATGCAATTGTAGATATATTATAACGATAAAATATATATTCATACAGAAATAAAAAAATATATATTAAGAGAAATAATAAAAAAAATAAGTTACATATGTTTGAAATATATTGAAATATGATAAAGGAAAATAAGAAAAAAATAATTAACAGTAAGAATAGACAAATTATTATGAATTCTTACATTGCTTGTAAAATGTGGCATTTGGGAACATCATCAATCCCTGTTGTAGTTGGAGCCCTAGGACTGGTTGGAAAAGATTGCAGTAGACTAATTGATGGGATTCCTGGAAGTCCATGCCTCAAGGTGATACAAAAAATTGTTCTGACAAGTACAGCCCACACTTTACGGCCATTTCTAACCTTAGGTCCCTGGGCAGGACCCGGAAAGAAATGTGTAAACGCCAGAAATCAAAGAAAATAATAATAATAATAATAATAATAATAATAATAATAATAATAATAATAGGACCTTGAAATAGAAATCTCGAAAATGTGTCATATCGGAACATCAACAATCCCTGTTGTCGTTGGAGCTCTAGGACTCGATGGAATGATTCCAGTAGACTAAATGAAGGGATTCCTGGAAGTCCATAACTCAAAGAGATACAAAAAATTGTACTGACAAGTACAGCCCACACTTTACGAAGGGCTCTATCTATGTAATATTTTTTTTGTAAGTGGAAAGTGTCATGATGCCATTTCTAAATAATGATAATAATAATAATAATAATAACAATAATAATAATAATAATAATAATAATAATAATAATAACTTGTATTTCATGCAATTGTAGAAATATCTACTAGAACGATAAAATATATATTCATGCAGAAAAAAAATATATATATGGGAAGGAGAAAAGTCCGCTAAAATAAAAGCATATTAGGGAGAAAAAATTGAGTGAAAAAATAGATGCTAAAAATACAAGGAATGTCTAAATCTATATCGAAAAAAAATTAAACAATTATCAAAGAAAATTAAAAGGGCGTCAATCAAGCGAACAATCAGAATAGTAATGAAAAGAAATAAATGTTTGCGAAATGCAGCCGTATACTTTTATATAAAATGAGAATATGTACACGTTGATAATACATGCCTCATCCACATGTAAAGAAAAGGCAAAAAATAACAGTAGTATCATTAATAAGGAAAGAACAAATCCAACACTCAATAACATCAACTATGCTCATCTTGTTTGGAATTTTTAAAAAATCATTTAATTCTAAATACATGCATAAAACAATCCATGTTTTCAGTTTAAAAAATATCATCGTAGATAATGTCTGAAAGTATAGCCGAAATGCTCGGACAGACATAACATTCGGACAATATTTTATTATTTATGCCCAGAAAAAAGAAAATTATCAGCACACAAGAAATATTAAATAAAAAAAAAACTTAAGCGTATTACCTTGTCAGTCGTTTTTACTGAAATTTATATATCAGTTAAATGAAAGCGGTCTCACATATATACATACACTCACAAAAATATATAAAGAAACACACATCACACACACTTCCCTGCAAAATAATAAAAACAACATAACATATAATTAACTCACACACCCTCTTTCCAGCAACCAATAAAACTGTCAAAATAGCCAAGGAGGTGTCCTGAGAATCAGGAATCTTCCAGCCTCTATTTTAAAAGCAACCAATGAAAAGACAGACCAAAATGAACGCTAAAAACACAAATGAAAAATAAAGATAAGTTTAATTTCTTAACAAATCGACAATCACTCCTATAGTTCACTTCTACAAACAATCTGACTGACTGCCATTCTGGTCGAAACTAGTCGAGAAACATATGCGTGAGTTTGTGTGTGTGCTTGTATAACTGCAAGTATAACGATAACTGACTTCCTTATCAGTTATTTGGGGATCTCATACATACATACATATATATATATATATATATATATATATATATATATATATATAGATAGATAGATAAATAGATAGATAGATAGATAGATAGATAACTATACTCGTTTCGAAAAACCTTCGAATTATTGATTTGCCAATAATCAAATCAATCTCGAAGGAAAATAAAGGTTTTAAAAAAAGAAAGAGCTAGGAACATGAAATTCTGTGGAAAAAATCGCTCAGATACAGGTTTGAAGCCCAACACGAGTAAACAACTAACTAACAAAAGAGCACAATACAACAGTAGAGCAGACCTAGATAAACCTAGTGAGCCAGAGAAACCTACGCCAGCTTTCCCTGACGATCCACTTAGGTGAAACCTGGGTAGGTTTATCTGTCACACTAGGTTTATCTATCTATCTATCTATATATATATATATATATATATATGTGTGTGTGTGTGTCTGTGTGTGTGTGTGCTACGATGAATAAATTGTCGTCTAAATTATTAAATATTACGATAACATTAACATTCATTTTAACAGATATATTTACCAAAATTACACAAAAATATCTTTAAATCTTGAAAAGTAAGGAGTAAATTTATTCAATATAATCGCCATTTGCTTCAATCACGGCCTCCAGACCACTTCGGAATCACCTGAAACTCTTCCGGATGGTCTCTTTGTTCGGTTTCGTTGGTGAAGGCTGCTATAATTCTTTCCTTTAATTCATCTTTGGAGTTACAATTGCGCCACACGCACAATAATCAAGAGGGTTGCAGTCTGGGGATTTATGTGGCCAGAAATTGCCGGACGTCCTTAATTGGATTCTCCCGCTCATGTGACATGGTGCAGAATCCTGTTACTAGATATAGGCTCTTCCAGCAGCGATTCTCTTGACTAAGAGCAGCACTACCACCTCAAGCTACTTGATGTAGGCCTCCGTATTGAGCCCGAGCCCCTGCCCTGTGGGAACATTAATTGAGGCATAACGACGCCATCACTAGTGATCACTCAAGAAACCACGTAACCCCATTAGACTCATTAAACTCTTTCTGCATCCTCTACATTATCATCAGATTGACATCCAAACACCCATAAAAATTCGTTTTGGAGCTCCATGTGCGAATGCCAAGCAGTACAGCGTCATGGGGCTATTTTTTCACGCAGTCTGACCCTACCATATAGTTCGATCTACAAAATCCAAAACAGAAGAACTCGCTTCGCGAAATTAAAAATATAAAATAGCGGCAATTTACTCATCGCACCCTGTATATAACTTACGATATATCTTTACCTAACATGGTAATGTCTTAAGAAAGTCAAAACCTTAGACCATATTTCTTGCATTTTTATTAGATAACTTATTATTCAAATCAAGTTTTTGCCCCCGACAATCTATTTTTTGATGAGCTGTTAATTTCTTTATTAGAACTTCGTAACAGTCAGCTATATACAAAGGAAGAATTTCTCATTTAATACTGATACGGGATCGAATGAAGAAAAGTTGATATGAATGAATTTATTTTGAAATTAAGTATGCTATACGTATATCTGAAGCTAATGACATGCTAGAAAAAATCTGAGTATGGATTCGGATTCGATTTGTTCCTTAATAGAATACTCTGTCTGGGCAGCAGATAATATGATTTGTCTGGTCAAATCAAGGAAAATCGTTGTTATAAGTGTCGAAGAGTCTACTACATATAACCGACCAATTTCGTATAATTTTACGTCATGCAACAATTATTATAGAACAAATCCAAATATTATTTGAATTGCATTGTTGGGAAACTTTCGGTCGTTATACGCTCGGGCCTACTTCAGCTGATATTTGTTTGAATTTCGCATCGAACCCAGAATAGTCAATATGCCCGTTGGCTTTTCTGAATATTGTTTCGATTTCGTTTGAGCAAAAATTCAGTGGTTTTTACTCCCTCTTGAATCCAACTAATTCTTTTGCTCATTTTACATCAATGTAAATAGTTTAATTAGTTACTATAGCTCATCACAGAAATATCTCTAGAAATTTGGATTTCAGTGTCGCACACTCCGTCTTATGTTAAAACATGTCCCGGATTTGTAAATTATTTGATTTTTTTATTCGCATATTTTGAATTTGTATAAAAAAATTTTATTTTTATTTTATTTTATTTTTCTTATAAACATATCTGTTTTCTTACAGTCGGTGCTTAGTCCTTTCTTCACCCTTTCCTTTACTACCTTATATGTGAGTTCCTGTAGTTTTCTTTCTGTGTATTCCGTCATCATTATGTCACCTGCATATCTAATGATTTTACGATTGACTCTTGACATGACCAGCCTTTCAAATTGGAGATACCCAAAGCAAGCAAGTACAACAATGTAAATAAGTTGGAAGTATTTAATATTGGACAGAAAGTTCGCCACCAAAATCCAAAGTCGCATTGAGATAGCGAAAGATGATTTCCCAAAGCAAAGCAAAGAATTAATAAAGAAGAAACGTTCGTTAGAAAGAAAAAGTAGTTCATTGTGATGTAATATCAATCACCTTCTATGATTTTGAATACTGGAGAATCTCATCAACAAATGAAAAAGAGACTTGAAGAAACAGAAATGGGATTCTACAAAAGGATGCTAAGAACACAAAGAAATGAATATATGAGCAACAATCATCTTTACTATCAAAATGCGACTTCGGATTTCGGTACCTTATTTTTCGTCCTCTGTTAAAACACTTCACATATATTTAAATCGTTGTGCCTATTTGGTTTTGCTGCCTCCAATTTGTAATTTGCACGATTGTCTGTCTCTTTTGCTAACAACCATGTATTCGGTCTTCTTCAAGTCACGATTAGTCTTCATTTCTCTACCTTTTGTAGGAGTTCTTGTTTACTTTATTAAAAAAATTGTAGTATTAAATCTGACTAAATCTAACAAGACAGACATCGTTTACCGCCTCAAGTGGAAGCACTGACTTTTAGCCTGCGAAAGTGAGATAAGGCTTTTCGTCTTATTTACATATTGGCAAGCACGAATTAGAAGATGTGGTGATAATAATAGCTTAATTAGAAATATAGATTTATGTTCCGACGATAATTTCCTTGGGGAATTGTCAAGCCGGGAAAATAATGAAGTATCTTTCGGTTTTGAGAAATTGCATAATTATTGAAAAATGTTCTTTCTTATTAGCGAAATTTGTATTGATTCCTCCCTCAGTCGCCCTCTGTCTAAAGAATGACTAGTTGGAGGATAATTTAATATATGGAAATAGATATTTACATCATTGATAGACTAATATCCTTCTACTTGGTGTTGATATCAACGGCTGTTGTATGCACCTACGTTCTTCATATAATGATAAGATTTTGTAAACTTTATGGAATTTTGTACATACACTTTTATTTCATACAGCTTCACTTTCCTTTGTTCATATCTAGAGATATCTTGTTTTAAACTGCTCATTTATGCCTAGTTACGTTTCCATTGTGTCTGAGATTATTACCTTACCAAGCCGAGAGATTGAACGCACAAAATATAATAAAATCATTATTACGCGTTAATCTTTTCAGGTCGTCTTATTCATTTTGTTTTTTTACCAATAGAAATACTAACATAATAAGGAAGAGTGATTATATTTGTATGGTTAAATTATTAAAAAATATTAACCTTTCAGCAGGTTGCGGCCGTCTTCATACTGGAAAACAAAAAAAAATGTCTTTACCGTGTTTGATAAATAAAAATAAATAATAAACATTCCCATTACCATATATGTATATGCATATATTTATATATATATATATATATATATATATATATATATATATATATATATATATATATATATATATGAAGAAAAATATACGGAAAAACAAACAAAAATCTTAATATGCAATTATGCTGTTTTAATGTTAATATAATGTCAACGTCGGACGTTTCGATCTAATAGACCATCTTCAGGACATATTCATAAAACATAATTAACATTAGACTATATTCAAGTCAACATGAAAAAGATGATGGACATAAGACTAACACTTATCCAAAGAGATAACTGAAATTTTTATAAGATCAGCGTTCCTTTTTAATATGATCACGTCGTCGTCACTTGGGCGATGTTGTGAAAACGTATTAGATAAATATTTCAAAATATTAGATAAGCTCGATAGAACGATTTTCTCATATAAACAGTTCGTTAAGAAACCCTTTCTGTTCTTATAGGAATACACGGAGATCAATTAGACCTAAACGTCCGACGCTGGCATTATATTAACATTAAAACAGCATAATTGCATATTAGGATTTTTGTTTGTTTTTTCCGTATATTTTTCTTCATACTGTCGGATCTATATCCATATATTTGCTTATATATATATATATATATATATATATATATATATATATAAGGCAGGATGTGAGTGTGTGTGTAACGAATGCACGGCCGCAATTTTCGACGGATTTGCACCAAAATTTACATGCACATGCACCAAGTTAGCGGGAAGGCCAAGACCGACATTGCATTCCCCAACTCCCATTGATAGTGGAAGTAATCGACTTGTTCATGACTGCAGTTTTCATGTAGTTTGTGACCATTTTTTACTGGCCAGATTGAGAGCCTATAGCTGGCTGCCACGAATAGGCAGGAAGATTCTATATTGCCATCGTGAGAGCAAACAGTTGACTGACACGAATGTTAACTAGTATGCTAGCATTCAAAAAAAATCGATAGCTGCATTCGTCACAAGTGGGAAAAAATTTAAATCTACATGACACTTTATTCCAATTAGCTCATTCGCTTGCTTAGATTCAACGTTGTTTCTGATTCCGCAGAACTGGGTTTGGTTTTTTTTTTTTAAAGCTGCTCGTTTTCTGTTCATTTTATTTAGTTCTGTTTTCGTAACAGATTTAATGTTTAGTATAGAGCTTAGAAAAAAATTGCAGTGTGAGATAGGCAAGAAGTAAGGCATTTAGCAACATCAGCACGGCAAAGGGCACTTCTTTATAGACAAGGAAGGGCAAAAATATTCTAAGTCAAGTGATAACGATTGCTGTATGAGTCGTACAATTTTTTGAATCAAGCACGGGCAACGCCGGGCCATGCTCCTAGTGAAATATAACTACTGGGTGCTAGGAGTAAATTTTCGAGGTATTATATTTTTAATTTCGCCAATGCGCGCTGTTTGTTTTTGATTTTATCGACTGCAGTGTATAGCAAGGTCAGTTGGGCAACGTCTGTGAGAGAAAAGAGCACCATGACGCAATTCCCTCCGCCAGAGATTTGGAAACGGTATTGTGTACTTTTTGGCATTTGAACAAACAGTTCCAATAAAAAAAAAAAAAAAAAAAAAAACTTTCAGGGTGTTTGGGTGTAAATCTGAGAACAATGTAAATGATTTGGATCAGTCTAATTGTGATTACGAAGATGTTTGGACTAGTCATGTCGGAGTTATGCCTCCATTCATCTTCCCACAGTGCCTCATACTCAACACGGAGTCCTACATCATGGTACTGATGCTCTGGGACATAGGGTGGCTCCTGGGAGTCCCTTTATCTGGCACCATGTCACACATGCAGGTGAACACAATCATGGCTTTTGAACAATTTATGCGATCACATCACACCTTGCATTTGCCCACCTGTCTATCCAAACTGAAACCGCTTTGATTATAATGTGTCGTTCATAGTTGAACAAGGGACCAACAAAACTACTTGTAAAAATAAAGATGAAATAAAGGTTAGAATTATAGAAGCATTTACCCATTTAAACAAGACTGTCCAGAAGAGTTGCAGGAGAGTGAAGGTAATGGCGAGTACACTGAATAAATTTACTCTTAAATATTTCAGTATATTTCCCCTTGCATGGAGTATTGCTGCCATATATGGTCTGGTGCCCCTTCTGTTTGCCTCGGGGCTCTTGATAGGCTCCAGAGGCGGATATGCAATATAATTGGCCCTGAACTGGCGTCACGTCTACAATCACTTTCTCACAGACGCACCGTCGCCTCCCTCTGTCTGTTCTACAAATACTTTCATGGAAATTGCTCCGAGGAGCTGCATTCGCTGGTTCCCAGACGTCATGAGTTCCAGCGCGCTACGAGGCTGGCATCCCGCTCTCACCCCTTCACTGTCGAAACTCCTAAATGTAGCCGTCTCTTCTACTCTAATAGCTTCATGTCTCGCACCTCTCGCCTGTGGAACTCCCTTCCCTTCCTCGTGTTTCCCTGTGAGCTATAATCTCCAGCTATTCAAGTGTAATGTCAATCGACATCTTCAGTTGCCTTGATCTATCCACTACCCACATCCTTTCTTCTATCACTCTTATCTGATCTTGCTCTAAATTTTCTGTAACCCCTTGCGTCCTAGTGGCTTCCCGCCTTGCTTGCGGTGAAATGCTTAAAAAAACATTGTGTACAATTTTGGGGAATATATATGTTAAATTAAGATATCAGTGTTATTTTCTAATTTGCGTAATTTGAACGACAATTTATCGCCTCATTTATATGTATATATAATGAAAATCTGAATAAACAATGTTTATTGAGGTAGGGTAGAATATACATTAATCTTTGGATTATTTGCGATTTTTCCTACTGAAAGTGAGTTTCGCTTTATCCGTTCACCTTAATACATCATCTCCGCTCATTAAATGTCGGGCACTTTCCTCGAGTGCCACATTGATATAATCTAATTATGATCAGTGCTTATCATAATCAACCGTTTGGTTCTCCGGAAGGCGGTAAATTGAATCACAGTTCTTACCGCAATCATAATGATTGGTTGAATATTTTAAGCTGTTGTCAAATAGGTAATTTTCATCGTTCTTCACAGTTTGTTTAAGGCGCAGAACATCTTATTACGCATTTAAACTGCGAAATCTCCGCAGATATTAAATCCATTTGTATTACTTCTGTTTAATGATGTAATGCACATGAAAACGATTAGCATGATCTAAAATATGCCAACAATTTTCCAAACTTGATTAACATATCTTAAGTGTGATCGCCATTCTGTTGCGTGTTCGTCGTTTAACAGGGTACATTCGTAAACTATTCTCAAACTGCTTAAAACATGCAAACACGTTTCACGAATAATCTCCAGTAAAAATAATTTCAACCCACTTTTCATGTTTTCTTTCATTCAAATTATTTTTACATGCGGTAGACAATGTAGATTTCGCTTGTCAGCTTCGATCTTCAAATGTTAAGTGCAATAAAAATTTCTCTCTATATATATATATATTTTAATCCTGTGCCTATATCACCTTCTCTATCTTTTGTAATCTCTGTAGACCCTTGTATCCTAAAGGTTTTAATTGTCTTGCTTTGGGTAAAATAATTTAAAAAAATTAAATTATTCAAAGAAATTTACATATCAGTGGTAATAATAAATGATACACTGCAGATATTGGAATCTAAAGAAAAAATAAAGAAAATTTTCGAGAAATGTAACAAACAAAAACATGAATAGAGAATCTAAAGTTAACTATAAAAATGCAAATTTTATGATTGATTAATGTGTTTTATTTTTCAGCTTATCCTTCATTTCCGGGATATATTTTTGACGAAGTTGATGGTACGAAAATATGTGGCAATATGAATATAGAAATACGTTCTTTTTTTTTCACACTAACAAAGATTTTGCCAAATAGAATAATTACTATTTAACCCATAGTTGGGAGGGCGGATATGGATTCCTACTTTTCTCAAGGCTATTTGTGCGTGAGGAAATCTAACAAACCCGATTAGAATTCGAACTCTCCGACTTCTCATTCCGAGCCGCTATCGATTACTCCACCGGGGCATTCTTGTCAGCATAAAAGTCGCTTAAATATTTTCGCTACGAACTCGAGACATAAAGCTCAACCATGTACAGAATGATAACTTTCTGCATTGTGCAGCAGCAGACGACGGGAAATGTGACGCAGAAATTAAATCCTTTATCCGAAATACCAAATTCCCAAAAATTCGATAATCCGAAAGTTTGACTTAACGCAGACGGAAAATTTCAGAAAATATTAGGAATATTTCTTGATGATGTGCAGCTGTTGTAAATGACCTCATCTTCCCTTGATGTGCATTTCCCAGTTACGTAGCCTACGTTAGTTTTTGATAGCGATCGTTACAGCAACTCCTTCGTTTATAGATCACTTACTGGGTGTTTCGTAATTCAGTAATGATATTCTTCAAAATGTTAAAAGTCCTGCAAACAACCATATGGATAGTGAAACTAAAAAAAAGAATGCCTTTATGTTTATCAATATCACAGAAAGTCAAACTGTTGGCATGACTAGACAGGAGTGAAAGTGTGAAGCGTCTGACTGAGGAGTTTCGCGTTAGGGCTACCAACATATACGACCGAAGGAAAGAGAAGAAGTTGTTAAATTTTTATGCTGAAAGGGATGAACAGAAACTGAATGTAAAACAAAAAAAAAACCACTGCTCAGAGCAAAAGGACTCAGAGTGACGCTTATATAAAACTACCTTCAGGGTATATGTACAAACTGCGTAATGAAATTTTAAGGGATATTGTGTTTATACTTGTGTTCCATACATAATCTGCCACATCTTATAGATTCTATCAGTCAATTATATGTCATGCGTGATATACGATAAGGCGATCATGTATCTTTCGATGCATGACTAATGAGGCAGATTCTTCTCGCAGTAGGTTGACTTATGTTTCTGCGGTTGTCTAGTTGCCATTCAATTCTCCAGAACACGGTCTGTCCTGCCATTTACCCATCGCTAGAGGGAGAAGAAGAAGAAGAAGAGGATTTATAAGTTTCCCAACTTAGTATATAGGGGAATGTAATGGATTCGACTGGAATTTGAACTCGGCCCTCCGATTTGTGAATCCACGCAGCTATGTATTATTCCACCGTTCCTCTCATAATGCTCTATACAAATTAAATAGCCTGTAATCCAAAATCGGAAAAAAAATATCTAAAAACCATTGCACTTCCTCTTCCAAGAATTTCGAATAAATGATTCCCAACCTGTAAATGTAAATATTAGGGCACCGGAATATTACGTTAGAATTATTTCTGAACTCCTATGACGTATCTGTTTATCTGTTTGGATGTGAATGCTTGACCATATCTTTCAGATAAACAATAGTCTAGAAGCAAATGATATTTGGTTATATGCATTGATTGGTTCATTGAAACTTGTTTTTTGCAGCATATCAACACATTTCCGGTTATTTAATGGCAAAAAATATTACTTTTAAGGATGGCGGGAGTAAGATAATAAAGATTTAATAATAAAGTTCTTAATAATTACAAAGATCTGAATTCATAAATTCCCCAGGGTATTTGTACGTATGTGTATATAACAAACCCACCTTGAATTTAAACTCTGCTCTCCGATTAAAATTCGGAGCTATTATCCATTAAACGACCTTCACATCTAAGATAACAGCACTTGGTATTCTTAAGGGGTCACTGAACTAGAAGGGATCTGAAAGTTTTAGACTATAGCAGCCAATCCTCGTTGACTTTCACAAAAATAAACAATACATAATTAATTTTCATTAAGGAAATATGGTAATTCCGCAGTCGATCTTAAGATTTTAGTTGTCATATATAAACATATAAGTAGATTAAGGAGGCACGGTGGAGTAATGGATAGCGGCTTGGATTGAGAAATCGGAGAGCCGTGTTCGAATTCCAGTTGAATCCATTACATTCACTTACGTGCTAACAACCTTGTGAATCCTCTTCTCCCTCCAGCTATGGGTAAATAGAAGGACAGACAGGGTTCTATAGCCTTGGATGGCAACTAGTCTAGGAGAAGGAAAACTCTGAATTCAAACCTGCTCTTAGAAAAACAAATCCAAGGAGCGTCTGCATCGGCAACTGGCGGCTTCTGGTCGTTCCTGTCTCTGCGTCTGTGGGAACCCCGCGGCAAGCAAGAACGTTATCCGAGTAGGCCTGGGTACCCTACTTCTGTAATTTATCCCAAGAATCTTCTTCTCACATGACTACGAAGCCGGCTCAATCCGCCCAGGGTGAATGCCGCATCAAGTAAGTAAGTAAGTATATAAGTAGATTGACAAATTCACAGCCTAACATACATAAACGATCATGTACACACTCACACACACTCACATATATTATTATCATTATTATGAATATTACTGTTACATGCCATATCAATGAAAGCTAATAGGTATACACCAATCCACATAACTAAAATAACACAAAAAATATTAATGGTTTAAATATAAAATGTAAGAAATTCTAATGTTTATTGATTTTTTTTTTAAGAATTTCACGTCAAGTAAGTCAGACGTGATACTAGCACGCGGGTTTTGCATTGATTTAAATTATAAGAAAATGATGGAGATTAAGAAAATAAGAACAGAACGGAGATCAAGATCAAGGCATCATAATTTTTCTATTGACATAATATAATTGACATTGTTTTTGAATCTTTGAAGATTATAGTTATCAGGGAAGTAATTAAAGCGAAGGGAGTTACACTGTTGGGAAGGAAGTGTGAGAGAAGAAGCTGTTGGAGTAGAAGAGGCGGCTACATTTAACGGTTTCGACACTAAAATGATGGGACCTAGATGCCAAACTAGTAGTACGCGTAAATTTATGCAGTCGGGCCACCACTGAAAATAGCACGTCAGGGCAGTTGCTAAGAAAATATTTGTAGAGAAGATAGAGGGTAGCCACATAAATCTGTGAGAAAGTGACTGGAGTCGAGTTGCCAGGTCAGGAGCTATCACACTGCATATCCGTCTTTGGATTTTGTCGAGAAGCACTAGATGAAGAGCCGGGGCACCAGAACAGATATGGCAACAGATATCAATATATGGACGAATGTTAGATTTGTAGATTCGAAAGATAGGCTCAGAAGAGAAAAAAACTTCTTGCAAGACACAGAGAATCGATATTCCTTATGGTAGGTGCAGCTATTGTTTCAATTTAGTTGATCCACCTCAGTGGAAAACGTGAGACAAAGAAGAAACAATGAAACGCTCTCGCGAAGTTGAGCATCAACTATGCTGATTGGTAGTTGGGAGTTTCTGTATGGTGGGTAAATGAGAGTTTCCTTTTGGAGGTATTAAAATTTACAGCTATTTTCTGTCCCAGTCAAGCAGCGATTAATTTCCTTTTCAATACCAGGCTAACTTTG
>CAHIKZ030001330.1:72500-100000 GCA_903632075.3 Acanthosepion pharaonis | reverse complement strand
TAAAACCCATGCCAAATTCACTAAAATTAAGACAATAGAAAAGTCTAGAGCACATTAGAAAATCCAGATAAAACTTAGAAAGATTTTAGAGTTCCATAAAAATAAGTGGATACAACGTTTAAAAACGCACTATAGAGCCGGGATTAATCATAAATTAAACAATGTAGATACTATTAATATATAAGCCTACAAATCAAAAATTATTTTCTCCTGATGATAGTTATGTTGGCCGAAACTAGTCAAGGAATCTAATTGAAATGATAATAAAAACGAAGGAATATCAATATATAACCCAGTGTGTCTGAAAATTTAAATTTTTTAATATTTTTATTGTTCGATATATATATATATATATATATATATATATATATATATATATATATATAATATTTATTTAAAAATGATTCCATCGCTACTTAAGAGTTCTCATGTTTCAAAACAAGAGCCGAAAACTTCAATATAATTATTTGAATTTAATTGAAGCACCAAGCTCTGTTCCATCTTCAAGTAAAATTTTTTGGGAATAAGTAATTCTTGAAATTTACGCGTTTTATAAGCATATTCATTGTTAAAATTAAAATGACTATGTTAACGGCCACAGCAATTATTTATAAAAAAAAAGGGGCGTAAGTGTAAATAATTTGTATCCATATTTCAGTTACATTCAAAGAGGTCAAGTCAGGCTAAGGTTGCGGTGTCTAAATTCAAAGCGGAAGATGACATCGTCTGGTCTGGTTAAGCCTCTATAGAGATTTATTTATTTATTTTTTATTTTATTTATCATTTTTTTTCTCTGAAAGGGTTTTGTGCATATAAAAAAGTGTCATAATTCGCTAATATTTGTTTTTTGACGACTTCATAAAGGTTTTTTTGTCGGGGTAGGGCTTTTAACCTTTTTATTTAGACTATGGAGTTTAAAATTTGCATTTATTATTTTATTGTTTGTTTGCTTTTTATGCTAATTATTCTATGCGAAAATTTGATGATGTCGGCAAAAACCGTTAACTCCTGTCTATTGTTTAATAAATTTTCATTATTTAGAAACTTGATAATGTGTAGTTTTTCATGTAGGCATAAATGGCATGGGTCATCCCAAGTTTTACAAGTTCTAGTTTTGTTTAAAATTTTCCATTTTACTTTTGGTGTTTTGTTCATTGCCGTCAATTGGCAAAAAGATTTAGATAGAGATGTCTGATTTCGTTTATTAATATTGTTGAAGGAGCACTTATTCTGCCTCCACCTGGTTTTAAAATCATTTTTCGAAGACACAATGTATATCATATAAGTATTAGGACTCTCAATGGATGAGATAGTACATTAGTATGCCACAGATTTTACGCGGCATATATTTTCCAATGGGCAGTCTTCCGGGTTTCTACAATCACATAATTTTTCACTATTTTTGTCTAATTTAAGTGTAGGATTCTTACTAATACTATTCACGCATGGTGGTTTATTCAGGATTTTATTATTGTGTTTTTTATTATACTTTCTAGATTTTCAGTGGAACTGCAACTTAATTTTAGGGTGTTTTTATTAAATATTTTACTAAGTCTACTATTTGTAAGAAAGTGTTTTTTCAATTAAAGCTAGGAAATTATGTCTCAGCTTAATACTAACCATGTGGTTGAACGGAGGGGTATACCAAATGATTTATCTTTTCCTGTTTTTCTTCTGGTTAGTACAATTGTTTCTACAATTGATGTTAGCATTTTTGTATCCACTGTTTTCTGGGGCTGCGTTATAACAATTACTGTGTTGTTGGAATATTTCTTTATTAGCTGAGTTTATGCTCATTCTATTCTCTACTGATGAGGGTATATGCTTAATTATGGTTGAAGGGTGGTTTGATTTTGGGTGTACATGCAAGGGGTTAGTGTTAGGTTTTCTATAAGGTAGGTACGTGTCGTTTATTAAATCCAGAGTTACGTCGAGGAAGTTTACCCTTTTTAATTTTGTACAGATTGTTGTTTTTAAATTTAGTAAATTCACTATATATAATCTTTCTAATTTTCTCGATTTTAAAATTAGTGGAACTCCTCACTAGCATGAGCCCGTCATCTCTTTACAACCCGATGTCCTTAATATTATATTAAAAGACCGACAAGGTCAGAAGACTCTGCGGAGTCTAAAGATCCCACAGTGATGTCAAAATTGTCATCATTGTTTTTAATCCACTGGTCCCATATATATATATATATATATATATATATATATATATATATATATATATATATTAGTTGGATTGATGTGAGATTGTGTCACTGGGTTTCACGCTATTTTTTTATCGTCAGATAAACTGAACTGATTATTTTTTAAATTTTGGATTTACGTTTGGTTGCGTATATCGGTGTTTTTATAGTAGTGGGAGGAAAAATGTTCGCCAGAACGCCACTCATAATTACGCAAACATACATACACGCACGTTCAGTCAGTGATGTACGCATACTAATACCAATAATTATCGAATAAATATTTTACTTAATTTAAAAACAAAAAAGGAAAATGTTAAAACCCGCTCTTAGTTGCGTAAACCGATTGACAAATGGACCGAATGATTAAAAAATGTTTCTTATGCGAATGTCTGGGGCTGATGTGCATCAATCAGCCAAGGGACGCATTTTATTTGTATTATATATATATATATATATATATATATATATATATATATATTGTTTTTTTCCAATTTCTTTTTATAGCAATCTTCTCACTTACCATGACATATATATATATGTTGATATTAGGAACAGTTTAAATCCTGAATATTCACTATTCTCTCTTTTTTTCGTCATCTCCACATTTCCCGCGAATTCTTAAATTCATTTTTTCTTAGAAATGTTCATCTCTTTTTTATTGACATATCCGTCTGCTAATGCTTCCCATATAAAAATAAAAACAGAATTTTATGAAAACAATTTTTTCTAACTCGTCTTCTGAGGTCGTCACTGAAAAATATAACGAAACTACTGAATGTAATTTCATTTCAACTAATACAATATAAATATTGAAATATATTTTTCTTTTTTATTTCTGTGTATTTTCTTTATATTGCAACACAAACCACGATTGATTTGTATGAAAAAAAAACAAAGGAAAAAAACAATTTTATCACTTTTCCGTTTTGAACTATCAAAATAAATACTACAGAGTGATATCTATTATGACATTTACATAATAGCCTGTTTTATTCCGACAGCTTTTAAGTCGTCTGTTATGGAAGGATATTTTCACTATATTATACAGCATAATGTGTAACATTTTGTTATACCATTTGCTTATTTTCAGTTGTCTGGGTCATGGATGATATTGTTCCCTTGTTACTATAGTGGGTTCGATAAATTCCTCAAGGTTAAAAGTTTGTGGGTATATAAATGGTGCTGACTTACGTCGAAGTCTCACTAATTTCTAACCAAATATCAAAGCTCTTTTTCCTAATTTCTAACCAAATATCACATCGCTATTTCCTAATTTTTAACCAAATATCAAAGCTCTTTTAGTGCTAATCAATCATCTCTGTCACATGAATAAAATCAATCAATTCAATAAAAAATATTAATTCATACGATGATGTCTATTATTACCAAAATTAACGATAAAATTCTTTCACATTATTATTATTATTATTATTATTATTATTATTATTATTAATATTTGAGATCCTCTCCGACTTATAGACGACTAGCAGTATGGCCCGGCGTTGCTTGATTAAAAAATCGTACGACTCATACAGTAATCGCTATCACTTGACTTAGAATATGTCTGCCCTTCCTTGCCTTTAAAGGAGTGCCCTTTGCCGTGCTGATCTTGCCACATGCCTTACTTCTTGCCTATCTCACACTGCGAATTTTTTCTAAGCTCTATACTAAACATTAAATCTGTTTCAAAAAAAGAACTAAACAAAATGAACACAAAACGATCAGTTTTAAAAAAGGAGTCGTAACTGGAAAAACCGAATGAACAAAGAATGTTAACAACAAATACTTTTTCACACCCAACCCAGTTCTGCGGAATCAGAATCAACGTTGAGTTTAAGCAAGCGAATGAACCAATTGGAGTAAAGTGCCATGCAGATTTAAATTTTTCTCACTTGTGACGAATGCAGCTATCAATTTTTTTGCATGCTAGCATGCTAGTTAACATTCGTGTTAGTCAGCTGTCGGCTCTCACGATGGCCAATAGAATCTTCCTGCCTATTCGTGGCAGCCAGCTATAGGCTCTCAATCTGGCCAGTAGAAAATGGCCGCAAACTACATGAAAAATGGTGTAGAAGCATGAAAAAATCGATTATTTCCACTATCGATGGGAGTTGGGAAATGCAAATTGGTCTTCGCTTTCCTGCTAACTTGGAGCATGTGCATGTAAATTTTGGTGCAAATCCGTTGTAAATTGCGGCCGTGCATTCGTTACACACACCAACACACATCCTGCCTTTTATAGATAGAGATTCGACCCGGTTATGATGCTTACATATCAGCACAAACCTATTTCTCTTGTTATATGTTCCAAGTAGTGCTGACCATTTGCGCCTTATCACTTTTTTTCAGGTATTCCTACGGTCTATTATTATTATTATTATTATTACTCCTTTCATTTCTGATGTGTACACATTTCTTTCCGTTTCCCGCTCAGAGACCTAAGGTCAGAAATGGCATCATGATATTTTCCAATGACCAATTTAAACACACGCACACACACATATTTTACATAGATAAAGCACTTCGTAATGTGTGGGCTGTACTCATAAGAATTATTATTATTATTATTATTGTTGTTGTTATTGTTGTTGTTGTTGTTGTTGCTGTTTCCTTTGATTCTTGTTATATTTACATTACTGTCCGGGTGCCAGCCAGATATCCAAGATCAGAAATGTCTTCACGATATTTTCCATTGATGATTTTAGTAAAAACAAAGTATCGGACACATTTTATATAGATAAAGCTCTTCGTAATGTGTGAACTGTACTTGTGAGTATACTATATGTATTTCATTAAATTATGCGCGAACAATTCTTTCGAATCAATCCAAGGACGCAAACTACAACTAGAATTATTGATGTTCCCATGTACCACATTCATTTTAGATTTCCATTTCAAGATCATTGTATTTTGATAGTTTCTTTTAAGATTTTCGAAGATACATGACAATCTGCAGTGTCTACCATTCTGGTTCTATGGTCTTTGTTCACGAATTCTGGACGATAAGTATTGTTCTTAACCTGTGTATCTTATGACGCATAAAATTCCTTCAGTTCCTATCCCTTTAACCATGTCTGGGTGATGTTCATACTAGTTTCTTTCCCATAAAAGTTGCATATTTTCCTGTGCAGATTATTTACCCACTTTGTCTTGCCGTATTGTATGTTCAGTGGGTGCTAACTCTGTGCAACTTGATGCAAGATGGTGAATTGTTTCTGGATAATTGATGAGTACGGGATTTGTCTACATCAGCGTGCTTGGTACGGGTAGACTATTGAACATGAAGAGGCTTATTTTGCTATCGTTTCTGCATTTGATACATTGCAACTTGTTTTTTCTTTCATTTTTTAATTTATTTGCCTATGTAATAGGTGTATTATGATCTATTTGCATTTCTTTACCAACTTGAAGTTCCGTTTGAATTTGAGTGCTTCCTTTGTTATTTCTTTCATGTTCTAGTCTTCTGTAGTTTACAGTATTCGTTGAAGAACGAGTGTTGCTGTTTTATGAGATTAGATTAACTAATCCTCAGCACTCTTCGGACATGGGCACATACAGACGATCAAAATCAGCCTCAGGATGATGTATCCAAACGCTTAATATCATTCACGGTCACAGTAAGGATGGTGATATTGAATTGCACCACAGGGACTGCCATAGTATTCATGTCTGATATTCTGTTTTTAGAATTCAACACGGTAATTAATACCAGACGCATACGCCTATATAATTGTTTTCTTTGCTTACCTTCTTTATTTGACTATGGTGTATATCATCTTCGATAATGTCTAGGCATTTATAGGATTGCTCCAGTTCCCTTATCCTTGTGACAAAATCTCGATGTCTTCCGTGTGTGTGTTTTAAATCTCCATTTCTTGAATGTTACATTTGCACATTCATCTAATCCAAAATCTATGCTGATGTCATCACTGAAACATTTTACAGATTTGATGATACCCTTCCACTCATTTTCGTCTTTTTAAAAGTGTTTTTATCATTCATGTTGAAGTGGTGACTAAAGACTTTCTTTGTTATTTTTATCCCTAGTTATGATTGTTTAGTTCATACGAAAGGGGGTTTAAGGACAAACAGAACCGTACGGATGACAGGGAGTTTATTTGAAAGAATCAAACAACTGGAAGTGACATTACTTTTGATATGATTTAAATATAAAGTGGTTTTCTATGGTCCTATGCTATGTCTTCTGAAATTTACTACAGCCGAGGAGATTTTGTAAATTTCCAAAGCCTTAAGGAAACATAAGGGTGGAACATTATCAAAGTTTTTGCGGTAATCAATCTGTGCTGAGAATTCTACAATATTTCCTGAAAATTTTCAGCGTCATTTTATTTATTATTAGTTGATCTTTGGTTTGGTTTGGTTTGCTTTGTTTTACGGTATATCAACTTCAATGGGTTATTTAATGCCAACAAGATTTTTACTGTTGGTCATATTTTTATCTATCTATCTATCTATCTATCTATCTATCTATCTATCTCAGTATATATTGGTTTGGTTTGTTACAAGGCATATCAAACTTCAATGTGTTATTTAATGCCGACAAAATTTTCATTATTGGTAATATTTTTTTTCCAAAAATCTATTTCTGCTAATATTTTTCCTTCAAAAATCTTTTTCTGGTAAGAATTTTCTTTTGCTGTTAATATTTATTTTTCAAAAATGTATTTCTGATATTCTGTTTCCAGAGTATTTCTCGTTTTAAAACGTATTTTTACACTTTCATAGTGTTTTGACCCCAGTTTGTGGGTTAATTAGTTGCCATCAAACATCAGCAATTAAGAGGTGGTACAACGCTACACAAAACCTTCTGATCAGAGGCCTTGCTGTTGGATGTAGTTTATCGTCATACCCAGGACAGAGTTGATCTTATAACATGTGAACCTCTTCAGCATCCTTTCTGTTCCATAGGAAGAATGTTGTTTTTATCGACAAAAGAGGAAGTACATTTCGTCATGACTGATGGGATCAATTTATATGCGGTGGATAGACATTGGTCTATTTTTTTGATCATCTGTTTCCCCTGCATTTGATATGAGATATGCAATATCCTCAGTGATTCTGGAATCTCATTGGGGTTATTAATTAGCTTTAATAATATTTTCGCAAGAATTTTATGGATTGATGAGAGATGATAGACCCATAGTCTGGTAACTTCCTGGGGATTTCCATTTTTGGTGTATTGTTAAACCTTGCCTTAAATTAATCTTCATTATACGTTTGTCATTTACATATTTCTGTTTATTATTATTGTTATTATTATCATTATTATTATTCGAGCAATTACTCCCAGTACAAGATGAGAAACAAAAATTAAAATATGAATAAAAAAAAACAAATCTAAAATGAATCTTATCCAGAAGCAAATAGAAAATGATCAAATAATATTCTACCCTCAAAAAATAATTATTATTATATATTTTTACATACCTTGGAACGATGATGGTAATGATCACATAAAGGTGTCGACACTATAAAATATGTTAAGATCAAAATGTATTTAAATTCTGAGCTATACCATAATGAGTTCATGATCATCTATAGGAAGTGTCCCACTATATAATGCGATGAATATGAATATTCACATAGACTCTAATAAATTATTAAGTGACTATCTATAGTTTTGTCTATCAGAGCATTGTCGATATCCAAAAGGCTAGAAAATAAAACCTGTCAAAAGGTTGTTGAAATTTGTTTTAATATCACTAGTCATCTAGCAGAAGAAATGCAGCCATGCGCTATACATATTTTTGCAGAAAGAGCAGTTATGATATTGATATATCCTGTATAGCGCTGGGCTTCGCCAGTCCCATTTAACAAATTGTTATGGGACCTTACCCATAGTAACATAATGGACTATTCCATACGTAATAAATACTGCGCCTCAAGAGGAAGCAGCGAGCTCAGTCTGAAATCTGGAGTCAAGTCCGTCAGGAGTCTGTCAGTCAGTCAAAGCGAGCCAGTCAGTCAGTCGAGTCAGAGGCAGTCCGAAACAGAGTCGTGTTCAGACAATTACTACTAAACCTGATTGTTTGTACTAACACTTTCTACTTCTCTGTATATATTCTTGTTTGTAATATATCTGTATTATTCCATATCCGTGTTCGAGTTCTTCTTTATTGGTTCTAACTTGGATTATCACCGTGGTACAAGGAACCGGACCATAACAATGGCGATGAGCGATTCGAACTCATTCGGTGGAAGAAAAAAAAATTGGTTCGCCACAACATAACACAAAGGAACGCTACGCGTGAAATAATATCTCTTCGGCATTTAATGCAGATATATAGAAGGATCTCGTCAGGTTTTTAGGTGCGCAGATACCCTACGATTACAGCCGATAAGGAGACTGATAATGATGATAATGATGATAATATAAAATTTCTATGCAGACATACCGTACTGTATGCTTTGCTGTTTGGACCAACTTCCCTATCATAATTATTATAATCACTAGGTTTTGGCCATTTTATCCAACAGCCTTCTTCAGGTGCCAGCTTACGAAACTTCTTGACTTTATCAGGGAAATTCCTTCAGTGCCCGAAAAAGACAATCGAGGAAAATGTGAAATAGACCGATGCCTATTAACTGATATCGAAGCATTGAAAGTGGGTTGGGGAAATATATTCAGCTGAATAGAATACAGGGCATACAATGCAAATTAACGAGTACGAATATAGACACCAAAAGAAGGCTGACGAATAATACCTCCTAAACGTAGTGTGTATAACAACCAATATAAGTATTCCGGTACAGATTTCAGAGCATATAATACTGTAGGTGTATAGGCTGAACAACTTGCCCAAGTATATAAGATTGAGACTTCGTCTCTTGAAATGATCTCACAAAAATATATAGATGTATAATACATTTTCATTTATAAATGTAATACTGTAATAGGTTGACAAGTACAACTCATTATAAAATAGAACAGTTATAAAGGCATAGAATGATAAAAAAAATGTATAGAAGATTCGATCTAGAAGAAGGAGCAGAAATAGATCTTAGCAAATTTGCAATATTGTTGATAGAGAATGATTAGCTTTTAACAAGCAGGTATACAATTCCGAAATCTTATTATGGTTTAGCACTCCTAAAAGTAAAAACACAATATATTTCATTCCTTTGCGTTAAAATTTGATTTATTAAATCTAAGTTGGAAGTTTTGAAATTATTATGTTTTCAATCATGAAAATCAATAAAGGTTATATTTTTTTCCAATTTAATACAAATTCACGAAGCAATAATATTAAACAAGATTCACATCTGTGGCGATTTGATGTCCAAAATTATAAAAGTCTCAGGATTTAAATCTTTGATTCCGCATAAAATCTGTAAGGTTACCATCAATCCTGTCATAAATTGAAAGGCAATATTGAAGGAATGGTTAAGAAAGAAGAAGAACAACAACTAGATGAAGGATGAGGAGGATGAGTAAATGAAGAAATCTTAGAAGAATAAGAAAAGAAGAAGAATAGAGAGGAGGAGGAGAAGAATGCGAAGAAACAGAAGTTGTAGTAGAAGTAGTAGAACGTGGAGGAGAAAAAAAGAGAAGAAAAAAGAAGGAGGTGTATGAGAAAAAGAATAAGAAGAAATATAAGGAAGAGGAGTAGTAGAAGATGACGATGAAGAAGAAGAGTAAAGAGGAGGAGGAGCAAAGGTAGAAGAAGAAGAAGAAGAAAAAGAAGAAGAAGAAGAAGAAGAAGAAAATGTAAATGCGCCAAAAAATTTAGTGGTGTTAAGAAATGAGATTTTTAGATGAATTACATTCAAACAATTAGAAACGTACCAGCCATAGAATTGTGCATGGAAACCGATCGTATATATGCAATTACGTATCACTCTTAGAATTGTGGACATGTACCACACTTGGCTCAGTTTTAAAATACAAAAACATTATTTGTCATATATAAACTAAGAAAAACACATTCTTGTACCTTTTCCCTTTCCCTTATAAACGCATTTCAAGCAATTACCTAAACAATTTGTCTATACAATTTTGTCCTTGTTTTTTTCTTAGCCAACCAAAAATAGCTTAGAGCTTTCCCAACCGCCGGTTGCGATCGTCTATTGGGCAGTATTCAATTTGGACTGTGTAGTTCTCCGTCATTTTTGGAAGCCGTACATTGTTTTGACCAAAGTGGAAGAGAATTCTATTTGTAAAAGATTGCCTACGGCTGTCAGCCATATATTGGTGTTAATAGGAGAGTCTTGTTGACAATCTCCAATCTGTCCACCTATATTTCTATCTTCTCTCATATGGACAGTGCGAATGTTTTTTTCTCCCAATGCATTTCTTTCTTGATCTATATTTTCCTGCAATCTCATATATCTATACGCTTAGATAACTGTATTCACCTCAAATTACTTTTAAATATGAATATATATGATATACTATATACTATATATATATATATATATATATATATATATATATATATATGAATTAAAAAAAACAACTATATATATATATATATATATATATATATATATATATATATACAGGGTGACCCAAAAAAATGGGAACTATTTAACAATCCAATAATACCAAGAGAGATGGAAGAAAAATATTTTATTCATAGTAATTGAAACCTTAAAAGATGCCATTTAAGAAACAATGATGGAATTTTCATTTTTTTAAAATTATGTCCTGCAGATGGCGTCCTCCTGTACGAATGCATTCTTGAAATCTGCTGTTGAGATTCCTCATTGACTGCTGCAACATCTCAGCTGGGATACTGTGAATTTCATCTTGAATTCTAAATAGCGAAATGTTTACTTGCTGAAGGTCACTGTCTCGCAGTGTTGCCAAAATCGTGTCTGGCAATACGCACTTCAAAAATTCCCATTTTTGGGGGTCACCCTATATATATATATATATATATATATATATATATATATATATATATATATATGCAGAAATGTATACACACAGGCACACATACATATATAAAGGATTAAAGGTCTTACAAAAAATAAAAAAAATTGTCTCGACTTCAGTCACCTTCTCTCCGACGTGAAATAGCTTATCTCTGACTTTTCTAGAAATATTCTCGTGTCAACAACTCTGACTGGCTTTCTTCCCCGTTGTCCCGAACGCATGGATTTATAAATATTACTTGTTTGGGATTGAGGTCCTACTCTTTTATACGAAATAAGTTCTTATTTACTTAAAACCCCAAACGTTTCTTTTCCTTTTAAATCTCTTCTTTTCCTCTATTTCCTGACAAATAAATTTTGAAAATTTTTTATTTCAATCTTCAGAAGAAAACTTCTACCCCAAACGAAGACGAAGAAAAAGAAGAAGAATTTTTTATCAGGAGGAGAAGAAAAGAAGAAAAGAATGTTTTTTCCATTGGAGGAGAAAAAAGAGAAGATTTTTAAAGGAGGTATCCAAAAAATAAGAAATATAAATAAATTTTGACGATGAAGATTTAAAAAATTTTTAAAAAAAGTAGAAGTAGAACTGGCAAGGAAAAAAAGGAAGAAGAAAAAGAAGGAGGTGTAATTTGTAAAAGAAAAGAAGATATATATGGAAGAGGAGTAGAAAAATGAAGAAGAAAAGAAATATATAGGAGAAGAATGCAGAAGAATAGTAAAAGAACTGGCATTTATCCCTCTTTAGATTTAAAAAAAGAAGGAGGTAATCCTGAAAAAGAATAAGAAGATATACTATATGGAAGAGGAAAGTAGAAGATGATGAAGAAGAAAAAGTAAAGAGGAGGAGGAGAAGAATGCGAAGAAGTCTGAAGTTGTAGTAGAAGAACGGAGGAGAAAAAGGAAGAAAAAGAAGGAAGAAAAGAATAAGAAGATATATAGGTGTATGATGAAGAAGAAGAGATAGAGGAGGAAAGAAGAATAAAGAAGAAGTTGTATAAGGAAGAGGAAAAAAGAGAAAAAAGGAGAAAAAAATTTCCTTGACGATGAAGAAGAAAAAAAGAAAGGTGAATTAAGGAGAAGATATATGGAAGAAGTAAAGATAACGATGAAGAAGAAGTTGTAGTAGAAGTAGAAAAAAGTTGAACGGGAGGAGAAAAAAGAAGAAGAAAATAAAGGATTTTTTCAGAAGAAAAAAATGCCAATTTTGTAAAAGAAGTAGAAGTTAACTTTTTACTTATGAGAAAAGAAGAAATATAAGAAATATATCGAACCCTATTTATTTTATTGTCATTTTCTCAGTACTTCTATTATCAATCGGCGATTTCTCTTCATTTAATCCCCTGTTGTACTAGCGACATTGCCGCCTTAATTGTGAGGAATTGATTACAAACATCAAAAAACTAAATGCCAATATATTAAAACACTTGAATTATGGAAGATGAGGTTCCAAAGAGTTTGATAATAAGAACAATCGGATTAAAAACTTTGTAGCGTGGCAAAGGGAACCGACGTAACGTCAGTCGGAATAAGATCGGTACCGAGATGCAGGTAAGGACTGATATCATTATCAAGCTCGAAGGTTAGTCTTAGGATGTTGTCACCCTGCTCATTGCTTAAAACCCATGAAGGGGATGAATAATATACCTGAAAAATTTGAGCAAACATAAAAAAAAAACACTTTATTATATATAGATAAATTTTAGAAAAAAAACATACACTATCGTTAACAATATTTAATGCGGACTAATTTCAATAAATTTGTCATTGTTATCACAATGTTTCGACTGTCATCATCCGGCATACATCAATCCGTGCAAACTACAGGGATTTTCAAACTGGACACTCTTAAAATACGGGAATATTCTCTTCTAGTTCCGCTGCACATGTCTTCGGATATCACGTCAAGTTTGTTATTTTTTAGTACTGCGTGTTTATTGCCCGTCCTGTTTCTACAGTTTTAGTCCTTGTCCATCCTAGGGACTGAATTCCCAAGTAATTTGTTAGTGCATACGCGAACCGGGATAGATATACCTAGATATCGCCAGGGTATCGAAAAAAGTCTACAATAGATTAATAAAGGGCACAGTTCAGAAATCCCTGGAGGTTACACGGATCGATAAAACCTCGATGAAGGCCGACGGTTAAAGAATCAAGAGAGATTAAGACAATAATCAGCATGGAAATAGTGTAAATAATGAAAACTGCACATCTCAGAAATTTAGACAAATACAGCAGTATACATAAACTCGCCTGTACCTTTTTGTGTGTTTGCGTGCATAAGTTTGTGTCGGTGAGTGTTTGAATGCTGGTCTTTAAGTTTATTATTAAAAAAAAAATTAACACACACATTTTATATATATATATATATATATATATATATATATATATATATATATATATATATATATATATATATATATATATATATTTTTATATGTGGGTGTGTGAATGTTGTATATGTCTGTATACATGCATATATATATATATATATATATATATATATATATATATATATATATATATATATTATAATTATATGTGTGTGTATGCATCCGTATGTACGTATGCAAAATTCATATATGTTGCATGTAAATATATATATATACATAAATATATATACATATTTACATATATATATATATATATATGCATGTATGCATGCATATATATATACACACACACACACACACATATATATATATATATATATATATATATATATATATATTTTGCTTATAAATAAATTGTTGTTTTTTTCTAAATGCGCCTAGGTAATTTGTCAAATTAATCGTGGCTCTGTGTGTGTGCCAGGGAAATTATTTGTTTTTGTAATTACATTTTCTTACACTAGCCTACAAGATATGATATGCAACCCTTTTTAATGACACGAGAAATCTCACAAAATGTCTTAAAAATAATTAAATAAAAATAAATATACTACAGAGTCAAAGAGATGTAAAACAAAGTACAGTACGGTTATTTATAAGTAAGTCACAAGCAAATGTTGAAAGTAATAATCCCTTGTCTCCTACAGAGGGGAAAAAATAAACAAAATATAAAAGTCGACATATAAAACAGAAATGAAAGGATTTGTTATTTATGAGACAGTCAAAAGAAAAGCGAAAAAATAAACAAATATGAAGAACAGGAGACAGAAATTAAGTCACTGTTAAAAAAAAAAAAAAAAAAAAAAAAAAAAATATACTGCAAAAGAAGGTATTAAATCGAGTTAGACCCAGACAAATATAGGGGGAAAAAATGAACTGAAAAAAATCCGGGTAATTTACAAAATAAAAACCAAAGCATTCAAGAAAAAAAATGTCGAAAAGCAATATTAAGAGCGTATAAAGAAGAAACAGGAAAACAGTAATCATCACTTCCGTGTTTATACAACAAAAGAAATCGATGGACGAAAAAGAAAAAATGGTAACAATAAAACAAAAAATAAACGAGAAAAATATAAAGAGTAGATAGTAATATACACAAAAAAAAAATGGCCTAGAAATAGATTGCGTGAAAGAAAATGTTGTTCAGGTTTAAATGACTAAAGAAATGGTTAAGACCGAAATGAAACAAAACGCTGAAAAATGACAGGTTGTATTAGAAATGATAAAATAACACACACACACACACAAACACACACACACACACACACACATATATATATATATATATATATATATATATATATATATATATATATATATATATATGTATGTATGTGTGTGTGTGTGTGAAATCTGTGTGCCTGTAAGGAAGAAACAAATAATATCAGCTGAATGCAAAACAACTGGTAAATTTATACGCAAAAACAGAATTATTAGATCACCCGATTGAAACAAAGCAGCCCTGAGTGAACGAATTTATGAATGAATGTATAAATGAATGAATTTAAGGCCACAGGAAAATGTGGATTGTTTAAAAATATTAAGAGAAAAAGAAACAACATTTCATTTACCGAGAGAATGAGAAACAAAATAACGGGAGATGTCATAAAAACTAAAAATGAAGAATGGATGAAAGAATGAACACGCGAAAAATGAAGAGATAGAAATGTGAAGAAATTACGAAAAAAAGTAAGAAGAATTTAGTTTGCAGCGAGAATAAGTTACAAACAAATGAAACATGAATAAAATAAGAATGGAAAATAAGAGAGGGAAATATTAAATAGGTAGAAATGGGAAAATGTAAGAACAAATAAAATGAATTTACAGAGTCAATAACACATGAAACAGTAAAAGAAAAGAGGAAACGTTACTAGATAGAAAATTCAATAAAACGACGATGTAAAGAAAAAGAAAAAAAAAAGAATAAATTCGAAGAGGAGACAAGATATAAAACTAAAAGAAAACAGAAAGTAATTAAAATTTTAAAAAATTAAGATATGAAATGAAAGATAAGACGAAAGAAGGAGATTGTTGGAATATAGATAGAAAGCCAAAATATTAATGAGGTTGAACAGAAATATTAGATATAAAATAGATTCTAAAATCTTTAGAGAGAAAAACTGGACATAAAATAATTAGAGAAATAAATTGTGTATTTTGCAGAGAATGTAAAATTATAAACACAAATGAGAAAAGTAAAGAAAAAAGAAAGAAAATCAAAAAGTATGAGATTTGGATAGAATAAAGAAAAAAAATAAGAGAAGGAGAAAAATTATTTTAAAAAAGTAATAATAAATGCTGATAGCAGAGAGAGATCATAAAAGAAAGAAAGAAAGAAAGAAAGAAAGAAAGAAAGAAAAAAGAAAGAAAGAAAGAAAATGAAACGATAATGATTCGGTCTAAATATAAAATCGAGAAAATAGTTCAATGATGTCGAGGCGTTGAACTTGCTGAAAATCACAGGTTGCAATCCGAGTCATTATGTGTTCTTTGTAATTGGACAAATATTCAACAACTATTCTTTGAGGTTTATTATTCAAGTCGTCTTAGATGAAGACAAATGTGTTCAGCAAAAAAGTGTAAACAGAAACTAACTTTTTCCCAAAATGTCCCTTGGCGCGGTAATAATGCTAGGTCAGACAAAAACATCAAAAGAATCTTTTTTTTGTACACAAACTGTTATGAAAATGAAAACATAAATTAAAAGTTATAAAACGGAAGAGAAATAAATGCAAAAAAAAAAAAATAAATAAATGAAAGAAAATCAAAGTTGAAATAAAAACAATAAGAAAAGGAATTGAATGAAATGAAGGAAAATGAATAAATGAGTTATTTAAAAAAAATGAAACAAGCAGACAATTTACATTGAACATAAAAAGGAAATGGCGACATCGAAGATGTGTCAGCTAAAATAAGCTAAAATTGCTCTTTGCAATCTAAGCTAAACTGCATATTTTCTTTTCTACGGCTGGTGTCAAGATTGTACGAAAAATAACGGTTTATATCCGTAGAGCTTTTTATCAAACAACACCGTTGAATTTATTCGTTCATAAGCTTATTTTTTGTTGTATATGATTCGAATGATCTTGTTGATAAAAACGAGACTTTATGAGAATCTTTTAAAAAAATTGGATAGAAATAGAAGAAAAAGGAATGAATTATTTGCAAAGTGATGAAAGAATAAAAATATAAATTTTTTTAACAGAATATGAACATGTGGATGAAAAACAATGTTTTCTTGAGAATAAATATTTTGATGTCAATAATATTCAGTCTCATTACGATACACAAACAGAGCTGTCCATAGAGTATGTCTCTTTCGCTATCATTTATTCTGTCTTTCTTTTTTGTATCTATGTCCACACACACAGAGACATATATATTATTTACATTATTCGTATTATTGTCCTCATCTTTTAACCAGATTTATTACAACGTTTCGGTCGTTGTACACTCCGGCCTTCTTCAGGTGATAGGAATATGAAACTGAACCCTTTATTTCGCTCAATGAGGTAGACGGTTCTAGTTCCACGGATGTCAGTTACCAGTTATCTCTTGTTAATTTTCCCTCTGAAAGTTCTCTACTGCCTTAACCGGCTACTGAAATCACACACTTTGCGGCCTGTCATTGGATCTAACTAACGCCTTTATCCACTGTGCCATGTGTTCTTGATGGCATATGTGTATAAATTAAACTAATTTCTTCTGCAACCATTTCTACCAGCGCACATATTGCAATTTTTGAAGTTATTCTCTTATGTTTTTACCAGAACCCATATTGGAATTTTTTTTGTCATTATTGCTTTTCTCTGGCACTCCTTATTGCTGGTTCCCATATTGTATTCATTTCTATGCTTGTTCTGCTCAGTATATTTTTGTGGCCTAGCGTATGTGCTGATTACTTAAGTTTACGAATTTTCCAATGTTATTCTTTGTCTTTGATCTCAACCTGATCCCACAGATGGCGGTGATCTCCCTTATCTCTCCATATGTGGTCAGACACGCCTGATTTTTTCCACTTCCCCTCGTGTTACAGCTTACTGGTGTTCTTGAAGCCTTACTATAAGGGGCGGCCTGTCTTCCCTTTATATTTCTTTCCGAGGCTGCTCGGGATAGCGTACAGACAGTCTTTAGTCATGTTCTCCTCTATCGGGGGGCTCTTACTCGGGAGAGATATCTGCGAAGTGTCGTCAAGCTTTTGAAGTTTGTCCTGATGTTATATGGATCGCAGATGTACCATGTACTCAAGGTAGTTGTTACGTTGTTGGGTACTACTTATACTGATATAATTCTTTATCAAAGGTTTCTGGGTCACCACATAAATTTCGCTCGGTGTTGTAAGCAGCGGACGATCTCTTTGTTTATGCTGTATGGATGGTGGGAGTTGAAATTGAGGTACCGTCCGGTGAATGTCGGTTTAAGGTATATGGATGGCTTAAACCCATGCTCTGTTCGTGATATTCGAACATCCCGGAATGGGAGTGTGTTGTCATTCTCTTTCCCCATTGTGAACTGTATCGAAGGTTTTTTTAGTTCACAGGGACCAGTAGAACCTGAACATCTTCCTGGTGTCGTCAGAGTATGAAGGTGTCATCTACGTATCTTAACCATATAGTTGGTTTTAGATATATAGATTCTAATGGCATTTCCTCAAAATAAGAAAAAAATTTAAAAAAAAGTAATAAAAATGCAGATAGAAGAGAGAGGTCATAAAAGCAAGAAAGAAAGAAAGAAAGAAAGAAAGAAAGAAAGAAAGAAAATGAAATGATAATGATTCGGTCTAAATATAAAATCGAGAAAATAGTTCAATGATGTCGAGGCGTTGAACTTGCTGAAAATCACAGGTTGCAATCCGAGTCATTATATGTTCTTTGTAATTGGACAAATATTCAAGAACTTCCCTTTTAAGCGCTTCCAAATGTTTTAACACTTTTTGCAACATATAGCCTAGCGTTGTCATGTAAAATGACTTTGTTGTGTCTCTTCTCGTATAGCGACCGTTCTTCAATGCTCGCCTCAAACGCATCAATTGTAGTTGATGGCGATAACCCCTGATTGATTCGTTTGGTATGAGCAGCTCATAATAAACTCCACCCAGCTGATCCCGCAAAATACAGAACATTATTTTCGAACGATGGATATTCGGATTTTGCCGCCGTGGCTGATTCATGGCCGGCCTTACCACACGATCTTCTACGCTTAGGGTTATCATAGTGTATCCAATTTTCATCGCCGGTCAGGATACGATGCAAAAAACCTTCCCTTTTCTGCTGTTGAAACAGATGTTGACACATCATAACAAGACGTCGATCGACGTCTCTGTTATTTCAACTCTTACGGCACCCAATGTCCTTGTTTTTTATCATTCCTTATGCTTTCAAACGTTTCGAAACTCTTGAGCGATCAATTCCTAATGATTCTGCAAGTTCAGCTCGAGCCTGACATGATTGTTTATTAAATAATGCCTCTAATTCTTCGTCTTCAAACTTTTTCGTTGCTCAAGAGCGTTCTTTATATTCAACATAAAAATAATTATTTTTGTAGTGTCTAAACCAAGCACTGCATATTGTTTCCGACAGAGCAGGGTCACCCTAAATCTCAACAAGAATTATATGTATTTCAACACGAAATCCTATATGTTTAACCCCATGAAAAACAAAGTTGTTTACACTTCAGAGAAATGGCATACAGTGAGTTCTTCTTTATAAATGCATTATCTTCTGAAACTACACAAAATCAGTTCTTGTAAAGTCATATAATGGAAAAGTACGAGAACTTATTCAAGGTCCTAATAGAGGGACTACTCAACTAACCTTACTGTACCATATAAATATCAGAATTCATATAATGCAACGTTCAGTTTACTGCCAGCAACTAATCGGCCATGAAACACAGACTTGGTCTAACCGTGAGAAAAAAAAGTAACTATCTCTTTTTTTTTTTCTATTTCTCTCTCTCTCTCTCTCTCTCTCTCTCTCACACACACACACACACACACACACACACACACACACATATATATATATATATATATATATATATATATATATATATAAGGCTCAAACTGTAATATTCCATGGTTATAATTTATTACATCGGAATGTCAATCACGATCCAATTTATCAGACCTACAACTTCACATTTTTTTTAATTTCTAGCTCTGATGAATTGAATCGTGATTACGATTCTATTGTAATAAATTATAACCATTAATCTAGAGTTTGAGACTTTATATTGTATTCTTTGCTCTGTCCTGGACATTGAGCTCTATCTGTATTCTATCCTCTTGGAAGTTTATATATATATATATATATATATATATATATATATATATATATATATATATATATACGATATTCCTTTATATTCTCTGTCTTTTTTTATAAATAATTTGATTGTAATTGCCCAGATATGCTCTTCGCTCTGTTGCTTAGACTTTTTGAATTTAAGCCTAGTACTAGACTGGCGTCGAGATCTCAAAAATTTAAGCGTTGAGCTGCCTAGATATTGCCTTAAGTTTTATGTTAATAGTTTCTTTTCTCTCAGTTCTCGCTTTTGGATCCATGTTTTAGAGCCAGCATTCATGTGCAAAAATTTAAATTCAATGTCAATCGCCATCTAATGTCCTGAAGATTACGCTTTCCTCTTCCGGCTCATTATTAATCTTCCACTTCCTAATTCTTCCCAACTCTGTAACCCATTGTGTCTTAATGGCTTTACTGTCTTGCTTCGGTTGATAACAATTAAAGATATAAAAGATATAACTTTACCGTCTTAAAACGTAAAAAAAACAATTGAAAGAGGTCTACACATTTCAAGGATCCGAACAAATAATATCAGTTTAGAAGCATTTGGTTGATATTCATTGAAACTGATCCCCCACTTTTTTATCAAAAACTTTTTTCAAAGCAAAATTATGTCATCTTACATTTCATCAAGTTTAATTTTATATTTAAATGAAATTCATGCAATATTACAAGTTTTCATTTCTTGCAATAACATTTTTTTTTATTAATTTAATTTCCACTATCTCTTGAATCTTTAGTCTCGTCAAACAGTGTTACTTTCTCTATGATGTTTCCTTTTTCTTTACATTTCCGATTTACTATTTCATACTAATGAATATTCTTTTCATTTTCTTAAATGTATTAATGGTATATTACATTTTTTTTTCTTTTAATAACTCTTATAACAATTTTATTAATATAATTTTTAATATATCCTATATTTTCATTCTCATCATATCGTCTGTCGTTTCCAATATTGTTGAATTTGTTTGTTTCCACAATTATTTTTGTTATTTTAATTTTCGTGATGTTTCAATTTATTGTAAAATAAATTAGTGGAATATTATTTTTTTTTGTAGGAAGAATTGTTATTTTTAATATCATGCATCTTTTCTTGAATTTTGAGTCTCATGAAGCAGTGTGATTTTCACAATATTCTTTCATTTGCCTCCCAAATTTGATAATTATTTTTAATTCTCAGGAAATTTATTTTTATTTTTCAATGTTTATTGACCAACAGTAATATTAAAGTCTACTTCGGTGAAAGTCTTATAAAACTATATTTTCAACAAATTCGCCAAGTATATCGATTATATACCATTTAAGAAACTATCAAGAACATTCCAGCTCAAACATTAAGCGACAAGAAATCATAACAGCCGAGAAAGGAAAGTTTATGTTGCTTGTGGTAATAAAAACAAAAATGAAAACAGTGTTCGATGTTGTGAAAAGAATAAGTGAAATTACCTGCGTGTGTATTAAGACGTTGGAGGCGGAATGTTTGCCATGGCTTTTTTTCCGAAGCGAGGCCGCTACGGGGACAGGTAAACTTTTTATACCGGAAGGCGTGAAATGTGCAGGTTTGAGACCTACTTACATCAGGCCTGTCTTTCTCCCCTTCTCATCTTTTCTTTGTGAGAGGGACTTTATGAGAAACAGTCGTTTCGCTGGTTCTCTTCCTTTCACATTATTAATTGATCCCTGGCTGAATTTTTAGCCGCAAAATTAGGCAGTGTTTCGCAACAATTACTGTATTGGAACAGCTTCTGATCTACTTCTCAAGTCGCAAGGAATTTTCAACAACATCAAATAATAGAAAAAAAAGTATACTAAGAATAAATATAGATTTAAATGTGTATTCATTCTTAGTTTAAATACTAAACGCCTTTTACCACATAAAATATCAAAGAAAATATAAAACGAACACTAACTGAAAGTACTGTGGTATATTGAGTCGTGTTAAAGTTGTCTTGGTTTTTATATGCCAGAAACTTTGGAATAAAACGAAGAAACTGAAGGGTATAAAATAAATAATATATATTTATATTTGCTTTAAAGTGAGTCCTTCAGTACTTTGTGTGGCAAAATGTTAGTTTATAAGGCGGCTATTAATAGCAATCTAGAGAAATATCCGTTTTCGCTCGGCTGTGATATTTTTGAAGTTAGATCTTCCTAGTGGTAGTAGAAATCTTAGAAATAAGACAATGTCAATCTATTTTGATTTTATCGGCACTCAGAACATATAATTAGCTAATGACCACTTTACTACTTCACACATGACTGATATCTATTGCAGTAGCCTCTCTTCGTCTAGCGCAGTGTTGTGAGCATTTATCCTTTTGAGCAGCCCACGAGACTCTGGCGCGAACCTTTGTTTCAGCTAACGTAAAATGTCTCTTTGTGTTAATTGTCTTTGTGATTGAACCAAATTATTTTATTATCCAAGGTCCTTTCATTTTTTTCTTTTCTTTTTTTTAAATATATAACGGAAGCTATGCGTGGAACCTGTCTTATGGTAAATTTGGTTTGGTTTGTTGTATTTTACGGCATATCAACATCAATGGGTTATTTGATCCCCCAAATTTTTATTGCTGGTAAATTATTTTAAAAAAATATATTGTTGTTAATATCGTTTTTTTTATAAAGTATTTCTGGTATTAAAACGTGTTTTTTTTTTCACTTTTATAGTGTTTTGATCCCAGTTTATGGGTTAATTGTTGGCCCATATCTGTGACCCTAAAACCACACCGATTCAGGGATGACCGGTGGATATCAGCAATTAAGAGGTGGTTCCACGCTCCTCAAAACATCTTGATTAGAGGCCTTGTTGTTGTATGTAGTTTATAGTTTTACCCAGGTCATGAATATATTTTATCGTCATACCCAAGAAGGTATGGTGGAATTATGGTTATAAATAAGTAGGCTCTACTCCCGCAAAACTTCCGGGTTTTGTTTTTTTCGGCTGGTTTTCTTCTTCTTCTTCCTTTTATTTGAGGTTTAGTTTTTCATTATTTGAGAAAGAATTATATAAAGAGAAGGAAAGGGAGAGAGAGAGAGAAAGAAAAGAAAAGGTAAGTGTTTTAAATGGAAACGCAAATGACTTATTTTAATTTGTATTCTTTTTATTAATGTTTATATATTTTGTCTTTATATTCTATTTTATTTTTATTGGAACTCATTACAGTGCACCATGCATGAGATGGAGCGAAGAGATTTAAGAGCGAATTAGAAGGTCCTGCTTGCTATTCATTGGAACCGCCATAGAATATCAACCGAGACACATGTTAGCTTACGGCCATATCCCGTTAAAACAAACTTTCTCGCTCGATCACCGATGTTAAGCAACGTTGAGTTTGGTATTCACCTATGTAAATAACAACTCGGGAATACCTGGTATTGTAAGCTTAGATGTGAGGATAGTGTAATATATAACGACTATTATTGAAAAATCGGGGAGCAGACTTAAATTCTACTTGGGTTCGTTATATTAAGTTACATGCACATATTCTTAAGAAAAATATTGATTCCCCTATTCTCCTCCCATCTATGGGTTGAATAGTAGGAATTGTACTGGAAAATTATTATTATCCAACACCTAAGTTTTTATAATCATAATCCATATAGTGTGTTCCAACTGAAATGAACTTAAAAGATTGTTAAACCCTAAACAACAAAACAAGTCAAAATATCAAATGCATATACCCACAAAATATAACATTTTTAGACGTTAGAATTGTATATATACGTACAAAACGTTATAATGAACACACGAGAAACAAAGGTAAAATATAGATGAGTAATGAGTGGAAAAGATAAAGAGAGGTCTACAGCCATCAGATGACACACTTTTACGATGGAGGCGTTCCTGATACATAGCCGAAGATAAAGTTAACAGAATGAAAAAGAAAGTTGATCAACGTTTGAAAATCTGAGAGAGAGAAAGAGAAAGAGAGAGAGAAAGAGAGAGAGAGAGAGAGATGGAATGAACAAATGCGACAATGTGGTTTGTATTACATGATGTCTATCCAGCAATTTAGCATAACTTGACAGAAATTTAACAGCTCGCGATTAACCCCGTGTTAGTTACATGGGGTGATTTGTTATACCTAAATTTTAAAAGTCATCGTATTTCCTAGTAAGCAGCTTGTTTCTTTTGCTCCATCCCACTAATATCTTGACTCCGTGAGGGTGCTCAGCACGCGGTGTTGCGCAGATTCCTGCAATCCCATCAGACTGAGGAATGTAAGCTTTCAGGATATATATATATATATATATATATATATATATATATATATATATATATATATATATATGTATATATGATGGCTTCGCCTTTGGGTCGAACTTTAGTGAATAGTTTTGTCGGTTTTCATGAGGCTTCCTTATTTTCTCGTATTGGTCGCCCTCTTATGTATCATCGTTATGTGGATGATACCTTCTGCTTCTTAAATATTGAAGCTGAAGCCGACTTGTTTTCACCGAATTAAACTCTGTCCATCCCTCTCTAAAGTTTACCGTAGAAAAGGAGTTCAATTCTTGTCTTTCCTTTTTGGATGTTCTTGTTCATAGGATTAGTGACAAGTTTTTGACTTCTGTATTTAGGAAGGCTACTTTTTCGGGACTTTATACACGCTGGGACTCTTGTCCCAGACAACGAAAAGTTAATTTGATTAAGACCCTAATTTATAGGGCGCTTATGATTTGTTCAGATAGCTTTCTCTGCGGTGAAATTGATTTTATTAAGATGACACTTTCTAAAAATGGATATCCTTTGAATCTTTTGGATTCTGTTATTCATGATGTCATCAATGAATTTCATAGGGTTAAGCCGCATCTTGTTAAAAAAGATTCAGTTTATTTGCGTCTTCCCTTTAATGGTTCAGAGGGTGAGTCTTTAGCTAGGCGAATTTCGCGTGAGAGTAATAGCTGTTATTTTTGGCTAATGTTCGAGTAATATTTGTTACCCGTCCTATTTTTTCTTCCATTCGTAAGAATGTCCTTCCCCATCCCCAATCATGTTAATAAAGTGATTTATAAATATAAGTGTTGTTGTGGACTCTACATAGGGAGAACGTCTCAACGTTTGAATCGGAGAATAAACCAACACTTACTCCTCAGGATTTAGAATCCGGATGCCAGAAAAAGTCAACTAATTAATACTTCTTGCTTTTCTATTGTAGAGCATATTACAAGTAGTAGGAGTTGTGTCTTTGATTTTAGTGTGAACTGCTTTTTTCTATTTTATCTAGGTCCCACTCCTCATATCACGTCAAGGTTTCAGAGTCCTTGTATGTCAGATCCCGGGGACCTTCCCTCAGTAAACAGAGGGAATGCCTCCTGAGTCTGAATGTTTTTGGACTCTAGCTTTATTGAAAATCATATTTTTCCCTCCATTGGTTATCATAAATATCAATTAAATTTACACGTTTATTTTATATCCCAGAAATAAACTTGATAAGCCTGGCAGGAAACCGATTGATTTTTTTTTTATCTTTTAAATATATATATTAAAATGCCATATAAATTATGCTTATTCGTAGCTATCCTTAAATTTTGTACTACAAAAACTTTTTTGTATATTCTATCGGAGATTGTTATGTCGTCTTTTCAGCAGTACGATAATATTTTACATAATTCTAACACTGTAAGAATTTTTTTATTGAGGTGTAAAAACAACTCATCGGATTATCCGTTTTCGGAAATCTGAGGTGACAAACGCAGGATTAACGCCCAAATGAATTGTTTTTAGATCCTTATAACTGGTTATAAGGATTTAAAAACAGTTATCGTTTGCATATTAATCTCTTACGCTATGTACCAATGCCGATGATCCATATACAGGGATTGACCATTATTTAGAGATGAATAATTCTTGGTATTATCAGTTATTAGTATCTAAGTTCAGAAACGCTGGCAGAGTTTGATGTCAATTTTCAAATTTTAATGCTCGTTCTAAATTCCAATGTTTGCGCGACACAGAAGTAACCCGTTTAATAATCATATGTTCCTTAATATTTGTCTCTCTTATATAAAACGTAATTTTATGATAATACAAATAGATATCATATATAGGGAGTCCACACTCACCAAGAATTTAACCACATGTGTGAACATAGAATCGAAACCTCAACGATGAAGCCAAAGTTACTAAAACTTTAAACTTTTAGCATTCCTCTACCACATTTTTATCAATGTCGATTTTTGTGCAAAAAGCCGATCACAGAGTCTATCCAGCTTCATACATACGTTCAGAAAACCTCAACTTCTGATTGGTCAGTTAATACTAAAATCATGTTCTCAACTACGCCCGAATAACATCGACCTAGTTCCTGACGTGACGAAAATACATTTTCCGCCAAAAATCAGAAATGCTTTTCCAAGCCTGTTACGTGACTAGATATAAATAGAATCTACAAGAGAACCTCGCCAGTGAGAATTTACGAAAGACTAGCATTTGTTGAACTAGTCCACGACGCTTGTATCATTTCTGCAGTGATGTACAAAGTTGGAATTTTAAGTTCTTCAACATGAAATAAGTTCACTATAATTCAAGCTAAAACATTCAACTAAAGCACTCACTCACCAACTTCTTATGGAACTTACTAAAACTATTTAATCCCATTATTGAATCTTACAGAAGCTTAGTTACAAACATTACGAACATAACATTACGAATGTTCAACTACAAGCAACGAAAACTAATTAAACATTACGGAACATTCACTGCTTCAACTTTTTTGAAGCTAAAAGTTTATCAACATATTTTCAGCTTTACAGAATTCTTTCAACTCTCTCACAATGAACATTTTGAGCGGCAAGTTCATTCAACATTTTATGAGATGGACAAAAAATATTTCATTAGTAAAGATTTTAATTTCAGTCAAAGGGAAGTAACTCCTATTAACTATTTATGTATATCATTTGTTCTTGTTATAAGATCAGCATATTTTCAAATTTACAGAAGTCATTGAACTCTATCCATCTTTCAAGTTATTTTTGAGGTTCTTTCTCTTGTTTTCGTTTGCCTACACATTCGTAAAGTAAAAAAAAAATGTACGCTTCGATTTAGTCCGTCAAAACCGTTACAGTCTAATTGAACATTAACTCTTAAGCTAGTATTAATGAAAATGCATTGAGAGAGTAACCAGGGAGAAACCAATGAGTAAATATGGAGAGAGTTTATGGAATAAGAATAGAGCATTCTCCAAAACATAACACAATCTAGGTTGCCACTTTAGAAATTTTCCAGAGACGCAATAAGTCGATCGCACAATCATTGTAACACGGTTGTATTTTGTGAACTAATGCTAGAATTAGGTCCAGACGTCCTGTGTACCGACGATCTGCAGTCCTTCTCCTATTCGAAATCGCTTACGTTAACTTGATGGCTGATTTTGTAGGCGAAGAAAAATAGATGCTGGCTTGTTTGCTTCTATTCTAAGGATTGAAAAATATGAAAGAAAATAAAAACTGAAAAGAAATCTAAGGAAAATAAAACTAAGGGAAATAAAAGTAAATAATATTTAAACAACAACTATAAAGAATCAAAATGATAAAAAAAAAAAATGTGAAGGACAGAATGGAAAAAAAAAGAATATAAAAGGACATTAATAAAATGCACATCAGTGTGCGTAAGACAGCAAATCAATAGTTGATATAAAACGAATCTATCAATGTTCGCTGATTGAATTGTCCAACTTTGGCATTTCCCTTTTGAAGCCACCACCAGCCTG
>CAHIKZ030001330.1:7500-70000 GCA_903632075.3 Acanthosepion pharaonis | reverse complement strand
TATGTTCCATAAATGGCGGTCTTCATGACCTTATGTCAAATTTGCTCCCGGCGAAAACATTTAAGCCGGAAAGCAAGTCAGAAAATGGAATCATTAAATCTTGAAAAAATAACCTCAAGACACAAGGTTTTCCCGATATGCATTCTTTGGAAGAATTCCATGAGTTAATAATTAACTCATTTCAAGGTGACTTGAACAGTCACCCAGCTCAGCTCCAACATCATCCCCTGAAGCGGCGCCCGAAGAATCAGTTATTCATATATGCGTGCGAAAACATTTTGGATAAATATAGAAGGTAGTTTCCTGGACTCTGAACGAATTAAAATATCGAAACACTCAAAGTTAGAAACGCCATTATTTTCGTTTTATGCCAAAGAAAAATAAGTTGTTATATTTACGAAATCGGTAAAATTTACGAAAACTTTAAACATGATATTGTTAGAGGTATCTATAAAAAGATTACAAGTAATTGAGCCAGTATTTAATTGGGTTATCTAGTCATTTGATACTAATTTTGAAGTGTCAAATCTAATCGAATACCACCATATATAATAAAGACTATATGAATACATATGTATGATGAAAATTTTGAAACAGAGCAGATGATGGGATATTTAATGTCAATATATGTTTTTATTATTATTGTGCCTATTTGTAAACATTTGTCGATTTCGTGCTTAAAGATAATTTAAAATTGTGCGGATTTGTATTCGAGTCAACGGGAAAGCAACCTCTAGGCTATACTAGTGACTATAGGAAAATATCTGTCGGGTTTATAATTAAATGTAGAAGAAAATCATGATCAATATGCTTCTTGGGCCTATCGGAGAAAATTCGCCGAGTGTCATAATCTCTATCTATAAAACACAGTGTGTGTGTGTGTGTGTGTGTGTGTGTGTAAACAATGCCCGGCCGCAATTTTCGAGGTATTTGCACCAAAACTTACATGCACAAGCTCCAAGTTAGCCAAGACCGACGTTGCATTTCCCAACTCCCATCGACAGTGGAAATAATCGATTTTTTTCATGCTTCTACGGCAGTTTTCATGTAGTTTGCGGCCATTTTCTACTGGCTAGAGTGAGAGCCTATAGCTAACTGCCACGAATAGGAAGGAAGATTCTATTGGCCAACGTGAGAGTCAACAGCTGACTGACACGAATGTTAACTAGCATGCTAGCATGCAAAAAATCGATAGATGCATTCGTCACAAGTGGGACAAATTTAAATCTGCATGGCACTTTACTCTAATTGACTCATTCGCTTGCTTAAACTCAACGTTGATTCTGATTCCGAGGAACTGTGTTGGCTGTGAAAAGTGTTCGTTGTTAACATTCTTTTTTATTCGTTTTTTTCCAGTTACGAGTCCTTTTTTAAAGCTGATCGTTTTGTGTTCATTTTGTTTAGTTCTTTTTTTCGTAACAGATTTAATGTTTAGTATAGAGCTTAGAAAAAATTCTCAGTGTGAGATAGACAAGAAGTAAGGCATGTAGCCATAGCAGCACGGCAAAGGGCACTCCTTTAAAGGCAAAGAAGGGCAAAACTATTTTAAGTCAAGTGAATACTGCATGAGTCGTACGATTTTTGAATCAAGCACGGGCAACGCCGGGTCATGCTGCTAGTTATATCTATAGAGGACTTATATCAGTTTAAACTATTAGGCGAATTTTGAATCTCTCTCTCTCTCTCTCTCTCTCTCTCTCTATCTATCTATCTATCTATCTATCTATCTCTTCCCTATGAAGAAGATATATGGAAACTAAGCGCACAAGAACAGAATTCAGGAAGACGTGATATATATATATATATATATATATATATATATATATATATATATATATATTATTAAATTTTGGTTGGCTGCTTTTTTTTGATAACGAGGGCTTCGAGAATTTGAATTTTTTGTGGTGTCGTATATTGTTGTTGTCAATAAGTATTTTCCTGTATTGCAAAGGCGACAATATGCAATTAGTTTTATTTTTTTACTGTGATCTGTATACGTATATTTATATGTATTTTTATGTGTCTGTGTGTTCATATGTGGATCATTTTCTGTGTGTGTATTGCATTTTTCACTATTTAAACAAAAAAAAGTAACCATAGATAATTTGCGTTTAAAAATAACGTTTGTTCATCAGCTTCTATGAAAGAATGTCATTAAATGATTTTTAATACATCCATACATTTCCTCATTTTTTACTTTAAAAGTGTATTCATCTACAAAGTTAATTCCAAATACAAGTATACTTTGATAGAATCGTTATTACACCAAGTAACCCTTTGTCTCACTGGCTTTACTGACTTGCTTGGTGTGAATTAGATTTTTTAAAAAAAATGACCCTCCAGTTTTGACTTAATTATCCTCGTATTCTGCTATCACTATACCTAGAGTAAAATTTTCTAATTATATTACTTTCATTATTTATTTTTTCTTCAGTATTCTGAATATTGTGCGACGGAGTTGTGTGTGTTGGTAGATGTATGTATTCGTGCATGTCTGTGAGTATTTTATTTTGGAAATTTATGCAGAAATTAGACCTATACAAACATCGTTGCTATTATAGGAAATGGCAGAAAAGATGGAAGGCACAGCTTGCATAGAGAACAAACCGGAAAACGCAAATTTTGAACGCTTTACATCCAGAATACGGGGAGTCGTGGGAAATAAATGCCAACACACGTCGTTTGGCGATTAAGATTGTCAAAGCTGATATCTCTTTGGAAAATTCTCAATAGATTCATAAAAAAGAAGACGAGAGTGAAAAATATTTAAAAACAAGAGATGTTTAGATCTTTCGAGCAGACAGGATAATTCATATACTACTCTTTTGAAACAGAGTTACATTTCTTCCGTTTAACATTGAATTTATTTTTTTAACAAAATATCAGGTGTATAACTTTAATAATCAAACACAGAAAAGAATTGTGCAAATGATTTACAATATTAATACATTGTAAAAACAAGATTTGCATGTTTGTTACTCACAAAAAGATTTATTTCAGGTGATTATCGGACACACTTAAAATTAATACATACATATATACCTGCATACATATATTTCTATCTATTAACAGATATCTTCTAAAACAACGTATTTATCTAACTAGGTATGTATATAATCTACTTATCTGTCTATACATAGGCTTATATGTAAATATAGATACATATAGACAAAATGTTTGCTTAAAAAGACGCAATAAGCTCTGTCTATTTAATCGTTTATAGAATTGTTCAATTTACGAATAAGGTGTTTTGTATTGCGATCGAAATTGTGACTAAATTTTTAGAAATTCAAGTTTGGCCTCTTGATTGATTCGCGTATATTCGACCATCTCATACATTTTCAAGAACCAATGTGGTGACTGTGTGGTAGACAAGAGTCATTTGACTACAGACTTTTATAGTTTGGAGAGTTGAAATTTGGAAATAGTTCTCAGTGGCTTCATGTACAACGGCTAATGTGAGCGAGGCCACATTAGAAACTATGAAAATTATATATATATATATATATATATATATATATATATATATATATATATATATATATATATATATACAACTAGCTATGAAGAACTGCATCCGATTCACAATAATCTATACTCAATGCACTCTAGTATGCGTTGAATCATAAAATTTACCGCCCATGATGTGGTACCAAATACAAACTATATTATATATATATATATATATATATATATATATATATATATATATATATATATATATATGGTGCGTGTGTGTGAGAGAGAGTGTGTTTGTTTATGTATGCGTGTGGGGGCGTGTCTGTGACTGCCGTTTATGTTGACCCTTTATTAAATTTATATATTTAAGAGTTTGTCTATATTTCTGAGATGAGGTATTATGTACAGTATTTACATTAGTCGGACTATTGTCCTCATCTTTGTCGCCATATTTTTCACAACGTTTCGGCCGTTGTACGCTCCGGCCTTCTTCAGGTGGTTGGAATTTCGAACTGAACCCTTTATTTCGATCACTGGGGTAGACTGTTCTAGTTCCACGTGCCATGTTTGATGGATGTCAGTTATCAGTTATCTCCTGCTAATTTTCCCTCTGAAAGTTCTCCACTAGGAGATAACTGATAACTGACATCCATCAAACATCAGGCATTATATATTTAAATACAATCAGATTCAATAAATTGTAGAATAATATATGTATTAATTTCACGAAAGTTTTATTTCAATGTTAGTTGGTTGGTTTTCTTTCGAGGCATATCAAGCTCTATGGATTAATTAATGCCGTTATCTAAATATTTTTAACGCAGTTCTATGCCTTTAATTACAGATAAAATTTATTTTTTGGTATTTTACTATGAAGAGATATTCTTTGTAAGATTTTTATAGACAAATGAGTTTCTGGTATTTTTACTACAATATTATATTTTTATATTATCATAGTTATATATTTTGTTTTAGGATCAGCAATATACAAGGTAAACAAAAAGTTCTGTTCGTTTTTAAAGGAAAAAAAGAAAACGCTTCACAGTATGTGTAACTTATATTCAGTCCTCGAAGTAATCGCTATCGGCATCCAGCACCTTCTGCCAACGTGTCTCCAGCTGTTCAATTCCCTTGCGCTAGAACTCGGGGGATTTTGATGCAAAGAAGTCCGGGAGGGCTTTGCGCAAGTCTGCTTCATTGGTGAAGGATTTCCCACGAAGATGATTATCCAGGGAGTGGAAGAGGTGGTAATCAGATGGCACAAGGTCAGGTGAATAAGGTGGATGGCACAAAGTCTCCCATCCTAGTTGCTGTATGGTATCCCTGACCACTCGCGCGATATGCGGCCTGGCGTTGTCATGGAGGAAAAGCACACCTTTGGGATTCACCAGTGCTGGCTCCTTCTGGCGCAAAGCCTGTTGCACACGTTTCAATTGCTGCGAGTATAGGTCTCCAGTGACCGTTTGGCCCGTTGGTAGCAGTTCATAATGAACCACTTGACGACCTGTCCACCAGACAGAAAACATAATCTTACGTGGGTGTATAGGCGGTCTTGCAGTGTGAGGGACAGCATCCTGAGGAGACAACCAATGTCTGAAACGCTTGTGGGTTTCATACAGAAGCCACTTTTCATCACTGGTAAGCACTCGATTGAATATGGATGCGGTACGGTGGCGAGAAAGCAGCGATACGCAGGCTGCCACTCGTTGTCCCTTGTGGACCTCCAACAGCGTTTGCGGAACCCACTTGCTCAGTTTGTAGGTCTTACCTAGGAAGTGCAGGTGAAGTCTAACTGTTTCATTGGAAATGTTAAACTGTCTTGCAAGTTCTCCACACGTTAGACTACTGTTCTCTTCAATAGGCGCCTCCGTCATTCAAGACCTGTGGTCGTCTACTGCGAGGCTCATCATGAAGAGACAAATCTCACGACTTGAATTTTCGAAACCAACGCCTTGCAGTACGTTCAATCACAGCACTATCCCCAAACGCATGACATATGCGGCAACTTGATGCAGCTGCTGATAAGCCCACTTTGAAGTCGTAAAGCAAACAGCCCCGAATGAGATCTCTAGACACTTCCATCCTTCTCACAGTTGTCTGGCTTATAACTGATGGCCGGGCACGATGCGCGTGTTTTTTTTTATAACGTAAGGATGTTCCTACTTCCGGCTGTCCGAATTTGAAAACAATTGCTACACGTATTTCGTATATATTTCAACTTCATTCAATGACTAATCAAAAAACGGATATAACTATTTTAGTTACCTTGTATATATATATATATATATATATATATATATATATATATATGTGTGTGTGTGTGTGTATACTCGAACATAGAGCGATAGGTAGATAGATATTTTTTGCAAGATGGGTCCCAGATACTGTTAAAGAATAAAGGATCTAAAGGGTTGCCTCGTGCGACACCAATATGACTACACATATTACCTAAATTTTCATTAAATGCAACGTTGTTTGTCGCGATTTATAAACTCTACGTTTCAGACAATTTCGCAAACCAGTTGATGGAATTTGAATAAGCTGATATTATTGGAAAAATACTTTGTTAAAAAGACCTACGCGAAAGTTTAATAATTTCTTTAATTTCATATAATTTTATAGGACATCATGATAAACAATATTTTTTTCAAGAAATTTTTGTTTCTTACTCTTGGTCAAATATTTCTTTCTAGGGCCAAAATTTCACCATTTTGAAGAGTTGTCTTGGGATTTGTTTATACTTCTCACAAACGCAAGACGAACAGCAAACTGAATTTTAAAATTTTAAAAATCTATAAATCATTTAATTAAAAGTGTAAAAATGAAAACAAGTCTTGTAAAATTTCATTTTTATCGAAAGTTTTTTTCTTTTTTTTTTAATATATATTATTAATAAAAAGATTCACTAATTAAGCATTGTCTTATTTTTATTGTTTTTTTTTTATTTTTCGATTAAGAAAATATTTTTCGTAAGGCGTGATCCTATATTGCAAAAAAAGAAATTGGGTGATTTAAATTCTTCAAACTTTCTGCTTTTAACTAACATAGTCACTAAAATTTTGAAATTTTCAAAACCTTAAATAATGAGGTGAAACACGTGCAAAAAATGTAAACGGTATTCTAATAAATAAAACAGTAAAAATAATTTCATTCAATTATGAATAAGTCCTGATAGCTTCATTAATTATTTGATGTTTGTAAGAATTTCCAAATGAATGTATCTGTCCCCGCAAAAAAAAGAAAAAAATGTTCGATATCAAAAATTAGTACAACCACTTACGGAAGAAAAACAAGTTTTTCAACCATACTTTCGAATATTCTAAAAAGAAGTAAAACAAATTCATTAAATATATACTTTGATCATTCCTCTTAATAATAAAACAGATTTCGAAGAAATAACTGTTTTCATTACGATATGCTGATTTTTAGCGATTTCGTGCAGGTACCTATATTTATATGAAAGCAGACTGATTTAAAGTTTTCTTTTTAATTAGAAAATAATATCATCTCATATATGCTTAACATGCGGAACTGATGAAGGTGAACGTCTAGTTGACTGTGTAAGGCACAGATGTGTGTGGAGGATGGGGGGGACCAAAATATAAACTTCAGTGGGTGGTTAATATCTATTTAATCATATAGCAGTCCTGTTCTTAAATGTCATGGTGAAACTACCACTTTACACCTGATTGTTCAGCATTTATATATATTTAATGATAGACAAATGTTATTCGTATGAGAGACACCCCCGCAGATAGTCTCAGAGATCATCATGTTCTATGTTCTACGCCAATCATTCGGCGATTAAACTGAGTTTTATACTATATGAATACCAGTGTTGTGAGGTCCTATTTCTATCAAACTTATACTAACTCTTATATGCTGAATTTTTACGTGACACAACGACGAAATTATGGGACACTCAGTGTGAGTGAAAGTCAATGTTCAGTCATAGTTTACCTAACGAGACAAAGTTGCCAATCATTGCATCACGTTGATGTAACAAGATATTTACTAAGCTAAGCTTAGATGTGACACAAGACCGAAAGTATGGTGTACACAATGAAGATGGAACTAAATTGTCTGTCGTAACTAATCGAGCGAGACAAGCGTGCTAACCATTACACCCCACCAAAGAACCCCCTCTCCACATTATAAGAAGGCAAGAAAATATAATGTTTTTAAAATTCCGTACTTGCTATAACGATGAACTGTCATCAAACACTGCCTACCTCACCAAATAGACACACACACGTGTGTGTGCGTGTATGTGTGTAGATTTTTTATTGAAAATATACAACGACGATACTTTAAGCCTGGGTGTGCTTATATATATATATATATATATATATATATATATATATATATATATATATATATATAAATATATTTAATAAAAAAATAAAACTCAGTTTTACCTCATTTCTATGGCCATTTCGATCCTAGCTTGTCAATTAAGTTTTTGTTTTTTTTTTGTTTTGGTTTGTTTTTAGATATATACACATATATATGTATATATTGTTATGACCCGTGAGTGACGGAACATAAATGATAAAAAATACAGTGGAGTAATTGCCAAATATATGACCTGAGTTCCACTACGATAGTGTATGTTCTCTCACAGGGTCAAAAACATGGTATTAAATATGACTAACAGAGACAAAATGCAATCAAAAATGTAAAGTGCAACGAAATTTTAATCTTACATAAACAATTTTAAACAAAAAAATGTCCGAATATAAAACAATTTGAAGCAAAGAATATCTGAATGTAAAAAAATGTATTCGATATTTTGCGATATGAGTACGAAAAGAAAAAAAAAGATTTAACATTTTTAGTTCATTGAAATCAAATACATTTTTTTCTCTTTTTGTCAGTCTTTTGCTTTTCATCTCTCTCTCTCTCTCTCTCTCTCTCTCTTGTTTTATCTTTATGCTTTCATTTTTCCATTTACATTTTATGCGTAACCTTTAATGTTTTATTTTCTCGTGGCAGTATCTTTTATATTTTCCGGATTTTGTAATTTATTTTCTCTTAACCAGTGCAAAAATGATCTATCATTGGCTTATTATTTATCTCTTTTTCCGTTGACAGTATGCAGCCACATCCTAGTTGGTCATTTCTCTTTATATGCTTCTTTAGCATAAGATTGATTCTTTTCCATTTAGAAATGATCTTTATCGTGTTGAACCTCCCTGACACCACTGAATTTTATGTAAGTCCATTTGGCTGCACAAGTGTTCTTTTAGCTCAAATTTCGTATGATAAGGAATGGAAAGAGATCTCTTCATTTCGGTGAATCCATTCGATTGACGATTTCATGGATTAGCGAATTTTGTTGCCAAACTAACTAGCCGTGATACTTTCGCGTGCAGTACTCGTTCAGGCCACTCTGCGCGAATAGTTATTTTAGCATCAACGCGACATGCTTTCTAGAGGGCAATCCTATTAGACTCAAAAAGTTTTCAACGGAATGTTTTAGCTTCCTTCAGAGAGTGAGAGAGATACATTTTCACAGACAGAGATGGAGGGTAGTACTCACAGTCAGAGAGAATTTCACTACGCAACTTAACATCCCTAAGTTTAGTGAGATTTAATTCAGAGGTGTCGGTGTAGGATCTTCACAATATATATATATATATATATATATATATATATATATATATATATATATATATATATATATAAAATAAAAAGGCTCAAACACTAGTATTCCATGGTCATAATTTATTCCATTGGAATCGTAAATACGACCAATTCTATCAGACCTAGAAATACAAAGATTTTTTGAATTTGTAGGTCTGATGATTTGGATCGTATTTATGATTCCAATGGAATAAATTATGGCCAGGGAATATTAGTGTTTAAGTCTTTAATTATATCCTTACTCTGTATCGGACATTGGGTTCTACCTAGATTCTATCCTCTTGGATTTTTTTTTTATTAAAAAAATATATATGTATGTGTATGCATGTATGTCTATATATTTATATATTTTGCATATGTATGTGTATATTTCCCACTAATACTTTTATATATATATATATATATATATATATATATATATATATATATATATATATATATGTATATATATATATAAGCACACACAGGCTTCGATGGGTAAATTATCGTTGTTTTATACTTTCAATTTTGCGCAGGCGCCTTCTTTGATTTTGATTTTGTAGACTGCACAATATAGTAGGGTCACCGTCTCTGAGAAAAAGATGACCTGTACGAATTTCATTCAACCATTTATTTGGAAAGGGCAGGCTGTACTTCTTGACATTCGCGCCAGAAGTTCCCATACGTATTTTTCGCATATTTATGTCTCAATCTGAGGAGAGTACAGAGAATTCGGAGAAAGTTGACTGTGTCCAATGGTAAATACGAAGGTGTTTGGTGTGATCACTAGTGATGGCGATGTTATGCCTCCATTCCTCGTCCCACAAGGCCTCAAACTCATTGAGGTGGTAGTGTTACCAAAGCTTAAGTTAATGGCTTATGGAGGATGCTATGCTTGGCAGCTGCACTCTGCACAATGTCACAAAATCAGGTGAAAATATTCATGGCTCTCAGACAATTTCTGTGACAATTTCTGGCCACCTAACTCGCCAGACCTCAACCTGCTTGATTATTATGTGCCAGCGCGGTTCAGCGAGAGACCAACAAAACACTTTGTAACACCAAAGATGAACTGAAGGCAAGGGTTATGAAAGTATTCACCTACTTAAAGAAGGATTCCATCCAGAAGAGTTGCAGGATATTCCGAAATATATAGAGCTGTGGTGGAAGCCAATGGCGATTTTATTGAATAAATGTATTCTTTCGTATTTCAAGATATTTTTTTCTGTAATTTTGGTAAATATATCTGGTAAAATGAAATGCTAGTATTATTTTCATTTTTGTTTAATTTATACGACAATTTGTACATGGCACCCTGTATAAATGCGTGTGAGTGAGACTTTGTTTATGTGTTTGTGTATGTGTGTATGTGTAAGTATGTGTGTGCAAATATATATTTAAAAGGACACTATGAATAAGGATATTAAAATGTTTTATCTTGGCCAGCGCGATTCGAACTTCTTAACGCACTGATTAAATTTTTTTATTATATATTTCTATTTTACGAATACTTACGAATATATATATATATATATATATATATATATATATATATATATTATATATATATATATATATATATATATATATATAGAGAGAGAGAGAGAGAGAGAGATGAGAGAGATAGAGATGGTTATGGGCTCGGAATGAGGAATCGACGAGCCGAGCTCAAATTCCAATCGATTACATTATATTCTCTTTCATGATAATACTCTTGGAAAATGAATATATATTCTTCTCCCTCTAGCTATGGATAAATAGCAGGAAAATCTGGATTCTATAGATTTTGATGGCAACTGGTCTATGATACGTACCACTCAGGATTCATAAGCTGTGAAGGGTCTTTTGGAGACCTTGCGGCACGTAGAGCACCAGGTCTTCGTATTCGCCCCTGCAAAAGGGACGATGGTACTGCACCAAGCTTTCACCATGAAAAGGAAATCACATATGCTGGTATCTCTCTGTCGGTTCCTAGGAACTGAGCTGCTTGACCCTCATACGTCGCATACGACGGACGGCGTGGGGAGTCGAATACATACATACATATATAAATATATATATATATATATATATATATATATATATATATAATATTAGTGGAAAATATACATACATATGCAAAATATATAAAAAATTCCCATACATGTATATTTTCAGAAAAAAAAAAAATTTCCAAGAGGAAGGATCCAGGTAGAACTCAATGTCTAGGACAGAGTAAGGATATAATAAAAGGCTTAATGGAATATTAGTTTTTAAGCCTTTTTTATATATATATATATATATATATATATATATATATATATATATATATAATTTATTGACCAAAAATATAATGCAGTGACCAATCGAAATACATGTATATGGAAATACCAAAATCTTATATTTGCTCTACTCTGTATTGAGCACTCTATTAAGGATTTTCAGGCTATTGAAAATTTATTCCGTATACACCAATCCTATACTTATATATATATATATATATATATATATATATATATATATATATATACACACACACACACACACACACACACACACACATATATATATATATATATATATATATATATATATATATATATATATTTATATTTGTAGCCTAATGATGAAAAATATTTTACAGATGAAATATTTATTTTTCATTACAATCTCCTTCTTTCCTTATATATTTTCAATCTCTTTTCATCTCATCAACCTAGAATGAATCGAGCAAAAATATGAGCGGTATAATCCTCGAGCAAAATTCAGTTAATAACTTCGTGTTAACATTGAGTCAAAGGTTGATTATATGACCAGGCAGCATCCATCATTCGCGAGAACTCCTCGCGTCTGTGAATAAAAAAAGCGAGAAAAGATGGTCTATGATTTTGCATTTCGGATTATGATTTACTGTTTGCAAATATAACGTTTGCTGTATATTTTTACTATATAAAAATCAGTGTCGAAAATTTTCCAAATAGCCTACACTTCATATTTAATATAAATTCCTTCTGCACAGAATACATACTAGAATCTTAATAAAAATGGCATTCATGCGTCATGGTCAAGGCAGTCACTCTCCATTCTTGAGAATATCAAATGTGAGTCCATTGCCTGGATTTATCATTTCCCACCTTTCACCCATAGATGAAATGCCGCAATTCTTTTATTAATTTAACACTATTTCTATGGGAATCTTCTGAGAAATTATATTCATTAGGTCGACTATTTCAGACACTTAAAACTGAAGTACCTATTGTCAATTTATCTTTATCCTGATCGTATTCCAGTGCTTGGAAGAATCTTCCGAAAGCTTCTTCCTAAGAACTGATATTTTGTGGAAAAGGGTCACGAGAGAACGTTTCCCGATCCCTAGAATCTTATATTTTTCAAGTCTATGGCAAAACCTTTTTTATCTTGCATATCTTCATAATATTCACTTCTTAACATCAGTCTCTATGTCCAATCAACAACCACAACGTTGAGTGGCTGTTGGGTATTTTATAGGGTGAACAATACTTTGAAAATATTCATTTGTTTTTGTTGCGTTGTGGAAATTTCTTTCAAGTACGAAGAGTTGTCAAGAAAAGATAACTCACTCCTGAGTGTAGAAACATTACAACTTATAAACAAGCAAATTTGGACACCTAAACGTGGTGTAATGGTTAGCAAGCTTGTCTCGCTAGAACAATTGCGAATAAGTAGTGAGTTCGATCCTCACCTGGTGACCATAACTTTCGGCCTTGTGCCACATAAAAGCTACGCTTGGGTAATCACTATAGACAAGCTGATTTCCATATCTCAACAATTTCTTCATCAAAAATATTATGGAATACTTCTAGTCTGCGAAATTGTAATAATAGTTGCTTTAGACTATTTAAAAAAAATCAGATATCCATGTTTACAAAAAGGAATTAATATTTATCGTATAATGCAAATACTTATTAATATTGCATAGTGTCCTAGAGTATACACATTTTTGTTGAGAAGAGTGTAATGACAAAAGTAAGGAAGTCTAGGGTATAAGAAAGATTTATTTAACTGAGAATACAATGTTCGCGTATAGTGTCCTTTTATAGTCCCAGTAAACAGAAATATCTCTCTCAAAGAGGAAACAAAACAACGGGACACCACTCTTGATTAATCATAACAAAGATATTATATTTTTCGATAATTAAATTGTAATATGGCCAATAGATGGCATAAAAAATCAACTATTTTCAATACGCCAATATATTTTCAAGAATATTTCCTAAAACCAGCAGGCAATCAATTCGGCCAGTTAATGAGCAAACAAAGGTCTTTGAATGGCATTAACTGCTGTAGAATGTGCACATGTCTTTTGGCACTGAATCTTCCATAATCTCTGCATTTCTTCTCTGTGGATACAATAAAATAAATATTATTACATCGGAAAAAGATGTGGTATATGTTTATTTGAGAAAGGGTATAATGTAAATAAGTAAATATTATACACGAAAGTATAAACCCGCCCAGTATAAAGCAGATTAATCATGAATAACCCAGTGTATACTCTGGGCTTTTAGTATATAGAGTTGCGGTACTACTAAATAACTCCAGTCACTGAAAGCCAACTTTTTCCAGTAGGTACATTTAAGATTGTGCACTGAAGACGGCTAAGTGAAAAATTACCATAAAATTGCTGTTAACATAGACACAATGTTTATTTGTATAGTATTTTCATTTCTATGTATGTTTTGTGCGATATAGACGCATTAGTAATCGGTTTTTTCTTACTGATTTGATTATTATGGAGAATCTTTGAAATATAAGTTTGATCAAGTAGATAAATTGAAAAAAATATTTTTGCCTTAACAGATTGATTCAAATCGAATTTGCAGAAGAGTTCAATCTAAGGAAGGTAACGCGTTTTGGGTGGGGAAAAAGAAAAGGAAATTTTGAAGATATAAATAACAACCTTAGGTGGCATACACTTTTGTATGTACACCTCAAAACGCGTATCAGGTATGTTTTGAATCAATATTGGCCTAGCCCCTTTTCTGAATATTCAAGGGCCACGAAAATTAAGTCATTTAAATCTGAAATATGACAAAAGAGATCTCATACATGAGACAAACGCAAGTATGAATGCATCTAAAACAGAAGAAAAGTAAAAAAAAAATAGCTCTGTCTTTTTGTTATAGAAAGTGGAGATAGTAGAAAAAAAAGACGATTTCTCAACAAGATATTTTTTTCCTGGATGAAAAAGCAGACAGCATTCGGAGAGTATTCGATTTTTCTCTCTAACAGATTCGAAAACGTTTCAGCAAGACGCAAACTGTTTCTTTTAATGAAAACAATATTCGGTTGACTTAGGATTTGATTTAAAAATGCATAAAAAAAAAGATCACTCTTTGTTTAATATATAATAATTCTCCTACGATATGTGGCAAATATTTTGGAAAAGTTGAAAATATTTCTATTTCAATTACTGTAACGAGGCGTAATAATTATCTACATGCGGACAATTGTCGCCATTTTTGTACTTATCTTAAACATACACATTCTGAAGGCACATGGACCTAAAATTTGTCATAGCAACAACACTTAAGCAGACAAGAAACCACATAAATAAAATAAAAATCGAGGGTATTTAAAAATAGTTTTTACTTCAGTACTGGAATAGGCGTGTCAAAAGAACAATTAGTAAGAAAAGATAAAGGATTTCTATGGATTTCGGGGTCCCAATCATTTTTATTTATTTCGAAAAACATTTTTTTAAACAAGCAAAGCGAAACTATTCTTTTTAAAATTGAGTATTACAAATGCGATAATCGTCTCACGAAGTCTTAGGCAGAATAAACAATTACGTGCATTTAATTTAAAATAATTTTATCGTAATCTTAATTTTAATTATAATCTACACGTTTATCTTGGTTGGATGGATTAATTAATAAGATTTCGAGTGTAAAATTGTATTGACCATTTCTAATATGTGTTCTATTAAAGCGTTTTTTTATATTTTGAATTGCAAAAAAAAAAAAAGAAAAAAATCCTCCCAATAACAAACATCGAAATATTTTTTGTTTTCTCTTAAGTTCCTAAATATGTTATTGTTTTTTTTATTATTATATATCTATCGTTCTCTCCCCCTCTCTCTCTCTTTTTCGCTATACATATATATATATATATATATATATATATATATATATATATATATATATATATATAATACTCATCTCAGCACAGCACAGACACGCGAGCACACATTGTTCTCTCTTCCCCTGTATCTCTCTCTCTCGCTATATATATATATATATATATATATATGAAACAGACGAGGTATGTTTGTGTGTGTTTCTGTGGGTGTATGCTATTTATTCACGTTCACATTTCTCGACCGATTTCAATGAAATTTTACTCACATGTGTTCCAAATTTACCATAATAGTCTAAGACCAACTTCTCAATCTTCAGTACTGCGGGTTTGGCAAAAATGAATTTGGCCAGGACTGTTTGCAAAAAACAAAGCAATATTACACTTCAACAATTCTTTTACTAGATGATCTAATATCCATTGCACTTCATGCAAACCATAGCTCATGTTACGAGGTTTATGTAGAGTGCTTGATTGATTTCTTACGACTTAAGATTTCACATAAAAAAATTCAAAAACTTTGAAAAAATTATGTTTTTCGTACTACTTGAAATAGAAACTTTAATAACTTCCATATTTTGTTATCCGATTTTTTTCAAACATGTCGCAAAAATTTGCTATGAAGAAAAAAATAAGATAGTGTGTTTTTTCGTCCTGGTCGATTCCCCACATATAACGAAAAACCATGAAAAACTGTTTAAAAAGCCCGTTTTGCGGCCATAACTCCCTGATGTTTTCCAAATTTGCCATGTAAATTGATTATGGCACGTAAATTTTCTTGCGTGAATGTTTGGTTTACATTGATCCCGTTAAGTGGGCGAAATCTTCAACAAACTTGGTCCAAAATCGGCTTTTTTCATTTATCCAATGTTTTCTTCATATGATTCCATCCTAAATTAGCATTCAAACAACCTTTGATGCAGAGATTGTATGAGAAAGATTATTGAACCGTTAGAAGGAAAATAAAATCCCTAAGAACCTCTTATTAACCCCAGCTTTACAGTAAACGCGCGAAGTAGAAGGGTGGCGTTCATGCGTTTGAACTTGCAGTTAAATCAAGGTCGGGCGCTTAATCTCTCTTTTTTCTTGATTATTAGATTTGCGAACAATGCCATACTGTTTGAAAATTATTTCGGGCATAGGAAAGTTACTCAATATCTAAAACATTGAAAGAATTTAAACCCGAGCAAAGACATCACAAGAATTTTTTATCAAGGAATTCCTCTATTAAGAACAATCAAAGATTTGAGAAGGACATACTATAAAACGGAGGTGGATAGCTTAGCATACCAACAAATGATGCATACAAGCGGGTATGCAGGCAGACATTTCTAGACAGGGGACGCGGTTATACAATTGTACCTCGGCTAATATATATGTAGCGAAAAAAACATATTTTAAATCAGTTAATTTATAATATTAATGCTCTGTAAATTTAAATTGAGCACTATTTTATAAAAATATCAATAAGAACACCGGATTATATATCTTACTGTTCTTTATATATATATATATATATATATATATATATATATATATATATATATATATATATTATATATATTTAAATTTACAGAGCATTAATATTATACATTAACTGATTTAAAGTATGTTTTTTCGCTACACAGTAATAACAATGTTTCAAAAATGGAAGCTAAAAGCTTCAAATTTAATTTTGAAATTAAATTAAAACCATTAGTTCCATTTCATTCACAAACGAATTTTGGAGTAATTTATTTTTTTAAATTTACTGATTTTTTAAGCCATGGAAAAATTCATAATTCACTGTTTCCAAGGATACAGAGAGAACCAATCTTTCATACTAGGGGTGTTAGCGTGTTCATTTTTATTAACTTTTGATGTATCAGTTATGTTTCGAAATAGGAGTTATGTTTAGCTAGCGTAGGGATGTATTTTTCAACGAATTCTGACATCCGTTAAATGCATGTCGTCTGCTTTTTTTTTTTTTTTGGCAAAAAATTCTTCCGGCATATTTTTATATTTGTATACTTAAAGATTTTTGAGGATGTTTAGGTTAGAATACGTTTTATTTAACTACAATTTTAAAATATTTTCACTTTTAATTTTTCATAGACTATATTTCTTTTAAACAAGTAAATCTACTACAATTACTTACAGTATATAGAATTATTTTTTTCATATCAAGTATAAGTATGTATATTACCAGGTCAGATTTGTTATTAAATTTTATTTTTAAATATTATTTAAGGAAAATTTTTGACAATGACAGCAAAAAATATCTATTTCATTTCTCTGATTCAGTAATATTTTATAAATTTAGTAATAAATATTTTCTCATATATATATATATATATATATATATATATATATATATATATATATATATATATATATATATATGAATACAAAATTTGCTGTTGGCTGGTGTAACACGGAAATATAAGTAGAGAGCTAAATACATTATTCTAAAATTTTTTTTATGCAGGATGCTGTAGAAATACCTCTCCAATATAACACAAAAGAATACATCTTGCTTAATGGTAAGATAGTCAGAAGTATTCCTATGACCTTATTTCTACCACACCTTGTATAAATATGCTGGGATTTCTCGTGGCGGACGACAAATGAAGGATCAGTAACATAAAGAGTTACTGAATTTCTATTGACACGTATGCGTGTCGCGAGAACTTCACGTGTTTTGCAAACTTTTGGACAGGTGTAACATGTAGTACACCCATTTCGTTCGAGTAGTTGACGTTAAATTGGTACATGCTTCGTGAGTGGAGAGTAAGGCCTTCTTTACTGCGTGCCACGAAGACACAGAGGCAGGTAAGGCTATCATTGAGAGAGGCAGCGTGCTGCCAACTTGCTTAAATATTTGCACGTAGTTGATCTCGATGTTCAAGTAAGCTTCGCTCAATTTTTTTTTTATAGATTAGAAAAAGGACAGATGCCAGCTCCTTTGTTCTGACCCTTTATTCCCCAGGATGAAAAGTGGATGAGGAATAGCTTCAGATTGTATTTCAGTTTGTCTTTGAAACGCAAGAGTCATCATCCAGCTGACCTGTTTGGGAGAAGCTGGCTAAAGATTTGTTTTGTAAGTCTGATATCTACAAGAAAGATGTCCTGCACTCTTGGGTTGGATCTTCCACGGGTGGATTCAGTACCTGTCATGTTGCATTTAATCATAACTTCACTATTTCTAATGCGATCACACAGTTTTTTTTTTTTTTTTTTTTGCGCGCGTAAATAAAGTATCGATTTGATTGATGTGTCATCGGTACAGTGTCCGCGATTCTTCACGATAGAATAGGGATGTCAGTACTATTGATTTGCAGAAATATTTGCAGTGTCATACATGAATGTATGGCAGAAAGAGTAATGTTCGAGAATATTTTTAATTAAATGAATATTGTTTAAATTCTGATTAGATTTCTATGGTATAAGATGCATGTACGTGAATATTCAAAAACTTATGAAGTATTTAACCGCTTTCTTTTGATATTTCACTATATTTATAACTCTCTATGTTGATTTTTCAATATATTTGTGATAGTGTATCTTGACTTAGGAAGTAGTAATTCATTGCTTTCGGCTAGATTTTGAATTAAATATTTTGTGCCCGCCACATGTTTTGTCTGAACTTCCCAAAACCTGATTAACATTCATAAACTGGACACATTAATAAGCCTTGATAAACCAATGACACAACTGCTTTTATATGTAAACACCTGCAACAAAATAAATCTTGCATTGCCTTTTAGAGTACCTCACAGGACGAAACGCTTCAAATTAAAAGTAGTTGTTCCTATTTTCTGTTTTTATACATTTTTTTTTTAACAGATACGCTCAATCTAAAATCATTTTACACACAGACAGTTATATATATATATATATATATATATATATATATATATATATATATATATATATATATATAAATCTTATATTTGCTTTATCACTGTCTAGAGAAAAGCAGTGATATTTTAAATTCTACCATTTTCTAAATGCTTTGAAAAATTCGTTTCTGTTGATTACACCAAATCAGTCTACGTTGACAGGCGAGAAGAAACAAAGAAGTGGTGCGTAAAACAGGAAATTAGCCTCTTGACATCAAAGTAACGAATTTATCCAAAAACGAATCTTTGCCTTGTAAGTACGATGATGTATACCTATGTTTGATAGATAATGCAAAAGCGTTTGATAAAGTACAACAGGACGAATTGTTTGAGCTGTTAGGTTAATTTGATTTATTTCGAAAAGGTATGAGACTACTCAAGATTTTATACAGGGATCAAACCGCCTACATACGGATAGAAAGATGAATACAGCAAACATATAATTTTTTAAAAGAAAAAAGACGTTTTAGACTAGGATGTGTTTTCTTATTTTATTTAATCAACGTTTGCCGCGAAGCGATTCTGAGAGAACTAGAAGTCCTTCCATTACGTGTTATTGGTAGACAGAATATTAGCAGCATTTTGCAAATGAAAGAGTGTTCGTAACAGAGACAAAAAGAAAAATAGGAACTGCTAGGCTATGTATTAAACGAAAGCGTGTAGAAAGGACTAAACCCCAATTTTAAGTAGATAGAATTGTCTACAGTAGAAACAGCCGCTCAAAAATCTAGTAACTGAAGATAACAAAATAAAGCACCTACTAACTGCTAATACTTGAGCTTGAACATAGATCGCCAGTGAGCAAACACAGGCGATCCTATTATTGAATTAAGTAGACCAAGTGAAATTAGAGGAAACACATATACGTAGGGAGTAGCTGACGATTAACGATCCTTATTTCTAGTCTATCCTCTATTACTATTCGTATCACATTACTATTCTCTACTCTATTCCTTATACTAATTCTCTAGTTTAGAAGAAGAAAAACTGATTTCAGAAGCCGTTGAGCAATGGACTAGCAACTCCATCCTGTGAACTTGATAAGGAAAAACAGCAGCATCAACTTGCTGGTTGTGTTTGTGGCAATATACTCCAGAATTAGAGAGAGAAAGAGAGAGAGAGAAAAAAAAAAGAGAAAGAGAAAAAGTGGTAGAGAGACAGAGAGAATAAAAACAGGACGAAAGGTTTATATAGGAATAAAGAGAGTAAGTTTTATATAGGAATAAAATTTCGCTGCCGACACTTGAGTTTGAACACAGACTGCCAGTGAATAAGCAAAGGCGATCCCATTATTCAATTAAGTAGACCACGTGACAATAGATGAAACGCATACATGTAGGAAGTAGATTACAACTAACGATCACTATTTCTTCTCTATACTATTTCTCTATGCGGATCACTGTCCGGATTACTTGGGAAGTGTGCTTGTCAAAATCTCTTCCTTTGAACCTAGACAAGGCTTTACGGAAGGGCAGAGTCTCGTCTGGGGTTGTAGACAGCTACCCGACCCCGTTTTATGGGGTCTACGAGGAAATTTTGACCGCGCCTACGTGCTCGGATACCCCTCTATAAACTTGGTCTTGCGACGCTCTCGGGTGTGTGGGTGGTTAATGTTTATCTCATATACGGATTTCTATTCGAGCGAGTATTTTCAAGCAAGTACTATTAGTGCCATTGCTATACGAAGGCGTCTGACACCAGTATTGTACAACGGCGTACTATAGTTGAATCTGCGATTAAAAAGTCTATACTATAACGATTATTACGAAAGTTACAACGGCTATTCATAGATATCACAAAAGTGTTAAACGAGTATTCATTGAGTCACAAAAGTTTTATTATCTGAGAAGTGTTTTGCAAGCAACGGAAATAGAGACTGATAACTTCCAATTGCTAATCAACGTAGTAAGGCATATTATTATAAACAAAGAAATCAGTGCTGATCTGTTATGTAATGCACGCAACGACGAAGGTTTAAGGAAAATAGAAACGAAAAGCGCACTTATATTTAGAATTGGAAAGTGGTGTAGAATAGTTTCCCAGTGGAGGCTTGTATTTCACTAAGTCGGTCCTAAAATAGGTTCGACGTACAAAACGTTAGGAACTTGATATAAGAGGTAATGACGCAGCAATCTAGTTGTGGTGGCTGATACTTTAATATACGACTAACGGTCGTCCGATATCGACTGACTGATCAACTCAGTGAGCGCGCCTCAGCGACTGCTACTACCCCTACTTATTACAGGTGGGAAAGTCTATTAACTATAGAATAAGTGTGTTCCACTATAACAGAAATAAACTATTTAATTTTGTAAGGTACGTAATACATTTGTAAGGTATATAATAAGGAAATTAAACTTGTTGAATTTGACCCTCACAGGACAAACTGAACGCAAAAAGGACACAAGAAGAAGAAGAAGAAGAAGAACAAGAACAAGAACAACAACAAGAACAACAACGACAACAACAACAACAACAGCAAAGAGAACAAGAACAAGAATTGCCGTTCGAGATAGAGCGTTATTGAATGAGTTTCATGTATAAACGTAATAAGAAGTAAGAGCGCTTGTGAAGCTGTGAAGAATAGAAAAACAATTCACTCTAGCATTGAAGAGGTTAATATTGTATTTCACAAAGAAATACCCCCTCGGGAGGTTTTGTCGGTTGTGTTTGTTTAGGGGCATATCAACATCTACACCGAAATCTAAATAAACCTCTGATCAAGAGATTGATTGTTGGGCATGAAAGGACCATTTACGTCCTGATTTTCCCCGGTCATTTTTAATCCGGGATGGTCCCAGCTATGGTCAAATAGTAAACTCCAAATCACAATCAAAACATTATGAAATAATTAAAAAAATATCGTATATTGTAGCAAAATGACCAGAATAATATATTTATAGCAAAATGACACGCAATACATTTATTTTTAGAAAAATGACAAACAATATATTGTATCTGCAGTTGAAGACATGCAATTGCGTTCAAAATATTTACATTACGGCATTAAATAACCAATAGAGGCCTTTAAACAATATCAACCGAACAACAAACATGAAATAACTTATGATATTATTCCATATAATACCCTGTATTTCTTAAACTATACCTTCAACACAACTACGAAGTTAAACGTAGATATCACCGCCTCTAGTATTTATGTCCACACAAATTTTAGCATTAAATGACCCATAAGAAGATGATATGCCATTAAACAAACAAAACAATTACACGTTCTTCTGTCTTGTGTAACCAGATTTGAGAAATGGCATAACTTAGGTGTGTAATAATAATAATCATATTATGAACCTACCATTTTACAAGAATTTTTGGTTCACTAATCTATCACTTATTACAATGGATCACCATTTATATTAATTACTAATGTTTGTAGTAAATCTGGAGTCTTTAGTTTTGGTATGGCCAATTTGCGGTCTGCTATTACTACCCTTACAATACGTCGATAATTTGAAACCTCAAAGCATCTGGAACCGGGATTAAATGTACAGTAATTTTCATTTAGCCAGTGTTTGTCATATCCAGTCACCACTGACATGTCAGGAACTACATGAGAATTAATTATGATAAAAGATCATTCGACCTCTCAAGGGCCTAAAAACTGAAAAACTCAAAATTAACTAGTTGAACTAAAAGAGTAGTTTGCGTGAAACCTGCTCTTAATGTACACGTGAACAACTTTGAACCATATAGCAGCATTGGTAACTCTCTAAAGCACAGCCTTTGATATTACAGTGACATGTGTTAAAAGTCTTCACACAATGGCCGTTTTCTTTGATGAATATCTAAGAACTCCAATATTGTATCAATTTAAAAGTACCTTCCATTATGGAGTTTCAGATTTTATTGTGCAAGGTACGTTTCCTAATTTTCTTATTAGCATTTTTAATCTTATTTAGTTTGAATATTCTTGCGATTTCTAATTCGTATATAATTAAACAGCATGTAACGGCAATAGAAAATAGTTTCCAGTAAGATTTGAACACGCGTCTTTTATTTCTAGGATTCTTTCTAACTGAAAGTGATTTTGCCTACCGTCGGAATACCAACCAGAAGATGTTTCTCATATTTTGTCAAAAAGTACAGCTTTCATACCGGTTCGACATGCAAAGATGTTATAAAAATATAATATATTAAGAATTACAATTTTACTAAATAGTGATAGTGGTGGTGTTATGCGTTAATATTTAAACTATAGTTAGCGGGTAGAATAGATGTAACGAACATGGCTCGCCAGTTCATTTTTCGGGGTCGTAAACCTTAACACTAATCGAACTATAAGTCTCTTTGAAGAACCGTCTGAATTTTTTTTTAAAATCGGTTATTTTTACCTGGTAAGGCGCAAACTATACTGATATTCAAAAATATTTTGGTGTTCACAATCCGATGTTGTGGACTTTATGGTTTCAAGGAGGTCGAATAAAAACACTTTACTGCAATCACGCGGTTCAATGTGTTCCTTATAAAAATTTATTTAATTTTTGTTTTATTTTCATTTCATATTATAAGTATATAATGAGAGCAACTAAGAGGGAAAATAACTTACTATTTAAACTGAGAAAACAGTATTGAGGAGAGAGGAAAAGTCGAGGAGATAATTATCTATACCATGGCGATTACTATTGCATTTAAAATTTCGAGATCCGAGTTGACTGGAAAGCAAGAAGCCGGAAGTGGATTTCTCAGGCGAAAAATTTTATTTGAAGAAAATATAAACATAGTATTTTCGATACACCGAGCAAATCCAATAGTAAAATAAGGAGACCTAATTGCCAATCTAGAACTATGCTTAAATTCGTGAAGACGAGGTGCAAAATAGGAAAGATAATGAGAAAAATGATCCTGAAAATATTCATAGAAATGGCAGTGGGGTGCTACGTTACAGCATTGGAGATTCCTCTTTGGATTTTGTCAAGAATTTCTAGTTGAAAAGCACAAACACCAGACGGCATATTTCTAATAGATATTAAATATGGGAGTATTTATATACATTTACACACATACACACATTTTATATATATATATATATATATATATATATATTTGCATGTGAAATATTCAGAACGGCATTGTAAGAAAAAAAAGTATGTATAATTTTTTTTTCAAAATTGTTTTATATTCTATAATTTTCACAGACAATAAAAAATAATATTATTTGAATTTCTGAACCATTTTTGTGTAATTTGAAGGATAATAAAAAGTTATATGGATGATTTAACCATTTACTGCAAAACTCATGGTGGTTCAAAATAATCAAATACGGTTGCTTTTATTCCGTATTTTTAATATATTTAACCGGCAAAATCTAATTTTTTTAAATTTGTTCACGTGACCGGTTCGTTTACTAAACATTAGTAAAAATAACTGCAAGTACTTTGTTAATTAATGCCACTTACCCGTTACCAATTCGTCAGCAGATTATTAATCCCGCTTAGAAAAAGAATAATTTAAAGTATTTAGTGTCTATTGCAAATATGTTAACAAGTCAAAAATTGCTGTTCCCGGTATTCTTAAGTTCTACAATGATTGACTGATTCGTGTGAAAAAGAAAGTTACATTTTAGGCCAAGAAAAACGACCATTAGAAGATGGTGCCATGGTAAATTCGTTTAAATATATATATATTTAAAACTGCTGCTGCTATTTATATATATTTATTGTACTGAAGAAAAATATCTCGAAAAACTTTATTTCGTTTAGTTGAACGTGACTTTTTCAGTTAGAGATTTTGCAACTTGAAGCCACTGATCAGCACCAAAAAATAATGTGTCATATACATTTGCAACCGATATATATATACATATATCGAAGTCTCAAGAAAAATGGCAAACGGTTCATATCATATAATGAATCCAAATATATGTTATTTGGCTCAAATGAAAAAGATTAATTTCAAAAAAGTAGGTGAAAAATTTTCGCCTAAATGCCTTAAGACTTTTGTTAAATTTTGGAGGAAGTGTCATGGTTTATAGATGATATCTGGAGATGGTGTGGGCCCTTTGGTGCGATTTCATGCAAAGGTAAATGCAGGAGTTTATAGTGTGGCATTTACCGAGGCAGAAAAAGAAAAGAAAGAAAAGAAGGAAAAAAAAAAGAGGCGAGACTCAAAACGTGGATGATAAGCAGAACACCATGTCTAAGAGACAATGGTTAAAGGATATTTTGATAAGTAACAAATGGCGAAAGAGTGTCATTACAATGACAGGGAAATTCTGAGTGGATAAAGGAATCGGGTGTGTTTTGGCGACGGCTGTGTTATCTGGGATGCGTAAACAAACTGCTGGCATCAAAACCACAGAAAAAAGAAAAAATCCAAATGAAAATGTTATTTCGATAAGTGACGGAAAACAGGTGGACTAAAAGGCTTTGGATAGATATGAAAAAATTAATTGTGTCAAAAGCCGCACACGATGTGTCCACTGACCGATTTCTTTCGACGGAACATCTTTAGCCTGCGATAATAAAATTATGTTATCAGAAATATGTACCGAAAAAATGAATGGGAACTTAGAAATGTTCTTTTTCGAGGGCGACGTCTGGTCGTGTTAAAAAGACCACCCATTCTGATAATTAGCGATAAGATGACTGACGAAGCCCAGGTGTAGAACAAGAGTTATGACCACCGTCGTTTTGTTCGGCTTGCGGAGAAAATGATAACTGCGATTAAGAGGAAGAAAAGGAAAAGAAAAGATAATTTTTTTTTGTTAAGCAAGATATTTTTTTTCCTGAAACAAAGCCGCGGATTCGTCCACGCCCGACTAAGACACCATTGGTCGAGTGGTGATCACGTGACGCACGAAGGAGGCTGTCGCCGCCCATCCAGAGGATAGGTATGAGAAGCTGCTACGAAGAAGTGGGGAGGGCAGTTCACGCCCCTCTGAAGTATGGTGAGAAGGTGGAGTAAGAAAAAGCTCCCCCAAAAATGGAAAAGAGTGGAAAATTCCTAACCAGAAATAAAAGAGGTGGATATGTATTTAGAATTATCGAGGAACCCCCGACGCCGACAAACCCACCCCGGTTTTGGTCGGCGTCCATATAAGCGAAGCCGAAGCGAGCAGAAATCAGTTCAGTTCAGTTCAGTTCGAGTGGTTTGCAGAGAGAGTTCGAAGTTCGCAGTTGAAGTTGGTTCCTCGCAGATAGCTGACTTGAAGATTCACGCAAATTCCGGACTCCTCTTCAATCCAAGAACAATTATTTTGAAGAGCGACTTAGATCCAGACCACCAAAATAAGTTTTTTTCGACTTTCGTCCGAAGACACACCGAAAAACCAATTTCTTAAAGAGCAAACAACTTGAAGCGTTAAAACTCGCCTAACGGAAAACAACGTGTCACAATCCATAGAACGGGTCGGGAGATAGACGCAGTCCTATGTATCGAACAACTAGACATAAAGTTTGTTATCTTTTTCTTTGATACCTTGAACTTTTGAGTTTTCATTTTATTTTCTTTTATGCATATTTGTGTGGTGTCACCCCCGTTGAACCCGATTTGCATTACGGCCCCAACTACTGATTGATCTCGTCTGCCTAAGATCAATTCACAACGTGGGTAGGCAGACTGGAGATCAATGCAGTTACTTTGGTAACCAGGCGTTGGAAGCGAGTTGGGAACGACGAGGCTGATATCAAATCTAACCAGATTCCCACCCGAATCACCAAAAGGTTAGAACGTCACATTTGGGTGCCGCGACCGATACCAAGCCAGTTGGTCGTCACAGGACGAGACAACACGACTGACGCGACAGGCGGACGTCACGTTTGGAGCGGCGACACCCGAACGGAGCAGCGAGGAGCGAACAGCTGGCGCCGCGGCGAGGACGTCACAGTTGGTGCCGTGGTAGACCAGGATAGGACGTCACAGTTGGCGCTGCGACCAGGGGACGACGTCACAGACAACTTTCTTTTCTTGGGGAAAATAAAAAAAGCGACCAATATATTCAAATGTAAATTGACAAATGATTAATAAAATAGTGTAGGTGGTTAAAACTTCCTAACTATTATAATAGGCCACGTTTGTGTTTTTAAACTTACATTTAAGAAAAGTGTTTTTAAAAAATCGAAATTCTAGATGGTTAATAAAAATGAAATTTGAAAACAAATTTTTTATTATCAGGATAGGATGAATAAGAAAAACCCAAAAAGAAATTCAAAATTAAATTGTTGATTATATTGTAGAAGATGTCAGGGGTTCATTCAGAACGGTCCAGTGTTCATAACTAAATAATTATTTTATCGGAAATTTTGGGAATAAAACGAATGAATCAAAGTTTTTAATATTTTGTTAAATATAGTGATGACGTTCTGATCTTTGTTTTTGGCGCAGCCAAAAAGTTTTTGATCAGGCAAATTACTAAATCATCCATAAATGTTTTTTTGTGGTAAAATTAGTAAGAAATCTCAGACAATAGCAAATAATTTTATATTTATTGTCTTTGTTCACTAAAATTATAGATATAAAAACTTTTTGATAAAAAAAATAACTATATTTCTGAAAAAACAATGCTAAGCACTACATTTTGCAACTATTTTATATTTATAATATTTATATAAATATATATATATTATATATAATATATTATTTCGTGTTTTAAGCAAAAGACAATCCAAAAAAGGCAAATCTTCGTGAAATTTCACACCTTGATTTATATAAATTTTTCGATCCAATAGAAAAACTATGGAAAAATTAAAAACAAAATTCAAATAATCTTCAATTCTCAGAAACAAATTCTTTTAAGAAAGGGACGTTTGTTCAAAAAAGGAAAAAGAATGGAAAGACCCGAATCGTATCCATTCATGAATTCCCAAATGAAAGGACTCAAGAATCACAAACAAAATACAGACAGACGAGGCATTCGCCTGTCACCAAAAGAAAAAATGAGCGTATTAACAAGTCCCTTGATATTCTTTGAAATTGGGAAATTGTTTACTGTGTTATTTTTTCGGTCCAGAAATAAGACGCGGAAAAAGTCTGATTGATTGACCCCATTTTGCTGCTTCTTCGCACGTCACGCAATCATCTGATGACCTTTTCTGGTCCATTCTCTGTCTCTTCTGTCCGATGGTCTAGAGGAAAAAGCTTAAATCCTTTTTCACCAGGCGCGAAAAACTTTGAGCGAACATAAAAAAACTTTTGTGTCAATTTTTGTGATTGAGAAATTATTTTATTTTCCGACGTTCCTTTCGATTTTTTTTTTTTTTATAACAGAAATTATGCGTTGATTAATTTATTTTTGTTACTTTCAGGTCACATTTTGATGTTTAAAATAACAAAAATACAATAAATCAAAAAAAACTCATCCTTTGTTTTGGTCGGGTTTAATTAAAATTCTCTTTTTAACGAATAATTTAAAACGAAATGATGGTGAATGAAGTAATATTTTTTTTTTCATTCTTTTATTTTTGTTTTTAGATTTTATTTTTTATAATTTATTTTTATCTGGACTCACTAAATAATTTTTAAAGAATAATTTAATTTTAAAACACAAATATCAATGTCCTGATTATTGCATTATCGGTGAATAGATTTTAGTTTTAAAATTTAATTTTTCGATAACTTCTTAATTTGGGAAGTGTAATACATTTTTAATTTTCATTAATTCTAAGTAAAATTAAACGTTAATTTTACAAAATTCAGAATTAATCCTTAAATTTACTAAATGACTTCAGAATCATAAATAAATATTGGACTTTTAGCCACGTTATAAAATTTACACACATTTTTCGTCTACAATGACGATTCATGGGTACAAACACAAACATGCCAAGATATTAAAACTATATTTATATAAATATTTTTCTTTTGATTCTTGAGACTTTACGGCTTATCTTTCAAATAAATCGAAATTATGTTCAAAGAAGGCATTTAAATTATTTAAAAATTAAAATCTATTTATTTTTGGTGGACATCTAATTATTACTGAGTTATCATCTTTACCTTGATCCGTCTATATCTATATATATATATAATATAGAGACATATAAATATACAAACAATTCAATAATATACCTAAAACTTAAAACAAAGATTAATTAAATAACCTTGCAAAAAAACGTTATAAGTTTTAGCCCTGGGAACAAAGGTAAGGGTATTTCTTCAATTTATATAAGATGTCTTTTTTAAAAGTTCTCAGGACACGTTAGAATCGGTCACTAACAAGAAAATTAATCAATAGCTGGTCGTTGCTGTAGCATTACCATTTCGGTTGCTGAAGTTGAAACTTGGCTATTGTTGATTTATTCATATATATATATATATATATATATATATATATATATATATATATAATAAATGACTCCCCGTATACAGCCTTGGAAGGAAATAAAATGCTGGAACATGGAGGTCTCTGAAACATATTAGCATTTGGTTGCTGAAAAATCTTCTATAACCTTGAAGGAAATAAGATGGGACATAACGACTGAAAGCATTACCATTTGATTTGCTGAAAGGAATCTTCAATGCCTAATTATTAGTCTTGGACTTAAAAGATTAGCAAAGAAATTCAAAGTTGAGTATCCGACCATTCAATAATAATCCATCCGCAATGTATATATATATATATATATTTTGGTTGCTATAGGATATTCATATATATAATTATTTATATTTGGGTGCTAATAACCCTGACAAATAGATTCAAAATAAGTCCTTACATATCCAATGCTAATCCGCAACTGTCTCTGAAGCATTACCATTTTGGTTGCTGAAGGACAAAATTTATTATTTAGTTTGTTAAGTCTTTTAAATTGAATTTGTTGTCCGGATATTTAAATGCAATTTTGAACTTACCCTCTTTCCATTTCTCATATCGGGCTTGGGCTGTTCTAAATGCCCGTTTAAAAACAAGTAACAAAAAATCGATAAAGTGAGATTGGTCGTTTTATAAAATTATAGTTAATTAATTTTTAAATTTCATTTTTCTTGAGAATAATTGAAGAATTAATTAACTGGATTTTTTGAAAAATATTGCTTACGTTTTGCTTAATTTCAGTGATGTCAAATCAAAAACAGAATCTGTATAACGAGACAGGATTTTTTAAACACGTGAAAATAATGATGAAATTAAAAAAAATAATGAAACATGTTTGAATAAAGATATGTTGTTTGTTTATATATATATATAATATTATATAACCAATAGTTTATATATTATATATATATTTTATTCTCTACGCTTTTTTGAAACTTAGTATATGAAAATTTTTATACTACATTACAGCAATTTTTTTTTTTTGACTTTTAAAAAATATTTTTATTTACTTTTTTTTTTTTAATGAGTTCTTTCTTATCTGTGCTGATGTTGCTAAAATATTTAATTGCACCTATCTCACACTTTTGTAATTTTTCTAAATTTAAAATTAAATTATTCAAAAAAAACTAAACAAAATGAACACAAAACGAAAGGCAAAAAAAAAAACTCGTAACTGGAAAAACCGAATGAAAAAAAATGTTAACAACAAATACTTTTTTCACAAAAAAATAGTTCTTTTTCAAAATCAACGTTGAGTTTAAGCAAGCGAATGAGCCAAATTCTTCAAAAAAATTTATGCAATTTAAAAAAACTTTCCCACTTTGACGAATGCAGCTATTGATTTTTTTTTTGTATAGGATGCTAGTTAACATTCGTGTCATAAAATATTAAGTGTTGGCTTTTATGTTGCCCATTAAAAAATCTTCCTGCCTAACTCGTTGCAGCCATCTATGAGCTCTCACTCTGGCGAGTATGTCCAATTTGATATTGTACTACATTTTTTTTTTTTATTTATGAAAAAACGATTATTTCCATATTTCGATATATAATGGGAAATGCAAAGTTAAAGATTCTTAACCCATTCCACTAAAGTACCCATGTGCATATCAAAGTTGGTGCAAATCCGTCGAAAATTGCGGACTGCAAAAGTTATTTCACACACACACACACACATAAAATATATATATATATATTATATATATATATATATATATATACATATATATATATTTCATTAGATACATTCTGATTTTGTCAATATTTTTCTTTTAGCTAAAAACACATTCATTTTGGTTGTTACATATGAATTTCACACATGAAAATTGTATTTTTGTAATGCTTATATAATTACTGACAAAATTAAAATTTATATTAAATCATTTTTTTGCTTTTTTTTTATCTGCAATTAAATTAAATTTGTATTCATTCCATAAAAAAAAAACATTTGAATCAAATTGAAATAAAAAAAAATTCAAAATAATATATCTCCTTGAATATTTTAAAAATGTCTCAAAATAATAATGATAAAACCAGGTCATTTAACAAGACTGGCAAAACTTGAGACCTATTTATCATCTTAATTTTTTAAATTCATAAAATATAGGGAAAAGGTTTTTATAATGCTCATCAAAAAAAAAGGATCCTGAAAATATTGCCACTGGCAAAAATATTACTCTGTTCATTTTCCAAAACTGGAATAATGTCCTAATTCTGTACTATAACACCATTTTATTTTCATTGAAATTATTTTTTCATCTTTGCTTGTGGAAGTGGATAAAAACCATTAACTTCCAGTCAAATTTTAATAATAAAAAATTTAAATGTGTTAATCAATCTACTGTCCTGATTATTCATTTAAACATTCATCATCATTATTAATGTTTCTGTTCCTAATTCTATATATAAGTATATATATATTATTATATTTACTATGTATATTTTAATGTAATTAAAATATTTAAAGTTATATTAATTAGATAAAAGTAATAGACAGATACACGCAAAATCTACAAATAATTTAAATATATATATTCTATATAAAAATACATAATTACAAAAAACATATTTTATATATATATATTTTTCAGTTTTTGATGCAAAATAAATGTCTTTATTTAAGACTATATAAACTTATTTTTATGGTGGAATATTTAAGTATAAATTCTGGTTCAATAACTGAAATAAATTTTTTGTAATCATTTTCATTTTTTTTTTTTCCTTCTACATAGTTTGAATGTTTTTTATAAATATAATTATATATATATATATATATATATATATATATATATATATATATATATATATATATATTTATATATATATATATATATATATATATATATATATTCTTTCTAATTTCAAATATAGATGGGAATGCAAGAGAAAATTTAAAAGACAAATATTTAATTTTTATAAATCTGACATGCTTTACTTTTTATTAACTTTTTTATGTCTTTTAAAATTTTTTTTTTAATGTGAGGGTTTTTTAGGTCTAGGTCAGAGGGGAATAACGTCCCAGGTTTAAATTATTCCCCCACGAGAATGAAATTTAAACATGGTCGGATTAATGTGGAGAAAAAATCATTTTGTGTTTATGTCAGCTTCTGGTTGGTAATATCTTTTGGTTGATGACTAAAAATTAAAGTTTCACATTTTGACTGTATATGGGTTTCATTTTGGACACCATGTGTATTTAAAGTAATTTTCAAATTTTATTATTTTTAGTTAGAGGAAAAAATGTATGTTTAGGTTTCATTTGTTTTCTTTTTTGTATATCGTTCTCTGAAAAAAAAAAGCTGAGTCACCGAACTTAACGGCATTTCGGACGTTTGAGTGGTTATGAGTAATAATTTCCGGGTAGTATAATAATCATAACTCTGCTTTCAAATTGATTTTACAAAAAAATTGTTTTTTTTTAAATTTTTGGCGCTTCAGACCGCCGCCGGGTAATTTTACGTAGTCCTATGAAATTTTGTTGAAATCGGTTGAAAAATGTTGGAAATACGATCCCATATATAAACGTACACACACACACACACACACAAATCTTTTTTTTATATATATATATATATATATATATATATATATATATATATATATATATATATATATGTCAGGTTGAAATGAACAAGTCTATAGAACCTTGCCTGCCATGCTATTTACACATAGTTGGAAGTGGGAAGAAGAGTATTCATTACTCTGAATTCTAAACTGTATGTAGCCTTGGCGTAGCACATTCTATATCGCTATAGAAAAATTTTTTAATCGTTTGCATTGGCTCAAAAGATCTTTTGTATGGTCGAATGGTGATGCTGATAAAGATGATGACAATGTATCGCACATTGATTTCTAGTGGTAATAAAAGAATTCTCGATGCATATTAAATGAGAAAAAAAATTGGGCTAATAAAAATATACAAATTTCTTTCACTGGTAGCATAGCTGTTAGCCCCAAGCACTTGCCTGCACCTGATGTTTGCATCGTACATTAAAACTCTCAGTCTTAGTACAGGTGAGGAAAAGTGCATATTTATTTATTTTTGTCATTATTATTATTATTATTGGGCTCATGATGAATGGATTATCCTGTCGATTTCGACGTATAAGGATCTGACAATATAATTGTAATAGTTATTACGTTTGTGTTGTATGTGACACTTCAGTCCGCTTAGTGACCTAAATACAAGTCCCCATATTCTCCATTTTCTAGGATCTCGGGACATATTTGTAAAAAATGATTGTCATACATGAGGATATTTTTTTTATTTTTGTTCTCATTTATTCTTTCAAAAACATGACCAGCTCAGTGACGTTATGGCCTCTCACTCACTCTCTCTCTTTCTCTCTCTCTGTCTGTCTCCCTCTCAAAAGCAAATCCTAAATTCTAGTGACGTCTCCCTGCTATACATTGAGGAAGTGTGTACAATGCCTAGTAGGTGAGCATGTGCATAAATGTCATGAAAAATTTTGAGGTATCACGCATTACAAAGCAGAGCACTATACACCGGTCTAACATTAGTGCAACCTTATCGAAATGCTCTGTTCACTCAAAAATGTTGAATATTGCGTGCTCCCAGTTGACCATAAATAAACACTGAAGGGGCGGACACAAATATGGATTCTGCTATTTGGGACTTTTTTTTTTTTTTTGTAATTCTGTGGCGTCACTCCATAATGTTGGAAATAGTGTGTCCCTCTCTAATCGAATGTTTCATGTTCAAGAAGCCATTTTTAAGCATAGATCTAAGAAAGCATTGGTATAAACAGAAAGATCAGATAACTTTGAAAGGATTGTACGCTACACATGACATCCATATGAAAGCCTGGATTTGACTAGGATGTTTGAAAACATGACTTGAGTTTTACGTTCATATTTTTTAACATTATACTCTGTTGGTTGACACTACCACAAATTTATTCTATTTTATATTGAATTTTATTACAGATATGAGCTAAACACAGTTGTAGACGCCTGCACATGCACTCAGGTATATCTTTTAAATTAATATATATAATCCAATATGTTGTGTATATTGAACGGGAATCAATATAGTAAATAAGTATTTTTTCAGTGCATACTTTTTATCTTGTGGCCTTGTTTTTAAAAAATAAAAATAAAGGAAAAATATATCTTTATTGGTTTGGGTTGATTTGGTTTGGTTTGTCTTACGGCATATCCACCTCAATGGTTCATTTAATGTCAACAATTTTTTTTTTCTGTTAATATTTTTGTTTAATCAAAAATCTATTTCTGTTAATAGTTTTTTCCTCAAAATATATAGCTGGTAATATTATTATTTTTTCAAAAACGGTTAGCTGGTAATATTATTTTTTTCTATAAAATTTATAGGTGGTGATAATTTTTTTAAAGGTATTGTTGGTAATATTTTTTTTTTAAAACCTATTGCTGGTAATAAAAAAATTTTACAAAAATATTTTGATATTATATATATATATATATATATATATATATATATATATATATATATATATATATATATATATATATATATATATATATATATATTTATAATATTCATGAATTATTCACACAAAAACAAATGCAAAGGTTAATGATTTAATTGGCGAGAAATCCATCATCGCAAACAATTCAAATAATATACAAAACCTCCGAATCCGTTATGAATGAAAATGATCCTTGTTTCTATAAATTTCTGCCGTATTAGTTCTTATTATTTTTACTACAAGCTTTCGTCTGTTCCTACAGACATCTTCAGGTATAGAATAGATGTTGTTCTTGTTTTTTCTCTTAGTAATAAGAGGACAACGAAAATATATGTATTGTTGTATCCGAAAATGCTATTGAAATGAGTTATTGTTTTTGGAGCGCGCAGTAGCAACGCTGAGTTTGATTTTAAATTTTTTAAAGTTGTGCGTTCATATACACATATGGTGATGAACGAATTTTTTACTGGTAAATTTTCTGTCAAAGTGGCATGAATTATATTGTTCAATAATTACAGTAATGTCGCATTTATTATCCAAAATCGCACTTGGATCAGTTATTTAAATTACGATAAACGTGCAATCAATTTACAAATTCATGAATTATTCACACAAAACTAATGCAAAGGTTAATGATTTAATTGGCGAGAAATCCATCATCGCAAACAATTCAAATAATATACAAAAACCTCCGAATCCGTTATGAATGAAATGATCCTTGTTTCTATAAATTTCTCCCGTATTAGTTCTTTTTTTTACTACAAGCTTTCGTCTGTTCCTACAGACATATTCAGGTATAGAATAGATGTTGTTCTTGTTTTCGGATACAACAATACATATATTTTCGTTGTCCTAAGAGAAAAAACAAGAACAACATCAGTGATGCTGTTCGCTTTTACCCATGCAGTTATTTCCTTCGGTAATCCTCTGTGTGTCTTAAATTTGCCTAGTCTGCTTTCCTTATTATGCTTTCTTTAAAATTTCTTGTTCTTATTCTAGTTATTTTTTTTGTCCATTTTCCTTGAATTTTCGTCGTTGCACGCATATTCTAAAGTTTTCTTAATATTTTTCTGTTGCCTGAACCCTTCCTCTTTATTCCCCTGCGAGGGATATGTCTTGCATTTATTGCTGTACAGATGTATTGATATTACGTCACAGCTCAGCCCTATTTGCTTTAAGTCGGTCAATTAATCGGCATATCAACATTAGTTGCTTTTTATTCTGCCCAATATAAATCTCGTAGGTTAATATAACAATGATGAAGCAACGTATGTTCAGGTATCGTTTTAAGGAATATGATAATAGGTCAACACAAGTCCGGTTTATTAATTTAGATGTTATAGATTGAAATTATAGATTTTTTTTTTTTAATTTAGTTAATTTTTATGGCATGAAATCAGGTGGTATTCATGGAAATAATATAGGTTTTCGTTAAGATTTAATTTAAAAACGCCAGGTCTAAATTAAGGATAGCATTACTTAGTACGCAATAAGCATATTTTCATTTTCTATTAAATGTTTCACACTTCTTTGGGTGCACTTTGGCTTGCAATATACAAGTAAAAATAACTACTTTTGCTTTTTATCTCGAACGAAAAATATCTACGTCGTACAAATTTTATTTTGGAATGATATCTACATATTAAAACTTTGGCTTATCTTTCCCTTGTAGATAACAAACAAATTTGGCTGCATGCTTTATTATGGCCATATCATTCCAAATAAAATTTGTACGGTTTAGACACTTTAGCCGATTTACACGCAGTTTATTGTTAGAATATGAATAAAATTTTTAAAAAAGTAACATTTTAATTATATTTTCTTTTTGTTATACTTATGCTATAAAATGTTTTAATATGTAGATATTAGTCCAAAATAAAATTTGTACGGTGTAGATACTATTTACTTTTACATAACAAGCCCCCCGCCTTTTCAGATCGTTTACAGATCTTACGAACTCTCCACGGTGTTATTCGTTAACTACTCCGCTTTTTCAAAGAGTTCCAGGACATTAATATTGGACGGCTTTCTTACCATCACTTTGTTCATATTTTTCTTCAAGCTGCATAAAATTTTCCTTTCATCATCTTGATATATTATCCTTTTCACAGTCGACTTTTACGATTTTGTCAGGCCCATTACCTGAAAAGTGTCCCTGTGCGCATTGTATGTCGACTCCATTGTTCACCGGGGATACAGCTTGTCAAAGCCCTCCCTCCACTTACACACACATTAATCTAAATCAAAAGTACGGCTGTGTTTCCAAATGTTCTAATTTTGTTTGATCTGGCAATATAATTGATGAACAAATCTTTCATCTTCCTGTTCTTGCGTATTTGAAAATATTATACGAGCTTTTGTGCGCTTCGTTAGGAGTGAAGTCTTTGTTGGTCAGAATAGTGTCTATCTTTGTGCCGATTTCGCCTAAAGATTTTGCCATAGCGATAAGAGATTCGTCAAAATCCTTAAAGATGGATATTATTCTGGTCCCTGGATTTATGTTTGCCTAAAGCAGCGATTTGCATAACTTAATAGATACTATGGCTACTGAACATGTGCTTTTATATTTTCTATTGTTGTGAAAATCGACCCGGCGTCTTGTATTTCTTGGTAAGACTTCATCGCGGATACCTTCACTGTAACTTGCAAACATATTATCTCAGTTGTTATTCTTTTGTACCAAAAACGCGTTCCGTTTAGAATATTAAAGGCGGGGGTCTTTTCCGTCTGGAATAGTCAAGCCTGGGATGGAGAGATTTTCAACTTAATAACATAAATGCCAGTTCAAGAAAACGTAGTTAGAATATTTCCAAATAAGTTTAATAAAGGTGAAACTACATAATCTACATTTTGAGAATGATCCTTGAAAAATAACAAGCGTTCCCTACTAAATAAGAACCATGTTGATGTTTTTTTTTTAATCATATGACCCCATGGAAGAGAGTAAAGCCACTAAGACACAAGAGTTCCAGAGTCTGAAAGCATAAAATAAAGAGTGGAACATTATTAAGGAGCAAAAGTAGGGTAATCAGCAGGATAGGAGATAAAGATTGACTTTGCAGTTAAATCTTTGAAGATCGAAGTTGACCAGAAAGCATGAAACCAGAAGGAAGTTCCACAAGCGAGAAGTGCGGACAAAGAAACTCTTATCATAAAACTTACGGTTACATGTAGCCAATTAAACTGTGAATTGATGAGACTTTGACACCAATCTAGTACAGTGTAACCCGGATATAAGAGAGTTGTCGGGATCGGGGAAGAAGTCTCTTATATCCGGGTTTCTCTTATATCCGTGTTTGGTTTATTTTGTTTAGGTAAGTATGGGCTCTAATTTGGGACCAGAGAAAATCTCTCTTATATCCGGGTTTCTCTTATATCCGGGTCTCTTATATCCGGGTTACACTATAATTCTAAATCATCGGAACCAAACAGGTGAGTGAATCAGAAGAAAAAATAATAAAATAGATTTCTTGTGTATATTTCGTCCACAAGAGTACATTTCAATGTTCAAATAACGTATTTGTTTACGTCTTTTTTAATTATTTCATACCAAGTAAGGCGATGAAGCTACTAAGGTAAGGTACTAGCTGTTACTAATAGTGAAATATTTGTGAGAATATATTGGCGAGAGAGAAAGAGAGGGAGAAAAAGAGAGAAATGGAGAGATACAGAGAGAGAAAGAAGAAATTCAAAGACCCGGATTCAGTGCAACTGAATATTGACGTTGATATACATTTTCGAAGATCATATTTGACAGAGAAAACAAATACCGTATGTAAGGTGCACCAAGGAAGAAATTATGAGAATAGACATTACTGTTACATCTAAAATTAAAAAAATGAAATGATGAGACCTAACCGCCAATCTAGTATTCGTGAAATCGAGATGAAGAAGACGAAAGCTAATGAATAACAATATTTATAGAAAAAAAAGTAGGTAAGTTCCGTTACGTTGCATAATTAGCATTTACCATGTTAAAGTCTTCTGCTCATTATAGCTTGAAAAATCTCATATATGAACTTAATCATTCATAATTTAAACGATAGCTCGAGAATATGATATAAATAGAAAAGCCCTTAATGGAAGTTTTGACAAAGTGTAGAGGCGCTTCTAAATTGTTTCGGAAAGCATATATTCCCGTGTAACGTTCTTGGGCGTGTTCATGCCTTTATTTTCACCCTTCGTTGAACGCGGACACGGCAGCAAATACGAAATAAACACTATACCATATAGCAGATTAAAGTAACTAAAAAGGATTAGTCAATCATTTTTGTAATATAAAATTCCTGGTTTTCAACAAAAGGAACTAGTCCGTAGGGACGATGGCATATATGGTACAGAAGTCCAAAGCGCGTAAAAATAACCGAAATGTGTTTTCCAGATTATAACGAAATTACTAAGAAATAATAAAATATTCTTAAAAAGAAATAAAATTTTGCGGAAAGCTATGTAGTATACGTTCTCATTTAGGCTTGTAAATACTGAATAATATGCTCATAAATAAAGGTATGTGTTTCTATCAATGAAGGCTGAGAATACTATGGACAGAATACGTCGTTCACAAAGACGTTTTAAGCTCCTTCTTAATTTTATGTTTCGTGTTTTTTCAGGATATAGGCGATCATGGCTTTCTGCATCTTCATTTCCGTAGCAGCTATAATTAAGTTTGTCTTTTTTCTTATTTCTCGCAAACCCAGTTCCGGCATCCATTTACTCAATCCCATCAAGTAATTTACGCGCTCCTTACCTCTGCCCCACTTTCCCGCTATCTACCCTGTGAGTATCAGACCTTTTTCCTCATTACGTGCCTCAGAAATTTCAACAGCCTCTTCCTGGTGTCAAGCATGAGTTTCGTCTTTGTTTCCATTCTCTCCCAAATCTTGTCGTTGCTCACATGTTCGGCCCATCGTATCCTCAACATCTTTCTGCAGAACCACAATTCTGTTGCTTCAAGAGTCTTCATCTTTGAGAAGATTGTCCAGTATTCACTGTCATACAGGAGAACAGATATCACGTAACAGTTTAGTATTCATTTTTTTTTTTTTTTTGTTTCCAACGAAATTTTTTTGTCTCTTAATATTGTACATAGCTTTTGGAATGAATCTTTGGCCATTTAAATACTTCTTCGGATCTCAGTGTCACACCTTTTGATCTCTGTTAGAACACTTGACAGATATTTCTATACCTGCTTGACTTTAGTATTACCGACGTGTAATTTGTATTTTAAGCTCACTCTTTTGCTCATAAACATCTTGTCATCTCTTTGCTTATGCATAGACATTTCTTCTCGCTTTCCTTTGCTATCACATCATCGCATTTATCAAACGTATTAAGCAGAATAATTAATAAAATGTTATGATTTTTTAACAAATAGAAAGCGGCAGCTGAATTTTCTATGATATATAGCGATGAAATAAGATTTGCAGAAAACTGAATGTGTAAATTAAATATTCGGCTATATCTTTTTTTAATCACCTGACACCAAGTATATTAAAGCTACTAAGGTGTTAGTTGTTTTTTTTTTAATAGTGAAATCTAAGAATATATCGAAGAGAGAGGGGGGGAATAAAATGAGCGGGATAGAAGATAACAGAAACTGAAGATTAAATTTGCATATAAATTTCTGAAGGTCATTTTTGACAGAGAAAAAAGAATGGCCAACGATAGATCCGCAGGCGAGATGTGCCAAAGAAAATATAAGTAGGCATAGAAAATACGGTTCCGTCTAGAAATTCCACTTTGTTTTTAAGTAAATACTACGAATTGTGGATTTTAGTACATCTCTTTTCTTTCTCATATATATATATATATATATATATATATATATATATATATATATATATATATATAACATTAGGCAGCATATGATTTACATACAAAGAATAATCATAATCATAGAATTAATCAGAAGTATTAATAATCGCATTAATAATCGCCAATAATCGCATTAATAAATTCTGATTATTCTGTGTGATAATTCTTTGTATATATATATATATATATATATATATATATATATATATATATATATATATATATTGACGATATTTACTGAGAAACTTTTCATAGAAAATATGCGTCCTTCGACAGGAATCGAGTCTGTATTCTCTACGGAACCGTCATATAGCCTAACGTACTTTTACCGATTGAGCCACAGAGTGGCCTGACGATAGCGTCTAGCATGAAGCAGCCTGTCGCCTCTAAGTTTTGATTCAATGTTCACTTTTATATTTACATACGCTCTATCTCTGATATTGAGCATTTATCCCATAAATATAGCCTACCTTCATATATATATATATATATATATATATATATATATATATATAAAACCAAAAAATATGTGCCCAAGAAAATCGCATACATAACTAAGGTATAATAAAAATGAGTAGATCTTTCAATTACTTTACTCACTACGAAAAATAGAGCCACAATAATACATATCAGGAAAATTTAAAAAAAGATTTATCTTAGGAACGATTTCATGTTTACCAGATAAACTGTTCATTAAAATCAGATACTTATAGTGAATGGTCTTCTAGAAGGAACAATAAAAATTGGGAAGATCTCGAGGAAATAGAATAATTTCGCTATTTCTGAGAATTATATTCCGGTTAATAACATGATTATCACCAGAATAGAACATTGTATAATTTACTCATCTTGAGTAATTATTTCATAGGATTTTTCGCCTCAAAATCAAAAGACCGGTTGTGCCGGGGAAAAAAAACGAAAGACGGGTAGAAATGATCAAATATTTAGGTTTCTAATTTGATTTCTTATATTTTTCAGCAGACATGTGATAGAATTATTCAGTGCATGTGATACCAATATTCCTAAACGTCGGGGTAACCTGTAAAATTTTCTCATATTCGAAAAAAAAATACTTGAGGTATCAGAAATATGGTAGAATACTGATAATACCAGCATTGTTGGAAGTGATCAACATTGTTGGAAGTGAATAATTCGGTACATCTTAGTATTCACCAGATGTTTGGTTTCAGCAAAGATCTAAACTTATAAATCGATACTTCTACCAACTAATGTTACGCTAAAACTGTCTAAAGAAAGTTACATAATAACAGACAAACGCAGGAATGAAATATAGCAAATAAATGTATTGACGTAATAATACAATTGGTAATACGGTTAGTAGATCCAGAAATGCGGTTAGTAGCAATAATAATATATATACAGTCTGGGAAATTCAGTATCGAAGTATGACTTCCTTCTGAGTCTACGTGCTCGCAACTGTGACTCCTACAAAGCGGTTACCTCACACTCTCACTGTCACTGTATCTCCTTCCGGGTATTCACCGGCAGCAGTACAAATACACACTGGTCGAGTCCACTTGTATGAAAAAAGGGGTGGACCCCATAACAATAAATAAAAGATATCAAATATTTATTATTTTTTTTATTGGTCCATAACCAAAATTGTTCATTTGGTTTCTCTTCAACATTTAAATGATTATGTTTTTATTAGAAAATATTCTGGTTTTGTTAATTTATTTTAATGGATGACTTTCTTATGTTTAATTTGTTTATATTTTCATTTCATCCTTTTAAATAGAATTCTAAATTTTCCACCCTTTTCTATATCAAAAACGCATTGAATGATTCCTATTTAAAAAATTTAACTTTATTGCTGGTAATACGGTTATGGATCTATTTTATGCATTTTTTAAAATTGGATTTTTAAGTTGTTTTTATTGGATTTTTTCAAATCTGATTCAACGTTCTTTCTGTTTCTGCAATTACCTCAAACTATTTATTTAGACAAACCACCATTTCACATTCAAAAATTCACCGGAGCAACAAGACTACTTCGAGTTTTATTCTTTTTTCTGGGTATTTTCTCTATTAAAATTGAACTCATTATTTTTTATTACATTTTTATTTTTTTACTATTTAAATAATCAATATGAGATAAATCAAATGTCCCCGGATATATATAATATATATATATATATATTCATAAATATAAATAATCATTCAATAAAAATTTATTTTTCTTTATTTTTTCCGACCTTTACCGAATTTTCATGATAAATAATGTTTTTATACAAAAAAAATATTTATGATTAATAATTTGGTTAAAATTTATGACTTATTAATTAATATTTAATATGTTTTATTGATATATTAAAATGCTGTTTCCATATTCAAATATTTAAAACAAGAAAAGAAATATTATTATTTAAACAAGAATTTGAAATGTTTTGTTTGATCATAAATATATTAATGAAATATATTTTAATTTTTTTTTTCAATCAAATGCATTTTTAAATTTCATACATTTTTTTTGATTATTTTTATTTATTATTTTTATTATTATTATTATATTATTATTATTATATTTCCGTTTGATTCCTGAAAATTTGACTTTTTATTTTTGGATCTTGAAAAAAGGATTATTAAAAAAATGGAATTTTTTATTTTTAAAAAGTTTTTTTTCTTTACATAGATAATGGCCATAATTAAAAATAAATTTGTAAATCCATCCTCAATTTCTGACCTATTCATTTTAATAAAAATATATTTAATTTTATTGTTAATTAAACACAAAAAATTTTGTTGATATAATCGATTATCAACGAAATTAAAATCATATAAAGTGTTCAATTTTTTCAATTTTTTGAATTTATTTGTTATATATATTTTTGAAATATTTTAAAAAATTCTTTTTTTTAATTTTCTTCCCATGTTATTCATAATTTTGCAAACTATATATAATTTACTAAAATTAAATACGAAAAATTAACTTTTGTTTTCAAATTTTTACACAAAATTAATATTTTGAATTATTCTGTTTATAAATTAAAAATATTGTATTCGTATTAAAAAGTTCAACAGGTAGAAATCCATAACCAAAGGTTTTGATTTTTTATATAATTTATTTGAGCCCCATAAATTTTTTCATTTTTTAACCTTATTGGAAAAATATTTATCATGAATTGTTTATTAATATTTTTTTGTAGAAAAAAAAGCAAATTCGAAACATCCTGAATATCCGTTGAATGAAAATATTAAATTTTTACATTACCTCCTTAATTTTTTATAAAAAAATTCTAGTTAATAAAATGATCCTGTGGATCGGATAAAACATTCCAGAATAAATAAGTAAAAAATTCAGTAAGAATGGTTTTTGTCCAAATTTTTTTTTTCATCAAATGAAAAAATTTCTGGCAAATTTTATTTTTTTTTTTTGCCATTGTTTGTGATTATATGTCATTTGCATTTGTTTTGATTTTTTTCATTAATTTTTTAAATAAAAAGAATGGAAGTTATTTGGTTTTAGTTTCCAATTTTAACTTAATTTTATTCTATTTTCAACTCACTTTTTTTTAATTTTAAATAAATTAATTACATTTTTTGTATTTTTTTCCTTTGTTATTCCATTTTTCAATTTTTTTTTCTGTCCCTCTTTAATTTTTTTAATTTACTACACCGTATCATCAAAAAAAAAAAAATCAAATTTAATATTTTTTATATATAAAAAATTTTTTCAAGAAAAGTCATTGAATATAACGATCCCAAAAAATATTAACAAAAAATATTCAATTTTTTTACATTTAAATGTTTTCAAGTCTTTCAAATGTCATATAGAAATCGATATCCCATCAGAAAACATTTAAAAAAATTATTTGCATTAAAAAAAATAAAATGAAATATTTAATTTTTATTTAATGATTTATGATCATATGTATAATAAAATTTATTTTAAATTTTTTTTTTTTTTTCTTCTCTTTTTTTCAAATGGGTAAATAGATTCAAAAAATATAATGTTAAAAATAAATCTCTTTATTATATAAATATGGAAGTATCAAATTCAACAAATATATATTGTTCTTTTATGTTTTTCATTTAAATGAATCATACTATTTTTATAATATTTTAATATTTAAAAATTATTTTTTTTTTTCTGAATTAAAAATATTTCGGAGGAATATTTTTTTTTTTATTTTTTATTTGTATTTCAAATTAAAAATGTGTCATTATTCGCAATCCTTTCAATGAATTTTTTTTTTTAAAATATAATTTATCTTTTATTCTCAAATTTAAATGATTAAAATTTCATATTATTTACATAAACAATTTCATTATATGTTTCAAAGTCTATTTTTTTTTTAGATTTTGAAAAATCTACAGTTGCATTAAAATTATAATTATTATTTAATTCCATTTTTTTCGTTTATATATTCATGAAAGGAAATTGAAGAAAAGTTTTTAAAAAAAAAAAAATTAAATGTGAATTTCAAGTGAACTAATGAATAAAATCAAAATATCCAAAAAATGTAAAAATTATTTTTTCCGTTCAGATTTCTAATGATGTTGATCTAAAAAAAAATCTTGTATTAATAAAAAAAAAAATGAAAAATAAAAAAACAAAAAAAATTTTTAAATTTTTTTTCATGGAATTTTATTTGAAAATTATTTTTTTAAAATTCAAAATGCTTTTTTTTCAAAACAAAACAAAACTCTTTTCATGATTTTTTTCAATTTCCAAATTCATATATTTTTTGTTTTTTTATTTAAAAATTTGGAAATAAAATTAATTTTAAATGTAATTTTAAATTTGTTTAATTTTTAAAATTGAAAAAATTTAAAAAAGGAAATTCAAAAATTTTGTAAAAAAAATTTAATCTTTAAAAAAATAAAATTTTGCAAAAAAAAAAAATAAAAAACTGAAAAAAAAAAACAAATATTTTTATATTTTTTGTGAAATGATTAATTTTTTCCAAGAAGAGTAATTTTTTAATGAAAATCATTTAAAAAAACCTTCCTCAAAAATGAAATTTTTTTTTCATGATTGATGTTTTCTTTAAAATCACTATTATTATTTCCAAAAAAAAATTTTTTAAACAAATGTTTTAATTTTTAAAATTAAAAAATTGTTTTTTAATTTTATTTTATTAAATAATTTTAAAAATAGTTTCAAATACAAACAAAATTTAATTTTAAACTTTTGGTTATATAATTAAAATTGTTTTAAACATTTCGATGATAAAATGATATTTATAAATTATTTTTTGTTACTGATTATGATTATATTAAAAAAAATTTGCAATATCAATTTCTTTTGATTTCAAATTTAAATATGTTTTAAAGGCAATTACCATCGCCCTCATTTAAATTTGATAATTTTTTCCTTCTTCTTTCAATTAATATATTTTTTAAAATTTTCAAAAACATTTTAAATACGTTTTTCACTATTTTGAATATCTTTCATTTTTTCAAAATTTTAACTAAAACACCCTTGTTTAATCCTTTTCTCCCTGCTTGCTGTGGTCTTTTTTCCTTTCAAATCATTTATAAATCTTCATAAAAAATGATTTTAAATCTGCGTTGTTTTTTTATTTAAAATTTTTGTTTTTTTGGATGAATTTCATTTGCAGAATATGTCCATCAATTAAAAAAAATTATATAATTTTTATTTTCATTTTTTAAATTTTTTTTTTAGAAATTAGATTTAGAAAAGCTTTAAAAAATAAATTGTTTAATTTTCAGATTTTTGTAATTTGTCAAAATACTTTTTAATTTTCCTATTTTCACTGCTTTTCAAGATATCTACGAAATTAAAAAAATTCAAAGTTTGATAACAATAGAGAATAAAATCAGAACATAAAATCTTTGTTTTTACTTTTCATCATTTCCAATTTTAAAATAATATACAGATTGTTTGATTTTTTTGGTTTATTCTTTTCATCTTTTTTTTTTCTTTTTCTTATCCATTTTTTTGGTCTTTTCAATTATGATCTTCCTTTCATTTTAAAAATAGATGGGGAGAGAAATTTTTCCAACCAATATTTTTTGAAACAAAATTTCTTTATATTTTGTTTGTATTATTAAAGCCATCTATATATTGATATTTAATATATATATTTATATATATATAAATATATATTTATATAAATTTGTCTATTTATTAATTATTTTTATCATATTTTGATTCTTTTTTTCGTTTTTTTATTTCTTTAAAACCGGTTATTTTTATTATTATTATTATTATTATTATTATTATTATTATTTTTATTTTTCTTTGATTTCTGGCGTTTACACATTTCTTTCCGGGTCCCGCCCAGGGACCTAAGGTTAGAAATGGCATCATGACACTTTCCACTGACAAAAAAAAAAAAAAAAAAAAAAAATTACATAGATAAAGCCCTTCGTAAAGTGTGGGCTGTACTTGTCAGAACAATTTTTTGTATCTCTTTGAGGCATGGACTTCCAGGAATCCCTTCAATTAGTCTACTGCAATCTTTTTCCAACCAGTCCTAGGGCTCCAACTACAACAGGGATTGTTGATGTTCCCATATGCCACATTTTCGAGATTTCTATTTCAAGGTCCTTGTATTTTGACAACTTTTTGAATATCTTCAAAGATACATTGCAGTCAGCAGGGACTGCCATATCAATAAGGAGGCACCGTTTTTTGTTTGTGGTCTTTAATAACAATATCTGGGCGGTTGGCCTTGATTGTTCTGTCAGTGTGTATTGTGTAGTCCCATAGAATTGTAACAGGTCCTATCTCCGTAACCGGGTCTGGGTGGTGTTCATACCAGTTTCTTTCAGTTTCCTTCCCGTAGAAGTTGCAGATTTTCCAGTGCAGATATTGGCCCACTCTGTCATGTCGGGTTTTATATTCAGTGGGTGCCAACATCGTGCAACCTGATACAAGATGATCAATCGTTTCTGGATATTTATCACAGAATCTGCATTTTGGGCTGACACAATATTTTAGTATATGTGCTTGATAATTCCTAGTTAGCAAGCATTGGTCCTGCGCAGCAAGGATAAAACCTTCAGTTTCCGCTTTCAACCCTGCACTACGTAGCCACTGATGGGTACGGGTTTTGTCTACGTCAGCTTGTTTGGTACGGGCAGAGTATTGGCCATGAAGCGGTTTATCTTGCCATCGCTTCTGTATCTGGTCGGTTGCATTTGTCTTTGCTGTCTTTTTTTTTAAGTATTTTGCAGTTTCAGCCGGTGTATTGTGCTGTATTTGCATCTCTACGCCCATTTGAAACTCCATTTTGAATTTGTTGGCTTCTTTCATTACGGAGTAAAGACGCTTACTACTTTCATGTTCCTTGACGCATACCATCATCCAGTCTTCTGTAGTTTTCAAATATCTTTGGAGGCCAATTGTTGTAGTTTTGTAGGACAGTTCTAGTTGAACTAATCCTCTGCCTCCTTCGGATCTGGGCACATACAGACGATCAACATCAGCTTTGGGATGATGCATGCGATAGCAAGTGAGAAGCTTCTCGTTTTGGCGTCCATTCGCTTAATTTCAGCTATGGTCCAGTTAAGGACATTAAAGCTGTATTGCACCACAGGGACAGCCAATGTGTTTATGGCTGATATTCTGTTTTTTGAGTTTAGCTCAGTATTTAGTACCAGACGTACAGTATTAATTATTATTCCTTATTTTTTTTTTTATTATTATTATATATATGATATAATTCCAAATATATGAGAAAATATTTAAATAATTCTTTTTCCCCAAATTTGACTAAGGTGAAAAAATTATTTAATAACCAGAAAGGGCTATTTACCATAAAAAAATTTCACAAAATTAACTGAAATTAACGAAGAATCCTTTTGTATCCTTTGTTCTATTTATAAATTTTGAAAACCATTGTCATGAATGCAGAGTTGATATTTTAATGTTCATTTAACTATAACCAAGCTTGATTTCTACATATGCATTTGTAAATGGCACATAACCGGAATTTCAATTGTTTTGTCATAGAAGATGGTTTCCATAATTCATAGGGAATATTTAACTTAATACTTAAAAGGTTCTTTTCATTTTTTTTTTAACTAAAATCATTTTTTGGAAAACATCGGTTATTATACGTTTTTATATCCTTTGATAAAAAATTTTTTAATCATAATAATTTTTTCCTAAATTCAGCCCAAAATATATTCAGATTTTCAATCATTTTATTTTAAATTATATAAATAGCTATAATTTGAAATAAAAAATAATTTAAAAGTAATGGTCTTATTAAAAATTTATTTAAACCCAAATAAACCAGTAAAATAAAATATTAATGCAATAATATTCAAAATTTTCCGACATAGAAATTATTTTTTAGAATCCACTAGGTAAGTTTTCCCTAAAATATATTTTGCAGAGATTATATTGTTTTTTTAGTAAACTTTGATTTCAAAAATCTAACATATTTAAATTATTTCCTTTTGTTAAAAAATAAGTATAAATTTATGAATTTTGAAAATTCATGAGAAAATTTTTTTCCAGATAAAAAAAATTTGGTTGCAATAAAAATATTAATTTATTGTTTTATTGTGACAATGATTGATTTTAAAATAATCAGTTTGAATTCTCTTTTGGTTTTATAAAGTTTCATTTTTTTCCATTTATCCTTTTTATTGTCTTTAAATTTGAAATTTTATTTAATGATTTAATTCTTCATAATGATTATAATAAATAATCATTTATTTTCATTGTTTTCTGTTTAATTTGCTATAAATATAAAATATTTTAATTTTTCATCCATAAATTGTTTTGGTATTGATATGTGATAATAAATGACATTTGTTATAAAATTGTTGTTTTTGGAAACAAAACAAATTGAACTTTTCTATTAAGTATTAGAAAAGAAACAAAAAAGAAGTATAAAAACATACATATATATTTAAATTTATTAGGTAAAGGACTATCAATTTTTCCAAAGCGTTAAAAATTATTTAATGTAGCATTTTTTATAAACATTGTTTTAAAACATATAAATGTATAAAGAATATATATTTTAATGTTTTAATTTATTATAAACTGCTTTGTTTTTATCAAAACTTTGGCTTTTATTTTTTTTTAATATGAAAATTTTATTGCTAAATTTTTTATAATAGTTATAAAGATTAATGATTATATTTTTTAATAATTTTTTAATCTCATTTAAATAATCTAAACCAAACATAAAGAGTGATCTTTTTTTCATATTTTATTTTTAAATTTTTAAATATAATCTTTTAAATATTTTGATTTATAGTGTCTTAAAAAACCTACATTTTAAAAAAGGAACCTTTGATTTTTTTCTAAAATTAAAATTATATTCTTCAAAAAAACTGTACTAAAAATATATTAAATTTTTTTTCTTAATGGTAAATAAGCATTTTCCGTCACGTTTTTATGACAATTCTGGAAATAATATTTTAAATTTCATCAAATATTTGAATTCTGCTTTTTTTTTTCAATTATTTTAAAACAATACTGGAGAATTTTCAGTTAAATTTCTTATTTTGAAAAGATTTTTCTTGTTTTTTTTTCAAATTCTTTGTCTTTTTAACGATTTAAATAAAATAAAACATTTTTTTTAAAGAATTTAATTTTTTGATGTAAATGGCGATATTATATAAATATTTTGATTTTAGATTTTGGAAATATTTTAAATGACACCAAAATTTTTATTTCTATTTTTTAAAGAGTTTTGTATATTTTTTTAAATAAATTGAAAAATATGAATGTTTGTTTCATAATAAATTAAATAAATATGTTGAAAAAAGAAAACATTAGATTTCCAGAATTTTGAATTTATAAAATATTATAAGTCTTTAATTAAATTTCTTTTGGAAGTTAATCTAAATGGTCAAATATAATAATTTCTTTATAATCGATAAAAATATGCAAAAACGATATAATCAAATTGTAGATTGATTTGATTTGTATTTTAATGAAAAAACTTTTTGAAAATTCCTGAAAATAAATTTTCAAATTGAAAGATAATTATTTTCAACTTCATTGCCTTAATAAGATAACGTTATCAAATTTTCAATTCATATGACATTTTTTTTTTATTTCTTTAATTTCTATTAATTAAATCAAATTTCTGCTCAAAAAATTTTTAATAAAAATAGAATTCAAATCTTTTAATATATATAAAAAAAATTATTTTCATATAATAAATAAAAAGGTTTAAAAATATAAAGAAGAATTTCTCAAAGAATGAAAAAAAATAAGATTGATAATGAAATAAATGAAAATTTATATAATAAAAATATATATAATATAATACACATCACACACAAACACATTATATATATATATATATTATATATCCCTATATTTATATATTACATATTTATATACATATATATATATATATATATATATATATATTTATATATATATATAAAGAGAAAAATAGATAAATTTTAAAATATTTTACTTTAGATTACAAATTTTATATAACTAGATATGATTTATTTATATTTAAAATTTTTTCATAGTATTTAGAATTTTAATGAGGGTATATTATCTAAACAAAATATCAATAATTATAGAAATATATATATATAAATTAATGAAATAAATATAAATGTATTTCAATATATATAACTATATATAATATTCAACATATTATAATATTTATAATGTTAATATCCATAAACCAATATTTAAATTCCATAAATCTTTACAGGTATATAATTTAAAACATACAATAATAAAAATTTTATTAGGGCATATTTATTTAAAAATATTTAATTTTTCAGAATTTTATTGTAATATTTAAAAAAAAATAAATAAAATCTAATATTAATTTTATTTTTTATTTGTTCCAAAAAATAATTGATTTTAAGGAATTTATTGATTTTAATATAAAATTTTTTAAATCTAAAGGGAATTAAAAAATAAAAATTTTTAAAAATGATAATTAAAATTGATTCCTTTCAAAAGTATTTCATTTTGTCAAAAAATAAAAAAAAAACCATATCGATTTCAAATACGTAAAAAAAATACAAATTTTGACTTTTATTTTTTAAAAAAAAGGGATATAAAAAAAATTAAAATAAAAACATATAAGATAAATACGTTTATTTTTTCTCTGGTCCCAAATTATTCCATATATTTTTCAAATAGAAAATAGAAGAATTATTCAAAAGACCTATAATATATAAGACATTTATAAATATATAAAAAAACTTTCCATATGACTTTTCTGGTCCCAAATTAGAGCCCATATCTTAAATAAACAAAATAGACCAAAAAACGGATATAAGAGATTTATAAGAGAAACAAAATGGATATATTTTCTCTGGTCCCAAATAGAAATTGTATTAATGTAATAAAATAGACCAAACCCGGATATAAGAGAAAAATATATATAGAAAACGGATTGAATTTATTCATCCCAAATTAATCCCTTACTTACCTAAACAAAATAGACCAAAATTTTATAAGATTATATATAAGAAAAAAAATATATATATTTTCTTTGGACTTATTCAAATTAAATAGACCAAAAATATAACTGTTTTTTTTTTAAAATAGATTTAAACCCGATATAAGAGAATACCCATATAAACTAAAAAACTGATATTTTTTTCTCTGAAATTATAGATAATATACTTTTATATAAATAAAAATAGACCAAAACCGGATATAAAATGAAACAAATATAAGAGAAAACTCTTTTTTCCGGACCCAAATTAAATATATACTTACTATAAATAAATAAATAATATACTGATTTAAAAAAAAAAGATTTTTTTCGGATATAAGAGAATATTTTTACTTATGTTTAAATTAAAAAAATAAATAAAATATAAGAAAACCGGATATAAAATAAATTATTTTCTTTTTGGTCCCAAATTAAATTATTAATGTATATAAAATAGACCAAACCCGGATATAAGAAACATTTATATAAATGCTCAAATTGACTGGAACCCGGATATAAAAGTTTGTAATTTTGTCTACCCCAAATTAGAGCCCATTATTTACCATACAAAATAAGACCAAACATTTAAATATAAGAGTAATATTATATAATAGAAAAATTATTTTCTCTGGTCCCAAATTAAAGAAATACTTACCTAAACAAAATATTTTAAACCGATTTATTGACATATTAGAAAAACTGGATATATAACCTGGTCCCAAATTAGAGACCTAATACTTACCTAAACAAAATAGACCAAAACCGGATATAAGAGACACCCGGATAATTTTTATATTTTCTCTGGTCCCAAATTAGAGATAATCATACTTTACCTAAACAAAATAGACCAAACCGGATATAAAGAACCCGGATATAAGAGAAAACTTTATATTTTTTCTGGTCCCAAAAGAGCCCATACTTACCTAAACAAAATAGACCAAACCCGGATATAAGAGAAACCCCATATATTTAATTTTTTTATCTGGTCCCAAATTAGAGACCATACTTACCTAAACAAAATAGACCAAACCCGGATATAAGAGAGAAAATTATAAGAGAATAACTTTTAAAAAAAAATCCCAAATAAAAGATGTTCCCATACTTACCTAAACAAAATAGACCAAACCCGGATATAAGAGAAACCCGATATAAGAGAAAAAATATATTTTCTCTGGTCCCAAATTAGAAATGAATACTTACCTAAACAAAATAGACCAAACCCGGATATAAGAGAAACGGATATAATAAACTGGAGATTTTCTTTCTGGTCCCAAATTAGAGCCCATACTTACCTAAACAAAATAGACCAAACCGGGATATAAGAGACACGGATATAAGAGAAAACTGGATATATTTTCTCTGGTCCCAAATTAGAGCCCATACTTACCTAAACAAAATAGACCAAACCGGGATATAAGAGACACGGATATAAGAGAAAACTGGATATATTTTCTCTGGTCCCAAATTAGAGACCATACTTACCTAAACAAAATAGACCAAACCGGATATAAGAGAAAACCGGATATAAGAGAAAACTTTTCTCTGGTCCCAAATTAGAGCCCATACTTACCTAAACAAAATAGACCAAACCCGGATATAAGAGACCCGGGATATAAGAGAAAACCGGATATAAGAGCCAAACTCTGGTCCCAAATTAGATCTTCATAAAAATAAGTGACCTACCTAAACAAAATAGACCAAACCGGATATAAGAGACACCCCCTATAAGAGAAAACTGGAAATTTTTCTCTGGTCCCAAATTAGAGACCATACTTTTACCTAAACAAATAGACCAAACCGGGATATAAGAGACACGGATATAAGAGAAAACTGGATATATTTTCTCTGGTCCCAAATTAGAGCCCATACTTACCTAAACAAAATAGACCAAACCGGGATATAAGAGACACGGATATAAGAGAAAACTGGATATATTTTCTCTGGTCCCAAATTAGAGCCCATAAAATTTTTCCTAAACAAAATAGACCAAACCGGGATATAAGAGAAACGGATATAAGAGAAAATATAATTTTTTTCTCTGGTCCCAAATTAGAGTTATACTTACCTAAACAAAATAGACCAAACCCGGATATAAGAGACACGGATATAAAGATAAAACTGATATATTTTCTCTGGTCCCAAATTAGAGACCATAAAAATAAACAAAATAGACCAAACCCGGATATAAGAGACACGGATATAAAAGAAAAAATGACCATTTTCTCTGGTCCCAAATTAAGACCCATACTTACCTAAACAAAATAGACCAAACCCGGATATAAGAGACAAATATAAGACCGGACAAATATATTTTCTCTGGTCCCAAATTAGAGACCATACTTACCTAAACAAAATAGACCAAACCCGGATATAAGAGAAACGGATATAAGAGAAAACTGATTATTTTCTGGTCCCAAATTAGAGCCATACTTACCTAAACAAAATAGACCAAACCCGGATATAAGAGACACGGATATAATAGAAAAATATATTTCTCTGGTCCCAAATTAGTTACCATAACCTAAACAAAATAGACCAAACCCGGATATAAGAGAAACGGATATAAGAGAAAATGGATTTCTTTTCTGGTCCCAAATTTCCCATACTTACCTAAACAAAATAGACCAAACCCGATATAAGAGATGCTCCTATAAGATAAAAAAAATGTTTTTTCTCTGGTCCCAAATTAGAGACCATACTACCTAAACAAAATAGACCAAACCAAAATCAGAAATTCAAACAAAATTCTTATTTTTCTTCCAAATTTTCCCATATAAAAAATAGACTTTTTCATATATAAGATAAATGGATATAAGAGAAAACTTATAAAAACTCTCCCCAAATTAGAGACCATATACTTACCTAAACAAAATAGACCAAAACCGGATATAAAAGACACCGGATATAAGAGAAAACTAATATATAAAATTTCTCTGGTCCCAAATTAAGACCATACTTACCTAAACAAAATAGACCAAACCCGATATATTAGATATATAAGAGAAAACCGGAATTTTTTTCTGGTCCCAAATTAGAGCCCATACTTACCTAAACAAAATAGACCAAACCCGGATATAAGAGGAAACGATATAAGAGAAAAAAGATAAATTTTCTGGTCCCAAATTAGAGACCAACTTATATAAACAAAATAGACCAAACCGGGATATAAGAGAAAAAATATAAGAAAAAATGGATATAAAATTTTCTGGTCCCAAATTAGAGACCATAAAATTACTTAAAAAAAATAGACCAAACCGGGATATAAGAGACACGGATATAAGAGAAAATATTATATTTTCTCTGGTCCCAAATTAGAGACCATACTTACCTAAACAAAATAGACCAAACCAGGATATAAGAGAAACGGATATAAGAGAAAAAATAGATATATTTTCTTTTTCCCAAATTAGAGACCATACTTAAATAAACAAAAAAATAGACCAAACCCGGATATAAGAGACACGGATATAATAGAAAACTGATATATTTTCTCTGGTCCCAAATTAGAGAAGTACATCTAAACAAAATAGACCAAACCTAATGTTAAAATAAAATAAATAATAATATATATGGTCCCAAATTAATTATAAACAAAATAGACCAAACCCGATATAAGAGATATATAAGAAAATATTGGATATATTTTTTCTTGTCCCAAATTAGAAGCCCAATTTTTTACCTAAACAAAATAGACCAAACCATATAAGAATTTTGATATAAGAGAAACTTTTTTTTCTCCTGTCCCAAATTTAGAGAATAAACCTAAACAAAATAATCCGGGGATATAAGAGACATTAAAATAAGAAAAACATGATTATATTACTTCAGTCCCAAAAAAAGACCAAATATTAAACAAATATCCAAACCTTTATTAAATAATGGATATAAAAAAAAATGATCCGGTTAAAAAATAATATAATGTTATAAACTAAATTAACTTAATTTTATATTTTTTACTTGAATACAATAGCTGTTCTCGAAAGTCTCGACAATATTCTTATGAAAATGGTGATTTTCTGCAAAAAGAAAAAAATATTTAATCAAATTTGTATTTTTTTTGCCTTGTCGGGTATCCTAACTTATTTTACTTTTCAATTTAATTTTATTGCCTATTTTAAGAAAGTTTCATATATGTATTGCCTATTTTATATATATATATATTTTATTGCTTCATTACATATTATCTTCATCAATTTGACAATTGACTTAAAGTGAGAAACACAGATTCATGTTTTTAAAGATGTTGAGAAAAGTTAGATTAAATAAATCTTATAGATGAATGCACGGTTTGAAAATATTCTGATATAATTTGTATATATATATATATATAACAAGGATTGAGGAATCGCAGAGCCGAGTTCAATTCCAGTCGAATTCATTACATTTATTACGTTAATAATGCCCTTGGGAAAGGTATGATATCCTTTCATCTCCCTCCAGCTATGGGTAAAATAGCAGGACAGACTGGGTTCTATAGTCTTGGATGGCAACTGGTCTAGGAGAAAGACAACTCTGAATTCAAAACCTGCGGATGGTCGTTTGGGAACCTTGTGGCATGCATTCAAGCACCAGGTTTCTGTATTCGTCCCTCCAAAAAGTGTGGAAACCTTGCACGAGGCCTTCACCACTATAATCAAATCTCATGTGCCGGTGTCGGGATGTCAGTTTCTGGGGACTTATCGACCTGACCTCATACGTCGTCGAACGCGACGGGAGAGTCGATTATATATATATATATATATATATATATATATATATATATATAAATATATTTTATATATTCTATTTATTTGTTTATCTATTTTTAAATATTGTTATTATGTCCATCTCTGCTCTATCTTAAAATCTTTTCAGCTTTTCTCTATTTTTATAATAATTTGTTTAATTATAAATTCGACGATATTTTTCGATATATCATTTCTGTCCTGAAACGTAACCTATTAACCCCGACAAATAATTTAATCTATTTTCTGTTAATGCGTTATTTTTTATGGATACAACTTCTTTCAATAAAAAATTCAAAGTAATTAAAAAATATTTAATTAAAATTTAATAGTTCCTGAATATTCAGAAAATTAAGCAATTATTTGATTTTTTGCTTATAACCGGAAAATGTAGCTGAATTTTTTAAAAGCACGCCAGTCAAAATACTATTTGCGTATGGGATACATAAAATTTAACATTCCTGTCGGAGAAGGCCTAATTTCTTGGAAGATTTTTGAATATTCAGGTTTAGAAACGTTAATATGTGTTTAATTAAAATAGATTTATTAAATATTAATATATATAAAAAATAAGTATAAATCAGAAAATATATTTAAAATATTTGTTTGATTTTCATCCATTAATAATGAATATTTTGTTAGTTTAAAAGTTAATTAAGGATTTCTTGTTTAAACGCAAAAATTCTCGAAAAATCGTTAAATCTTTATTTATATGCAGTAATTGAACTTGGCTAAAGCGGAAATATTCTTTGTCTGAAGTTATTGACAGGACATCAGACAAAATGACGGTTTCCGTATGAGATACAGGTTCGATTCTTGTTGTGAGGACGACATATTTTCTATGAGAAAAAAATTTTCAGACCATTAAATGTAATAAAACTGTTTAAAATAAAACAGAGCAAAAAATGTTCATAAATGTATCCATAAATGTTTATATATAAAAAATATATATATATATATATATATATATATATATATATATATCGTTATATATAAAATATATATATATATCATTATATTTAATATATATATATATATATATATATATATAACAATATATAATTTCATGGTTCATTGTCATTGAAAATAAAAATTATAATTACAAAGTCAACGATCCCATGTTTTTGAAGTCCTAACAATGAATTGTTTTAAATAATTAAAATATTCATTCATATTTTTTTTCTCTTTCTCTTATTCTCTCTTATATATATATATATATATAAATATATATATATATATATATATATATGTATATATATAGAGAGAGGTTAATAGAGAGAGAGGCTGAGAAATCAGAGAGAGTGTGTCCCTAGAAATTTTCCTAATTGTTATCAAGTAAAAATAATAAAATAACCAAAATCGTTTTAAAGTTTTTTTTACAAATGTTGTAGATTAAAAACAAATTTGAACACTTTACCATGAAAAAAAAAAAATGTATGTAATTTTAGTTTAATGGATTAAATTAAGGGCTAATGATATTTACCATGTAAATTTGAAATCCATTTTTTAAAAAAAAAAGAATTTTTATATAAAACGTTTCATTTCTTTTAAATTAAAATACATAAATTAAAAATTTAAATGAACTTTGTATTAAAATCACGCAGAATTTAATGTTATTTACAATGTATGCTAAAGCGTTTTCAAAATCCTTTTGAATTTTTTTGCTAATATCTATATATAAATTTTAATTTCTGATATTTTTCTATTTTTAAATGGTTATTTATTTGGTTTCATGATCAAAAACTATAATTTTGATAACAATTATTTTTATTAATCAACAAGAGGCCTTTAAAGTAATTCCGTTTAACACAGATATTCACAATTAAAATAATGTCAATTTTTTTATTTGTTATGTATATATAATATATATATATATACATATATATATATATATATATATATATAAAATAAAAAAAAAATTTAAACAAATATATATTCCATGGTCATAATTTATTCCATTTGTCCGAAAATATTCCAATGGAATAAATTATGACCATATAATTATTATAATTTATTACATTGGAATCGTAAATTTTTTATTATATCCTTACTCTGTCCTAGACATTGAGTTCTACCTGGATTCTATCCTCTTGGAAAATTTTTTTTTTTTTGAAAATATACATGTATGGGGAATTTATATATTTTTTCATATGTATGTATATTTTCCACTAATATTATCTATCTATCTATCTATATATCTATATATATATCTATATATCATATGATCTATCTCTATTTATATATATATATATATATATATATATATATTCTATGAATTATTCATACAAAAACAAATACAAAGGTTAATGATTTAATTGGAGAGAAATCCATCGTCGCAAACAATTCAAATAATATAAAAACATCCCGAACCTGTTATGAATGAAAAATTTTAAGTTTTTTTTTCCGTTCTGTTGCAAGATAGTTCTTAAATTTTTACAAAAATTCGTCTGTTCCTATAGACATCTTCAGGTATGGAATAGATGTTGTTCTTTTTTTATCTATATATATATATATATATATATATATATATATATATATATTACATTATATATTTATATAAATATATATATATATATATATATATATATATATATATTTTGTGTGTGTGTTACAAATCCTTTTGGATTAAGGAAATTGAAGAATTTCCAGAGAGAGAAAAACAAATGTTTACCCAACTGATTTGTGATTTTAATTTTGGCAACTGCATTATTTTTAATGAGTGCCAATACAAATCAATCAAATAATTTTCTTGTCATATATTAAAATGTTTTTGTTAAACATGATTTTTTAAAATTTATGATATTTATCTATCTATCATATATATCATCTATCTATCTATTATATATCTATATATAATCATTTTATATAAAATTTATTTTTAGAATTTGATGATTTGAGTATCGTTTTTATGAAAATAAGTCAAAAAAGAATTGTCAATTTAAAAATTTTAAAAAATGTTAACTAATATCGATATATCCTGTATATGCATTTTATCTTTAAAAAAGATTTAAGATTTTGAATAACTGATATATTATGTTTTTTTATTTTTATTTTGAATTCAAATCTAAATATAAATTTATGAAATGAAAGGAAACTTTTTAATATCTTTTAAATATTTAATTTTTTTTTAACAAATAGATTTTAAATGAATGTAACCAAATGAAAATTTTTCAACACATTTATTTTAAAGGATTGTAAAAAATGTTTTAAATTATAACAAAATTTTAAAAACTGGTCGACTGTTTATTATTGTAAAAAATAAATTGTAATATAATTTAATTTATAAATGTTGAATTTCGAATTTTTTATATATGGGTTTTTTTTCACCGTTACTTTTATATAAATATATATATAGTTTATTTGAAAATTCAAATAAATATTTATAAAATCACTGCAAAATTCCATTTTTTTGTTTAAAATTTTCTGGACAATTAAATGATTATTTCTTTTCCAAGTATTCAGCACTTTTAAGAATTTAAATTTCTTTATTGGACATTATTCCATTTTTTCTTGGTACATAATTGTGTGAATTCTGTAACTATATATATATATATATATATATATCTATATATAGTGGTCGAAGATTTTTTATTGCAGAATTGCAATCACTATATATATTCATCATCATATGAGAACCAGCATCACCATTCGACTAATTAAACGATATTTTAAAATAAGATTCAAAAAATCAGTCAGAATTTTAATTCAAAATTTTAACAATATTCCTCCTCAATTTTTTTTATCTTCATATTTTTATTTAATTCAACACAGTTGTCACTATTTTTTGGCTCAAATCTTTTCACACATTTAATTTTTTTTCTTAAACTTTAAATAATTTTTTTTGGATTACTTGATTCTCAGATCTTTTATTTATATATATATATATATATATAATATATATATATATATCTATATATATATATATATATTTATTTATTATGATCCTATAGATAAATATTCATTTTAAAAAAAATTTTTTTTTTAGTTTGAAAATTTTTTGATTTGATTATTAAAAAAAAAATGGTATGAATTTTGAACAGCTAAAAATGGATATATCCAATAAAAATGATATATATGCATGGTACATAGGAAAGAAATTTACACCCATACAAATATGGTTAACCAACATTGAAAATTAATAAAATATAGAAGGATAGAACCTTAGATATTTGTTTATTTAATCAAACTTTCAATTTATAAATGGTTTCAAGAACAAAAAATCGTATTGATAAGTTTTGATCGATAGTTTTGTAAATAAATGAATAAATTATATATATATATATATTGATATTATATATAAATATATATATATATATATATATATATATATATATATATATTTGTTTAAGTATTTTATACAAAATTTAATTTTTTTTACATAATTTTTTAAATTAATTTAAGAATGTTGACCATAATTTAAATTATTATTTCTTTTATGTTTTTGTTAAGAAATTTCTTTGAATCAAAAAAAATTTTACAAAAAAAATTTCAGATTTCGAATTAAAAACATAAAAATTGATTTAAATAATTTGTCATATTTCTTCTTATAAAATAATTTATTTTAATTTCAATTTATTTAATATATATTTATATTCTTCATTTTAATTAATAAATGAAATTAAACAATGATAATTAAAATAAAATGATAAATTTTAAAAATAATATTTTTGGATATTATATTTTATGTTAAATTGAAATTGTAATTTCAATCGTTTTTGGGAAAACAGATCAAAAATTTTTTAAAAAAAAATTCTCATCATTAAAGACAAGATTGATAAACTTTAAAAAATATATATTTTTTATTTTATGGTTGCTTTGTATAAGAAATCCCATTTATTTGGATCTGTAAATTTCATATTACCATCATATTTTGCAAGTTTCGAATGTTTTTGGAGGAGATAAATGAAAAAATATATATTTGTATATAGATATAAATTATGATTTTTATAAAATCAAAAATCCTTATTTCCCAAAAAAGAAAAAAAAATTGAAAAAAATTGTTTTATTTCCTTGCCATTTGTCTTTAACCATTTTCATAATTAAATTAAATTATTTTCTATTTTTAATCAAGTCTTAATATATTAAAGATATAAAAATTCCAAAAAATAATCTCAATTTTAATAAATAACAAATTAAAGCCATTTAAATCTAAATCAAAAAGTATAATAAACAACAAATTCCATTATAAATTTTATTTTACTTATGAACCATTTATATAGAATAATAATAATCCTATGAAAAATATATTATCCATTATGCTGAACCCATTTATTTTCTATTTATAATTTTTTAAAATGAACCTTAAAAAATAAAAGTTTAACATCTATAAGATTCTATATATATATATATATTTATATATATTTATAAATGGATTTCAAAAATGGACGTTCAAAATCAATAAATTTATAGCCGATAATTTTTAAATAAAAAAATATTTTAAAGTTTTATCTTATCTTTAAATCTTCCATATATTTCAATATTTTTTTTCTATATTTTTATCATTTTAAAATTTATATTCTTATATTAACGAATCCAATAAATATAAAATATTTTATTTTTCTCTATATATACTTTTTCAAAAATCTTAAAAATTTTCGGCTGATATTTAAATGTATTTAAATCTTTTTATAAATTTATATATATATTTATTTCAAAATTTCAATTTTCGTAAAAAATCATTTCTTTTTCTTTTGTCACATTTTTTTGATTTTACCCATAAAAATGTATAAATATTTATAATATAATTTAAATATATTTCAAAATATATATATATATATAATAAATATTATATATA